>PVIJ01000257.1:0-300718 GCA_004024925.1 Scalopus aquaticus
GGCGAGAGGGCTCACCAGAGACAGAGTGGGGAGCAGAACAGGCAGATCAGAAATACACTGCTGAGGGGAGCAGCGGGCGAGGCAGGAGAGGTCTGCCACACCATGTGGGATTCTCCCTGGCTGGGCATCGAACCCCATCGGGCGTTGCCAACAGCTCCACAGCGCGGGAGCTCAACCGCTGCACCACCAGGGAGGCCCAGGAAATTTTCTTAAGTGAATAAATTCTAGCCTATCCTTAAAATATCACACTTAGTTCAATGGAGGTTATGACAAAAATGCTGAGGTTTGCTTTAAAGACTGTTTGAGTGGCCTAGAAGTTCAAAATGGTAAAGATATTACAGAGATTACTATATCACATAAAGTAAGGAATAAACTGTAAGGGGTGCATCTAAATTAATATAATGGGTCACCCTTCAGAGACTGAAATTTAGCAGGCACTAAAATATGCTAGAACTCTTTTAGCAAAGAAAGTAATACCGTACTATATTATCAAGTTCAATTTGAATATTTAATGTACAAAATAAGCAACATTGCTGAATTCCACCCATGCAGAGAATTCAGAGTGCAGTCATACTAATCAACTGTCTGTCAAAACCTAATTCAAAGAATAAATTGTACCCAATCCATTTTAATAATTTCCAACCTTAAAGATTTAATAATTAGATTCAGATACTACTTGCTGCATCTTGAAAAACTTTAGAAAATTTTGCTTGCATTTTTATTTGCTGAACATGACAATGATATAATGACTAGTTTGTTGACATGCTCTCCTACAGAAATTATTCAGAGGTCAGAGGACAAAGCTCATCTATTCAACATTTATCAAGCACAGTGCTAGGTACTGGAGAAATAATGAAGACAGAGAAGATTCCTCCTTCAAGGGAGTCACAATATAGACTGAGTTCCACCTTAGAATATTTTAGAATATTTCAAAAATTCATAAAGGTAGAAATGATAGCTAAGGGAATAAATAAGTTTTGTATTTTATGTAATAGTAAAATCCCCTTAATTTTGCTTTCCAAAAAAATGTAAGTATTTCTTTCCGATACTTCACTGCTCTAAGAAAATACTTGGCTTCTTGGCAGCCTCAAGCAAATTCCTGTTCAGATGGCTTCAGAGTATAGGTATATGAAAATATCTCTTAAAATACAAAATCAATTATAATTTATAATATCCTTCCATCTAATTCAGTATACTTAAGTGGTATTGAGTATTACGGAAAACTTCTTACTTTGGCTCTGGCAATGTAGTAATAGCACAGCTGTAAAGATGTATTAACATGGTGGCAATGCATTCTAAACAACACTGGTCAACAGTGAGATCATTACTGACTTAAAAAGGCCCTAATCTGTAGTATCCTGGCGTGCTGAACATGAATATAGCCCTGAAAATTTCTTTATTAGCTCCCGTTTTGAAGATATTTCATATGTTTCACTGTGTAAATTTATCCAGTAGGACTAAAACAACATCCTAAACCAGCCCAGAATGATTTAATATTGCATCGCATTGCATAATACCATCATGCACACATCATCCAGAGTTGATGGCATCATTTTCTGATGCAATGCAATACTAC
Source organism: Scalopus aquaticus (assembly GCA_004024925.1). NCBI lineage: Eukaryota > Metazoa > Chordata > Mammalia > Eulipotyphla > Talpidae > Scalopus > Scalopus aquaticus. The sequence continues at coordinate 1,577 of PVIJ01000257.1, forward strand.
TGCCAGGCGGCTGCTGAAGTAAGCTGACGTCAGCAGTGCACTATAGAAAGCCCTGTTGGAAAGGTTGAGCATTGAAAATATTTCAGACTTTGTGGGAGACAGTTAAAGCTGCTGTTCCATAGAACTGTTATTGTTTTATCTATTTAAGCACAATACAGAACAGTAATGCCCTGAAAGTGCATTAATAGCGTGGACAATTTCTGCTCTATTTGTGGGGAAGTGACATTTGCCAACCAGAAGAAAAGTATCACGTATATACTTGGTCATTTAGTCTTATAAAAATTGTTACCCTCATCATGATATGACCTTGACTGTGTACATAATACATCAAAGGTAAGTTGTCAGTGGTTTTGAACCTCACTCTCACTTCCATAACCTATAATGTATTTATTACTTCTGAGAGACATTAGGACTTGATATAGATTTTCTCACCTACATTTAGAAACAGGAAAGCACTACACATAATCTGTATTGGTAAAGCTATGAATAAAGAATTAAACACACAATGTTTAGGCAAAAGTAGTTCTTAAAATGTGTGGAACCTATAATGTCAATATAATGAAGACAAATTTCCATATAGGCTTTCAGCCTACTACAGTCACACTTACCAGTCTCACAAAACTTCCTTGGGGGGTGTCATCACTGCAAGAGCAACAATGCTCAAATGACCTTATCTCCCAGCATATAGGCTTTACCACAAATCTAATGCTTAAGTATGTTAATTTATTTTTTTTATCAACCATAAATGAATGTTAAATAGCACTTCATCAATTCTATAACCAGTATCATTAACATGAAATATGATGATGAATGTAGTGCGGTATATTAGATGGGACCCAAAAAAAAGGACATCATTGAAAAATTAGGGAAATCTGAAAGAAGTGTGTGATTTGGTAATGTACCAATGTTGGTACTTAGTTGTGACAAATGTACTAGAGTAATGCAAAGTGTTAATAAGGGTAATTGGATGTGTAGTATATAGGAGTTCTGTATGCTATCTTTTGACTTTCTATAGATCTAAAACTACTTAAAGTTTCTTTATATTAAAAATCAATTCAAAGTAAACAGTTAAGAAAGGGAGACTAAATACATGAGTGTATAGGGATAACAAGTGTTCTATGCAGCCTAAGAATATGGGAAAGGAAGAAGGACAATTCTTCAATGTTAAAAGGAAAAAATGGAAGGAGTAATGGTATAGGTAAATTTGCATATTTGTTATTTAGAAAAGGAGAGTTTCTGGTAATGGTTCCCTCTTCTTTATTATGTAGGAAGAGAGATCATCTGTTTATTTATAGTGAGAGAGTAACAGTTAACAAGAGAAAGACTGTAAGATAATAAAAGCAGTACTGAGAATCTCTTTGAAGGTGACCATCATAAAGAATCAATCAACCCAACTGCATGTTTTTCTCTACAAGAAATGAATCTTTTGACTTGCTTCTTAATTTGTACCCAAAGGACTTGTTACTTCCATGCTACCTATTATTTATTGTTAATGAAAACATAAAACTTTATATTTCTAGAAATAAAGGCTAATATTTTATCTTGAAAATTAAATTTTAGGTAAAGACTATATTTTCTACGGAAAATGAGAGGTAACACATGTGAAGACTATTTTTCTTTCCCCATCTCTTTTACATAAATCCCCTAACCCTTCCTGTCCATAAACCTAGGTTACTAAAGAATAATTTTCTAGTATATTTCAAAAGAAAACATGCTTTAGAAAAGAGCATGAATAATGAAATGGATGCATGGCGAGAAAACCGAACACATTTGGCATAATTAATTTGGAGTCTATAAGTCACTTCAGATTAAAAAAACAAGGAAGTGGGTAGGAACACTCAATTATAATAAAAACCTGTCACTTAACATTCATTAGAGGGCACTGTTTTCCTAAATTTTATGTAGATTGAAAAAGTTCTTAAGTGATAAAGCTTTAAGAATTGCATGATGATAAAATCATACTATTAGCCCAAATTTGAGCATTTAATAAACTACAAAACTTATCCTAAATATAAATCTTTGGTAAAAATTGATAGCCAAAGAACACTTTCAACCAGGTAATCAAATGACAAAGGTATCTGAATAATAAAAAAGTCTTAAGCAGTGATGCAAAACTATGATCTACACCTATGCCAAAATCATGTTGACATTACACTTTTACCTTACTATATATGGCGAACATCCAATAATGTGTTTATATTATATACAGCATAAAGTAACTTTATTCTTTAAAATACTTAAAATATGCAAGTAAAACCAAAGGTTTTTGGTGGATAAAAATGTTCTGTGATACATAGGTAACAAGGATGCAATGACTGCTGGTGACATGGGAATCCTCATCAACTGCTCCTTCTCTCACACAATGTCCAACTGCACACCAGGTACTGCTTGTTTTTTCTCTACACAGCACCTGGAATCTGTGTTCTACTTTCCATTTCCACATGACTGCCATATCACCCCTAATTTTGAATAAACTCCTACTTCATCTTCTTGCCTCTATCTTTCTCTCCTTTTACGTCATCATTTACACTTTTTCTGAAACTATCGCTATGAAGGAAAAATGTGATCATATCAGTTCTTGTTTAAATAAATATCACTGAGGTCCTTCTATTACATGAGATGAAGCCCTGACTCCTTAGCCAAATACCCAAAGCTTTTTACAGTCTGGATCTGCTCCATTCTTTAATATTATTCCACATTCTCCCCTCATATTTGTTATAATTTCACCATATTCATACCTATGGGCTTTAGTGCATGATGTTTCCTCTGCTTAAAACGCCCGTGATAAATTCCTACCCAACTTTCTAGATCAGTTCAAGCTGTATCTCCTCCATAAACTTGTGATGTACAAGGACATTTTACTTGTCTCTCATTTTCCTACAGCACCTTATATGTACCTCAACTATGACTACAGTCATCTCAAAGAAATCCACATTTATGCAATCACCTGAATTCACGTCAAAGGTGACACTGCAACAGGGAAAGCTATTCTTTCAGCAACCACTGCTGGGTCACTTCCTACATGCTAAAAGAAGGTACCTCTAAGATATACTAGCAAACGTCTATTGTACAAAATTCACAAAGAATTCTAAAACAATACAATAAAGACCAAAAAAAAAAAACACCAGAAAGGAGACAATAGACTTGAGCAGTTAATTTTTGTAAAAGAGGATCCATAAACACTTTTAAAAAGGTGTTTGATTTAGTCATCAGGAAAATGCAAAATAAAACCATGAGATAGTACTACTTATTCACCATAAAAGTTAAGATTTTAAAGAAGGAGAGAAGACAATATAAAAAACTGGCAAGGAAAATTACCACACACTGATGACACTCTCTAGGCAAGAAGAAAATATACAGTCTGACCAACAGTTCCATTCCTAAGTTTGTACCCAACATACTTACATATGCTAACCCAAACCCATGTGCAGGAATGGTGATAGTAATAGCCAAAAACTAACAAAAATCCAAATGTAAATGTCTATCAGTAGAAGACTGGGTAAAGTATAGTAAACTTACATAATGAAATACCATGTGATAAGAACAAATAACTATAAATTCATGAATCACCTAAAGCACAAAACAGAGAAGCCAATCCCCAAAACACACATTATGTATGTCCAATATTTTGGAATACATATTGTGTAACATATATTAACTTGTATAAAAATGCATTTAAACAACTTATAGATTCATAATTATAAAGTTTAAAAGCTCAAATAAAAATAATTATCAAAAGCATTTTTAAAGTAGTGTGTGTACATAAATGAGGATTTTAAAAAGTCTTTCTAGATTTTAAAACATACTAAAACATAATCAAAACAATGGGAAACATGGAAAAGAGTAATCTTTGACTTTAGAGTCAGGGATAATGTTTACAGTTAAAAAAGAAGAGACAGAAAGTGACCTGAGAGGAAGCAACATATTTCTAGGATTTTTTGAATTTCCTTTTAGTAATGTGAATTAATGGTTACACAGGTATATTAACTGCAAAAAATAATATATTAAAAGAACTGCAAAAAATTTTCTATTCATAGAGAATACAATTATGGTTTATGTACTTTTTTGTATATCTAGCATATAGTAATATAGTCTGTACACCTAGCATTGATGAGATGGCAATAAAAATAATAGTTTACCAAAATAAAATATAAAATAGCTTAAATCCTATTCCAACAGGCATCTTTAAACTCTTACGAATGGAAAACAAAATACCAAAGCCAAAGGAATAAAATTTATTCAAAAATTAAATACAAAATTATAAAATATTTACACCTAGAAAATCAAACAAACATCTGATGGTGTACGTACAAGAGACTAAATACTTACCAAGGAGGCTCGACGTGACCTTCGGCTCATTGGTTGATCAAAAGGTGGACTGTTTATCTGCAACTTCTCAAGATATCCATCAGGTATTCTGATATCTGCAGGCAGTGATAACCGCTTATTTAAATCCTTTTTTTTAAAAAAAAAAAGAAAGGAAAAAAGCTGTTTGTAGGTAACCACGAAGAAAGACAAGGGCATCTGAATTTTGCATTCCTAAGTTCTTTATTATTTCTTAGTGATAAGTAACTGTAAAATTGTATTGCAGTTGCAATGTTACCTATTTTGATTATATATAATATATGGCACACAAAAATATATACTGTAAGCAAAAGTATAAAATGTAATTTTTCATAAATGGTATCCTGCGACCCACTTATTCATCTTAAAGTTAGACATGGAATTCTCTTATTTCAAAATACATTCATTTTTTCTGAAAAATTCAATTCTATATACAGTATACACTAAAAGGACATTCATAATCAACTTGTATCCTTGATATTATGCATAACATTGATAAAGAAAATCAAGCAACTTCATTCTTTCACATGAAGACATAACTTGAATGTGTTACAGAGTTAATTAGACATGATGAACGACAAAGGAAATGTTCTCTATAATGTATAGTATATATTTTTCACAAAATAAATATGAAGTATCCAGATGAATTTCAAAAAATTTATTAAGATCATATTTTCTAAAAAGAAAATTTTGCCAACATATCGTTCTAGATTTCCAGAATTTTTAAAACTTCACATTTCACTTATAGAGAACCCACATAGTATTTTGCAGAATATTAAATATAATTAATGTATATTTGCCTTAGGATAGTAAATAATTGGAAAAGAGGAAATATTCACAAGACTAGTTTTCAATAATGCAAAGAAACAACTTTCTTACAAGTATCTTTTGCCTTTGTGAAAAGTTTCAAAAAGGCATTTACTCTCTTTACATGTGCATACAATTATATATACAAACACAGACACACAGGAATATTTATATTTTTTAGATGGTTACCTCCATTGAGATCCGTCTATGGATACGATTCCTAAGACAAACACCAGTAGGCGACTGGACTTCATCAGATGATGTCCCAGAAGCTTGGTCACTCTCACCATCTGATCCCATTTTTAGATTTTCATGAACAATATCTATATAAGAAAGTCAAAGATTATCTACCTTACCCTACTAATATATCATACTTAATTAGATCACATAATCTATTATCGCTACAGGTAACAGATAAACAGCCAACACAAAAGTCAGAGCCCAAAAAGGGTGTCTTAAGTATGCAGTTAATGGATCAAAACGTAACTCAAAGTGGTCTTAGGAGACTAGTAAGAAATCCTTCTATACTTTCAGACTATGAAAATAACAAGCAAGTAATTATCAAGGGTTGAAAAATAAATTACAGGCTGGAAATAACATTTGAGGATTATTTGGTCATTTTTCTCCTTTTCCAGATCTGGAACTAAGACCTTGAAAGAGTAAATGACTTTCAATGGTCACAAAGCTTACAGGCAGAGCTAAACAGCAACCTAGGTTTTTGCCCTCTATTTAGTTTAGTATTCCTTTCACTAAGTAATGTGTCATTGGGTCTTAACAAAATAAGCCAATTCTTTGAATATTGCCTGTAAAAACTTAAAAGACAGCTCTTTCCCCAATCCTGGCCTAGTGTTAAATATAAAATAACAATTCAAAAGTTATTCACTGAGTATATATTTTGTACTAGAACTACAAAAACAAGTTTATGATTGCCAAAAATCTGTTGGGAGCAAAAACATTCAAATTACAGTGGATGGTGGGTTATAAGTAGGTACAAGGAAGTATTGAATAGTAACTAAAAATCAAAGACTGCACTAGATAATTGGACCTTTTTCCCAAATGAAATGTTATTTGAAATATAAATACACTGACAAGCAGTTAACAAACTGTAACGGTTTTTTAATAGATTGATATGTAATTTAAGGACACACTTAAAAGAGTTCTGAAGAAATTTTACAGTACCATCTGAACAAAAAATTAACTTGACAGCAAAAATCAATGTATTAGTGATGGATTCTTAATCTGATCTAATCACATTTAAGGCTAGGAATTATTTTCTGTCACACTGTAAAAATGTCAAAGATAATTTAACTATGCTTTCCATTTCCAGCAAAAATGATGATCCTACAAAATATATAGCTGAGTTTGCAAGAATGTATCATAATACCCAGGAAACAAAAAACAGAGAGAACTAAAACCCAAAGTTGTTAAATATATAAACATAAACTATCAATTTGGGGGGAGGGATCTTGCTGATCTTGGTAAGAATGTGCTTGGATTTAGCTAACATGCTGGGATAAAAGATGAAGCCTCAGGGGGGAAAAAAGATAATGCCTCAGGTGTTCGAGTTGCAAAGGCTTCTCATAGAAAGGCCTGAGACACTCAAAAGTGTAACATCTTCAGTAAAGGGCACACTTAAAAGAAATCTGCTCTACTCCATAAGGACTACAAAGGAGCATATAAACCTCTAAAATACTTGAGTACCATCTGATTCAACCAAATTTCTCATGCACTTAACAAATAAAGGTAGTCCCACCATGAATGCTGTTTTTTCATTTTTGTTAGTAAGACAAAAGTGAAACAATGAATGAAGGTTCCTGTCAACACTTCACTTATCATTGTTGTGAAAAATTTCCTTGCTGAATTAGGTAACAGTTTTTGAGGGCTAGAACAAAATTGACTTCTCTAATTGATCACTTTTTGGTCACTCACAATGTGATAACAACATATCTGATACACTTTTAAATTTAATCTGAATTAACTAACATTTTCAACATCACTTTCTAAGTTTACAGAAAGAAAGGGCCTGCAAATGTGATCTGTTTTTGCATGGTCCCTGAGTTTAAAAAAGTTTTTATATCTTTATAGGGTTATTTTCAGAAGAATATGCAACAAATCTTATGTGGCCTACAAAACCTGAAGTATTATGTGGCCTTCTACAGAAAAAGTTTGCAAAAATCTCTGATCCAGCCAATCAACAATAATAAATCAAGCCCTGATCTGAGCACTTTCCAATTTCTGTGGGTTAAATAACTTGCTCCATGACTAACTTCAAGTTACCAATATGTTATCACTGAACACAAAGCTGGAAAATAGTATTTTGACTATATAAGTACATCAGAAATAAGTAACTCCAACTATTACTAAGTAATAGTAAAGTGTAAATTCCCACTGTAGATAAACTCACACTCCCAAAGTTAAAAACACACAAGGAAATAACATATCGTGGCAAGAGTGAACAGATAAAGGAAGCAGCAGAATAAAACTTTCAAAAACTTGAGTAAATATAATTATGTCATAACTATACATAAACTGATTTTAAAAATAAAAAACATGATAAATTAGATACCATACAAAAAAGGCCAAAAATAAACAGAAACTTGCAGCTATACAGTTTTCCTAGACATTTAAAAGGACAGTGACATAACAACTCAGGTGATAATCATACATACTAATTACTTCATCTGGTAATAATCTAGAGCTACAAAGGCATTTAGGCATTTCAACCTGCCATTCATCTTGAAGTCTTGCATCCATCTCTTAAGGGTTCTGTTTTTTTCTTGGTAAACAGTTTTTCAAATGTTATCTACATGCAAAATACTCTGTAGTGTCAGCACTACCACACTACCTCTCTAAAACCTATCTTTCTGCTATTTCTCTTATTCTCAACTGTATTACCTTACAAGAAAAAACAGATAATAAAGATTTGCTTCTTTTTTAGTTTTATGCAACTAAAACTTAGCTAAGTACAGACCTATAATCAGACAATGTTTTAAAAAGTAGAAAGATATTTAAATTACCTAATCTGCTTCCATTTCTGGGCATTGCCATGAAGGAGCCAAGGCTTCCTCCAATAACGCTATGTGGTCTCCGTAATGGGGGCTTCTTGAAGGACCCTGTGTACTGATGCAGGAAGGAATGCATACTGTGAGAGGTTGGAGGCCTGCCATTCTTCACAATAGGCTCTGTGGTTCAGGGTATCCAAAAATCATTCCATTAACAGCCCAACATCCAGGATCACATGAAAAGGGTTGAGAAAGTGAAATAGGAAACAAAGGGTTATAATAGAGATCATTACATTAACTGCATTTCTTTTGACTATCTCTGCAAAGAATTGGATTAAAATAATTTCTATGAAAAAATACTTATAGAAAACATTTTAATATTTGAAGTTGGTCTAGTAACTTAATTATCCATTTCTTACATAATCAAAATTGGTTAGCATCACAAAATACCCCATAGATTTTTGATCCATTTGCTTATTTTAATATCTCTCGATGGTTTCCCTATTACTCTTACATTTATTAACTGTTTCACATGTCTCATGACTAGGCGTGCTGTATAATATAAAAGATACAGTCCTGGTCGGAGGGAACTTATATTTCTGTTTGGTAGACATTCAAAAAGATACATCAGTTAATAAATAATACAGAACTTCAATATAAATCAATACAGAGGCTTTGGAATTTACTGCCCCTAACTTTTCATATAGAGAGTTATAAAAAAAAAAAAATCCCAGATTTATATCCAAGCAGAAACATTTTCAAAATACTTAAAAGGTATTTAATTATAAATGAAGAAAATTCTGTTTTGTCATGTTTATAGGGAATCTTATGATTCCTTTCCACTTCTGAAGAGCAGGTTAAGGACATAATGAAGTTTTCTGTGACACATAATTAGTTCTTTATTAGAATTATATTTCATATTGATAGTAGTTGAGGAATTTTAAAAGGATTTGGGTTTCTTTGAATATCCTCTCCTCTCAAAAGGAGCCAACCCTTCTTTCGTAGTGGGATAATCATAAAAATAGCTCTTAAAGAGGAGATTTTCCTACCTATAAAGATTTACCAGCACCCAAAGAAGTTGGCAAGATCTACCAATGTATAGGCTAGAAAAAATGAGCCAAGAAGGCCAATTAGCCTGCACCTCTAGTGATGACAGTCTAAAAGGAGAGGGAGAAGGGCAGATGGGGCAAAAGAGTTCTTGAGGCTCACATAAGGCCCAAGTCATCTAATCTGCACCTGACTGGTGGTAGGGGAAGTACCTAACTAGTAGTGGAAAATACCTGTCCAAAGTACACTGGACCTGTATGGACTTTGGCAGTTGTTAGCTAATCAAGGACTTGGGGATCTCAAGTCTAACAAAATAATCAATGATTTAAAGATGAATGGGGAGAGGACATCTGATATGTGTAAATGAAATAGTTAAAAACACTGCAGTACATGCGACAACATACAAGAAAAATCTAAGTTATTTCATTTTCTGTAATCTTAATAAAATACAAATATTCTGCCTACAGACAACATTTATTTTAGTTGCTCTGTAAAGTTGTCCTGGGAAACACAGCTTAAAAAAAATGGAGCTCATTAATACATTCAATGGGGATAGTTACAGTGTGCCTACCATTTGACAAACACTATTCCAGGCCCTGCGCCAAGAGGTGAACAAAACTAACAAGGTGCCATTCCTTGAGACTACAAAATCTAAGGAAAAAAAGATGAGAAACTGAAGAGAAAAATAATAGGTGACAGGCAATATGCAAAAATTTAAATTGAGAGATATGAAACAAATTAAATGATGAGCTATTTACATTGGATACTGAGGAAAAATCTTCTCTGCAGAGATATTTCTAACAGATACATATGCAAAAAGGAGTCAGTCATGGGAAGATGGTTGAGTGGTATGTTAGAAGATATTCTGGATAGCGGGAAAAACTACTGCAAAAGTCAACACATGGCAGTTTGACTTGTTAAAGAAGTGGTCCTCAAACTTCAGTATGTTTCAGAATCCTCAAAAGGACCTGTTAAAACACAAGACAACTGGACTCCTCACCCAGACTTCCTGAGAGGGAATCTCCTTGGGACAATGGAATGGTGGCCACCAAGGGCTATGGAGGAGAGAATCACAAGTTATTGTTTAATGGTGCAAAACACCAATTTAAAATGATGAAAACGTTCTGGAGATGGATGATGGTGATGATCTAACTACAAAGTGAGCATATTCAATGCCACTAAAATCATATAATTCAAATGTTTAAAACAGTAAATTATAGGTTATATACATTTTGTTGTAGTATTTTTTTTAAATAGTAGAAATCTACATGAAAAACTGCAATGATCTTTCTTATTCTATAAATTTGTTCCAAGTAAAGTTTTCCAATTTCTTTTTAAAGATTTATTTATTTATGCATACAAGAGCTGGGGTGAAGGCCAGAGGCATTGTGGGTAGGGGTGAGAGGATTCACCAGAGACAGAGAGGGGAGCAGGACAGGCAGATCTACTGAAATACACTGCTGAGGGGAGCAGCAGGCGAGACAGGAGAGGTCTGCTGCGCCATGTGGGTTAGCTCCCTGGCTGGGGGTTGAACTTGTGCTGCAATGGCTGCCCACAGCTTCACAGTGCTGAGACTTATTAACACCTTAAGCCACCAGGGAGGCCCCCAGTTTTACAATGGTTTTTAACAGTGTAAATGTCAATCTTGATTCCACTGACAAATTTATTTGGCATCTTATTTATCTAGACCTTCTGTTAAAATAAACTATTGTGATCAGAAACATGAAATTTGTAGGAGTTAGCACTACTTCCAACTTACTGTATCATCCACTATTGTCAAAAACTAACCTTCACTGCTAACCATGTATCAAATCAAAAGGTGAAAGGAAGAAACCTGCAAGTGAGATAAAGGCTGACAATATCCATAAAAACTAGGCTTATTGACTAAAAAACATGTCCTAGTTCAGATTATGGAGTACCTAAAAAACTAAACTATTTCACTCTTTGCCTTTGTGAGTATCATGAGAATTAACATTGTTAAATCTGTTTTATTATACTCCCTGGGAACATGAAGACATGGTTCATTTTTTTTAGTTGAAATATTTGTCATGTCAAAAGAACTTTGTTAAATTTACCTGTAACTTTGTAACAGAACATTATTCTTGTTTTTCTATAGTATAATTATGATTACCTTTTCTTCATACTTAAACTGTCACCTATCCTCATAAAATCCAATTATTTCGGTAAAGTTTAAAAAAAAAATACTTTAAAGAGAAGACCCTGAAATATTATAACTGTGATCTTTCTAAAATAGCATTAAGATTTTATCAGAAAATCTATAAGAAAAAATATTTCTCAGATTAAGTATTTGTATTGAGATAAAAATGTGCATGACTTAATTACCCATTTTAAGGTGTGCAAATCAGTGGCATTTTGTCTTCTTACAATGACAGACAACCATCACTTCTACCTAGTTCTGAAATACTGTCATCATTTCAAAAGAGGACCCTGTGTCCATTAAGCAGTCACATCCTATCATCCTCTTCTGAATCCCTGCTTTTGGTTTCTATGGATTTACCTACTCCAGATATTTCATAGACAGGTAATTATAGAATATGAGACCTTTTGGTTAGGCTTTTTTTCAGTTTTTGAGGTTCATTCACATTGTAATATATTGTACTCTATCCCTTTTTATGGTTGAGTGATATTTAACTCTTGGAATATGCCATCTTTGACTAATGCACTCATCTGTTAACGGACTTTTGGGCTGCTTCCACCTTTGAGCCATTGTAAATAGTGCAATGAATAGAAACATTTGTATATGAGACTTTGTTTGCATACTTGTTTCTATTGCTTGGGGGAAATCCCTAGGAATGGAATGCTGGGTCATATGGTAAGTTTAACTTTTGAGAAAATGAGCTGAAATTACTTAGAGAAATAATAAGCTTAATTCTTCATCCTCTTTATACTAACACTGCCACTATATGGTCAGACAAAGAACACCTGATTTAAAAACTGTTAACATTTACGTGAGATAATTTTAAAAGTATAACCTAACACTTCTCATTCATTAAAGGATACTCAGATGTAGACCTTGTTTATCACCTATTTTAAGAACTTTCATGCTCTATGATAAACTCATTAGAGAAAAAATATGTTGAAACTAGCTACTAGGCACTAATGGATGCTCAAAAAAGGTATAGAACCTTTGTCAAAGCTGTTGGTAAAATCTATGTGCTATTACACATAAGGGATAAACAAAAGCAGATTATAAATCAGTCTATGTTACCAGCAATCTCTACACCACAAGAGGTATCAGTCTATTATGATACATTCAAGTATTATTTCAAGTAACTCATGTTAAGAAGAAACTATTCAATAGAGCTTCTGTTTCCTCTTCCTCAATACCTATTAATGTTACTGAGAAAATTTTAATAAAGCAAGTATGTACAACTTAAAAAATATTTAACATTTGGGACCTCCCTGGTGGCGCAGCGGTTAAGCGCTGCGCTGTGGAGCTGTCGGCAGCGGCGACACGAGTTCGACGCCGGGCCAGGGAGATTCCCACATGGCGTGGCAGACCTCTCCTGCCTTGCCCGCTGCTCCCCTCAACAGCGTATTTCTGTCGATCTGCCTGTTCTGCTCCTAACTCTGTCTCTGGTGAACCCTATCGCCGTCCCGCGCCTCTGGCCTGCACCCCAGCTTGTATGCATAAATAAATAAATCTTAAAAAAAAAAAATTAACATTTAACCATTTGTTATAAATTAAGCATGTTTTTTAAGAAAATTAACTCTAAAATATTACAGAAAATATGAACTAATCTAAAATACTGAGTTCTCCAAAAAGTATGTGTAATTTGACTCACATTTTGTTTTTTAAGAGAGGTTTGTCTTATAGCCAAACACCCATTAAGAATCTGCCCCAGAAACCATTCATCAACATGTATACTGTGCTTATTTTACTCCTGAACATCACTGGTAAATATGCTGGCAAGACTCTTTGATCCCAAGAACCAATACACTACATTTAAATAATACCAAGAATTCAAAGGGGGTCAGAGAGACACCCTCTTTGCTCCCAGATTATACTACTGGCTAAAGGAACAAAAGACATTCTAAAACCATCTTTGAGATCTGCTGCAAATTCTAAAATGTTTCCCTCCCTAAGTAAGTAAATCATATCTAAATTGCTTTAAAATTTTTACTCAACAATCTGTCTTCTCTCCCCTATCACAACAAATCAGTTAACCTTGAGTAACTAAGGATCTTCTGAAGAGATAAAGAAACCAAAGCCTGAGTAAGATAAATGACTTACACAGAGCCACACAACAAATAATTACATAAATGTTAATGTATCCCAAATTCCAATACATGACTTTTAATTTGCCATCATTCCTTTCCCTCTTACAACAAGGCCATTTGCAATCAGTTGGGAAGGGTGGGATATTCATGTTTTCACTCACTGATACAAATCTCTAACAGTGGAATTTAGGCAGAGGCAAGGAAGGCTTTTCAGAAAATCTGCACATGATGATACACTGGCAGCCATGCTGTCAGCTCCTTCCCTTGTTATTACTATGACATCCCTGGGGCTATTTCTGTTTTGAATATGTAGTTTTGTTCTATAAATTTCATCTGGAATTTGCATTCATCTAATCTAACAAGCTCTTTTTTTTTTTCTATTAAGGTCTGGGAACTACTTTACATAGTGAAAAGAACTATCCAATGTGTTACACATTATACCCCTAACTACTATCTTTCAATACCATGGACATATTTCGCAGTAAATATAAAATAAGAAAATAGGGGCCTCCCTGGTAGCGCAATGGGTTAAGTCTCAGCTCTATGAAGCTATCCACAGCCACTGCAGTATGAGTTCAATACCTGGCCAAGGAGCTTCCCACACGGCACAGCAGACTTCTCCTGACTCCCCCGCTGTTCTCCTCAGCAGTGCATTTCAGTCAATCTGCCTGTTCTGATCCCCACTCTGTCACTGGTGAATCCTCTCACCCCACCCCCACACTTCTGGCCTGCACCCCAGCTCTTGTATGCATAAATAAATAAATCTTAAAAAAAAAAAGAAAATAGTAAGATTCCCTTATGTAACAAACTTTGTCATCCACATGGTAGTCAATCTGTATACATACTATAAAATTATGAAGCCTAAAGCAAGAATTTCACAATTTACTATAACCTAGGCTATAAGAATAACAAAAATATTTAAATATTAATTTGAAAATTTACTTAACAACTAGGATAACAGTATAAAAGGTGGTAAGATAAACGGAAAGATAGATGGGACAGGAGAATTCCTCAGGATTTAAGAGACCAGGTACAGTAATATGGTCAAGTAAGAATTACAGCCTAGTAAGAAAACAAGCAAAAGTTAAGTTGTAGTCTGTTTCCTGGTAACTAGGAAATGAGATGCAGAAATAAGCAAAAGGATGCTATTAAGAACTAATCAGGAAAGTAAACTTACATTCTATTTATGAAGTAATTAGGAGGTGGAAGCATTTCTCCTTCCTTACCCATCCCCCAAATATTTACCATTATCCTTGCTGCTGTTTTCTTCAATAGTCATTTGTTCAGCCAATTCAGACAATGATTCATCAATAGTCTGGCTTCCTCGAAGTGTGAGGGATAACCTTCTCTTAAATTTTTTCATCCTATCAATTGAATGTGACTTGAAAAATCCTAGGAAAAAAAAGAACACAATGAATACAAAATTAAAGCTATGAATTATAGCTCAAGAAAAATATTGCTTGGGGGTTTACTGGGAATCTTTAAAATAAGAATATAATGAGGAATTCTCAACTTCCTCTAAACACCACAAAATCTAACCCCGTCCTTTATAAGACCCATTCATTCAGATTAATGCTATATTTATCCAGTATCATCAGAAAAGCAGAAGTTCTATATAACTAAAGATTGAGACTTCATTCAACTGAATTAAAAATTGAAAATTTTCCCAAAATATGCATTTAAAAAACCAAATATAGTTAAAATATCAACACTATTTTGATACATAGGTTCCATCTTTCAAAATATCAATCATCACATTGAAACCAACCAGTGACCTTTAGATTCAACCAGGGGTAGTGGGGCAATAGAGGTGAAGGAGAGGGAGAACAAAAAAATGGTGTTTGACATTATTAAACAGCTCCAGTGGGAGTTTTCTTAAAAGTTCCTATTTCTTAAGCTTAGTTTGGTCATAACATCAAAAAGACAAAACCATGTTGAGGAGTATTTTCTACAAACTCCTCTTCCACTAATCCTCTTTTCAGCTGTGTCCAATCTACAGTTAAACACATCTATTATTAATTTTAGTTACTACATTTTTCAGTTCTATAATTTCTATTCGATTCTTTTCTACTGATTCCAGTTCTTTACAGAAATTCTCCACCTTGCTATCTATTTTTGAACAGGTTATTTATAGCTTTAAAACTCTGGAGTTGGAACTCCAGTCTCCATCACTTATGGTAACCTGCATAACCTTTTTCTATTGTTAATTTTTCTTTGTTGATCCTGTTTTATTTCTAGTATTCTTTTATTGAATGCTCTATATTGTATGTACATGCTTGTATGGAAATATGTACAGAGTAAATACAGAGGGTCCTAATGACTCTACCTTCACCTAGAGAGAATTTAATTTCTTTCTAGCAAGCAATCAGAGTAGAACAGAGCCTCTCACTTATAACACTAGTCAACAATGAGATCGTTACTGACTTAAAAAGGCCCTAATCTGTAGAATCTTGGTATGCTGAACATGAAGATAGCCCTGCAAATTTTTTATTAGCTCTCATTTTGAAGATATTTCATATAATTCATTTTGTATGTTTCACTGTGTAAATTTATCCAGTAGGACTAAAACAACATCCTAAACCAGCCTAGAATGATGTAATATTACATCACATTGCATAATACCATCATGCACACATCATCCAGAGTTGATGGCATCATTTTCTGATGCAATGCAATACTACTGCCAGGTGGCTGCTGAAGTAAGCTGACGTCAGCAGTACACTACAGAAACCCCTGTCGGAAAGGCTGAGCATTGAAAATATTTCAGACTCTGTGCAAGACAGTTTAAGCTACTGTTACATAGAACTATTATTATTTTATCCATTTAGGCACAATACAGAACAATAATGCCTCGAGTGCATTAATAGCATGGACAATTTCTGCTCTATTTGTGGGGAAGTGACATTTGCCAAGAAGAAAAGGATCACTTCTCAAGAAAAGAAAGCTTATCATCTTGACTTCAGATGCAAGGCTGGTGACAAAGACAAGCCTTGGGCCCTGCTTATATGCTGTGCTACATGTACAACACAGCTTTCACAGTGGTTCAATGGCAAAAGACCATCAATGCTGTTTGCAGTCCCCATGGTGTGGAGAGAGCCAAGCAACCACATAAGACTGTTGCTTCTGCTTGGTTCCTCCTCTTTCCGGCGGAATAACAAAGTAAAATAAATCGAGAATAGTCTACCCAAACATTCCGTCTGCATTGAGACCAGTTCCACATGGTGAGGGACTTCCTATTCTAGAACTTCCAGCACAATATTCTCTTGATTCATCTGATGAGGACAAGGGTGAACCTACCTGTTCTTCTGTTCCATCAGCATGCAGTGATCCAGATTTTCACTGTGGTGCATCATCAACCCCACAGAGACTAACATGGGAAGAACTAAATGACCTGGTTCGTGATTTGGACTTATCCAAGAACAAGGCAGAATTGCTAGGATCAAGACTCCAACAATGGAATCTTCTAGAAGATGTCACAATTACTTTGTCAAAAGCGCCACCAGCAGTTGGAGCCTTTCTTCAGAAAGGAAAATACTCTGGTATTCTGTTCCGATATTGAGGGCCTCAGGAATGTCTTAGAAATCATTCATGACCCACAAGAATGGAGACTATTTCTAGACTCTTCGAAACTGAGTCTTAAGGCTGAATTTTTGCACAATGGAAACCGTCTTCCATCTATTCTGTTCCTGAGCAGCTGTACAAGAGACAAGCGAAAAAATCTAAGACGTAGTCTATGACTTGATTTTTTACAGGTATTAACCGTAGACCTATTACTATTGGCATGCATTTCGTGATGTAAACATCAATTTATTGCAGATTACAAAAAAAACCCTAGAGCCAAAATTAGAATTTGACTGTCATATTCGTGTTGAGCACATACAAATTGATAGGAAATGACTAATTCTATTTCAGTAACATGACTTTTGTAAAAATTTGTTGACCAGTGATAATTAGGGACTGAGCTGGCCTGGAAATTGCTTCAGACACTATAAAGATTGGCCTACCTAGGGTTTGTTCCACTTACGGTGAATTCCAACTGCAAACCCAGACCACCACCACAACAAAAACTATTTAAAGTTCTACTCAGCTTCCTCAGCAGTATTTTGCTAATTTCTTATCCTCTTATGCAAAAGAACTTAGAGAAAATGCCTCTACAGGGAGACTAGCACAGACTATGTTATGTTTATCTCCATTTTCTTCTGAATCTAATTCTCCCCACTCCCCACTCACACCCTCAGTATTGACTGAGAAGCTCTACAATGCCTTCAAGTTTGTTTTCCTCCTAGCTTTTCAAATAATTCTCAACAGGAGCCATAGTCTGACACAAATTGCTCCACCATAGCAAAAAGGGAGGTTTAGATGTAAACTAGGAGAGAAATGCTTTTCAAAAAGTAAGGTGTATTTATAGGAAGCAATCAGTAAACTCTATAAAGAGTTGATTCAAATTTAGAAAACTGTAACTAGAGTTACCTAAAAACTAACTTCTTTACATAGTCAACCTTTATTTAGCTCTACCGTAATATTAACAGTGATCCATGCCTTTATCTAATAGGTATCTAGGGTTAACTGCGTAATTTCCAACTTCACCTTTCTATTTCTGTTAGAATCTATACTAGAGACACCATCCTTTGTAAGGCTTCAGCATCACTCTGTGTGGCAAATGCCTACTCTCCAAGTGTGGGGGACTCCCCAACTCTCTAAATTCTAAAGAAAGGACTTACTTGTGATAGACTCCGAGGAAGCAACTTTGGAGGCTCGGGGAATATCTTGCCTTTTAAGTTTCTTTCTATCCCCGAGACATTGGCCCCACCAGATAATCTAACACATAAATTTGCTTGACTGGGGCTTTGAGACACTTAATATTAGTTTGGTATCTGGGGGTAGGGGGAAAAATAAGGGAAACGAAGTAGTCAAAGGCAGCCATGTGTAGGCATGGCTTCCATGCACATATAACTGACACCAATAAAAGCTCTAGACACCAAGACTCAGATAGGCTTTCATGGTTGGCAACACCTTGCACAATGTTGTCATACAAGGTGTGAACACTTTGTAAAAATGTTTTGGGAATGACCTTCCCCAGCTCTAGCAAAACCATTTAAATAGACTGAAATCTGAAACAGGTAGGAAAAATCTACTTGTGGGCGAAGTCAGTTTTTTCAACCTCCACTAACAAGGAAGGAGTTGATAAAGAAGATTTAAACAACAGGGATCCAGACTTTGAGTCTTCATAGGGTATTATTTAGAACAGAAGAGATTAAATCTCAGCATTGTCTTCCTCTGCACATATATAGAATTATCTTTAGGTCAAAATAACTTAGAACCAGAAGCTCCCCCCTCTAAAATTAATTAAATTTAATGTTAATGACTTACTGTTCCTACCTATATAAACCAAATGCAAACTTGTGACTGCTGGAACAGCTCTCACAGAGTAAAATTTGTCAGACTGCTTCCTGAGTTTGAATCTTGCATTTTCGTATAAACACACTTTGCCTACTATCATTAAGATTTTTATTCCAATTAACAAATATGACTGGAAGAATGACACAAAGTTCATGCAACTTCACTAGAGAGGATAATTAAAAATTCATACCTGGTTTCTCTTGGACTCTACCTTACACACCCCTTTCCTTTTTCTTATTTTAATTAGAACTTTTCAAAGTAAATCATACCCATAAATTTAACAGCTTTTCTCTGATTCTATCTCCGAGCAAATTAGATGGTACTGGAAACTCCCCCAATACAGACTCCCTCCAAAAAACATGTAATTCCAAACAAAAACTGCTAAGAGCTGATAGCTTACAGCTACCGATTTTTCTATTTCAATTTTCTCAAACATAGTCAGGTGTCACCAGTATCTGTGCAACTATAGAGTCATAATCACTTCATTTACACATCGTTTTTGAAAGTTTTTGACCATCACACCTGTCTATTGTTTTAGATGATACAAAAGCCTAAAATCACAAAAATATAGCAAAAAAATTACATTATTAATTCACATAACATTCTATAACATAGACCAAATACATAGAGTTTGTGCCTAACATAACACAGTGTTGAGCTCCACTATACTGTAGCCAATAGCCATACGTGGCTATTGAGCATGTTATAGTTACATCTTCCAAGGGGTTGTGCAATTTGCCAATCTCTTCTTACATGCAGTCACCTTGGACTATACGTTCCATTATGCCATTTGCTGAATTTCTTGAGGAGGGGAGCTGGAAACTAGGGGCAGAGCTGAGCAGCTGCTATATAACATGGAAGGTAGACAGGTCTGCCTCTCTTGTGTCTGAGGTCTGAACTTGTACACTGGTACTGGAAGGAGATATGTGGAGAAGAGACATGTGGAGACACTTGGAAGAGACACGTGGGAAAGTTGACAATGGCAGCTACTATTTTGATATGGCATTTCCTTTTGTCTCAGCTAATATCTGCCCAGTCCCTTCCTTGTGGTTCCCCACCAGAAGGTGCCTTACACTTGTGGCAAACTTTTGGGCCTCAGTGGCCCTGCTTTGGGCCAACACTGTTTAGCTAAACATTTCTTCACAAGGGGATGGGTAATTTTCAGAATTTTATTAAAAAATATCCTTTCTTCTCATCTCTCTCTAGGTACACTAAATCTATTAAGGAAATTTCACACTATGAGCATGCTTCCTTTGCGCCCAGATTTTGGAATGCTAACTGAGTTTTTAACCCAGGAATGGGAAAAACACACATACACACATTATTATTTAAAAGCAGTAGTTTCAACACTAAGAGCATTCCCAACCCAGAGCCTCTGCATCTTTACCTGTAAAAATGGCATCATGTTGTGGCCTTTTTAGCATTTCCAATAAGAAATTCTTAGGACACAAATCTGCTTATAATCCAAATATCTCTAATATTAAAGGGCTTAAAATGGCAATTTTCTACTTAATGTCTTTGAAATATCCCCCCAAAAATTTTTATTAATAATTACAGAAAAAAATTGAAGAAAAAGTTGAACAGTTTTTAAAATGCCTAAATGGTCTTTCTTTAGGTACAGAAGCAAAATTCACATACAAAAAAAAATTTGAGCATTTTAAAGTTTAAAATCCAACACTGAAATGGCAGACTAGTACTTTTCCACTTAACCCTGCTGTTGCTAATCTTCCTAAAATAAAGTAGAGTAATATTGTAATGTGGTCAAACACGTTGGGCACCAAACTGTTACAGGGCTACCCCAATGTGAAATGGGTGCCTGACTGTGGGTCCTCCACCAGCATGCTTAAAAGGGACTTATAATGAGACTCAACTGCAGGCTCACACAAAAAAAGTTAATAAAGGGTTTACTTACAAAACAACAAAAAAAAAGGAAATGAAAAAACAACTCAGAGAGAAAGAGAGATAAATTGGTGAATGCATCCTACCAATTCCACTGAGCTGGAACCCCAATATGAAGATCCAATATGAAGATCAGGCAGCACTGGGTACAGAATAAAATCTGTCAATCAAGAATTCTATATCCAATAAAATGATCCTTCAAGAAGGAACAAGAAATTAAGACATTTTCCAATAAACAAAAGCTGAGGTATATCATAATTAGCAGACCTGACCTAGAAGAAATGCTAAAGGGAGAACTTCAGACTGAAATAAAAGGACTCTAGACAGTAATGTGACGTCATTAGAATAAATAAAAGACATCAGTAAAGATAAGTACCTTAGGTAGTTGAGGCAGTATTTTTGTACTTTTGGGTGACAACTTTTTTCAGCCTTTTCTATATGATTTAAAGGGAAAATGCACACACAGTTTTTTTTTTTAAAAGAGGAAAAGTCTATGTTAATGGCCACACGATATAGAAAGAGGTAATCTGTGAGAATAAAGATATAAAGAGAGAAGGATAAAGAGATATAGTTACAGAACTTATATACTACTGTATTAAGTTGGTGTTTTTCAAACTAGGTTGTTACAAAGTTTAAGATGTTTAATTCCCAACTAAAAAATTCTACAGAAAAGGAAAAAAAAGAAGGGAATCAGAATGTACAGTATGAAAAAAACAACTAAAGTGTACTTCCAAGCATCTTGTATCAGTAATCAAAATACTCCCAACAACAACAAAAATCTCAGGCCAGAAGGCTTCACTGATGAATTATACCAAATATGTAAAGAAGAATTAACAAGACTCCTAATCAAATAATTCCCAAAAATTGAAGAGGAGGGATCACTTCCTAACTCATTCTCTGATGCCAACAATACCACGATGCCCAAGTCTGACTAACAGTATAAGGGGGAAAAAAAGGCCAATATATCTTTGACTATAGTTGTTAAATCCTTAAAGTACTCACAAATAAAATTCAACAGCATACTAAAAGGATTAAACGAGGGAGGTTTAACATTAAAAATCAACATAATAACACTATATTAATAATGGAAAAAAGCAACATGAACATCTCCAATGATGTAGAAAAAAAATTTAACAAAATCCAATATCCTTTTATGATAAAAACACTCAATAAACTAGGAAAACAAGAAAAACTTTCTCAACATATTTAAGGCCATATATGAAAAACCCACAGCTAACATCATATTCAATGGAAGACTGAAAAGTCCCCTAAGATCTGGAACAAGACAAGGATGCCCATCCAGTTTCACCACTTCTATTCAACATTACACTGAATGTTCTAGTCAGAGCAATTAGGCAAGAAAAAAAGACATAAAATGAGCCATAATTTGAAAGTAAGAAGTAAAACTATGTCTTCACAAATGATGATCTTATGTATAGAAAAACTCTAAAAAAAACTTGAGTTAATAAATCAGTTCAACAAAGTTGCAAGCTATAAAACAGAAAAATCAACTGCATTTTTTTTACATTTGCAATGAAAACAGGGAATGGAAATTAAACAATAACAAAAAAAAATCAAATACTTGGAAATGACTAATTAAGGAAACACGGATTTCCAGAGGGAAAACTACAAAATGTTGGCTAAAGAAATTAAAAAGCATCTAATAAATCCAAAGCATCCTGTAGTCATGTATTGGAAGATGATATTAAAATGACAAAATCACCCAAAGTGATTTATAAAGACAATCCAATCCTTATCATAATGCCATTTTTAACAGTGATTTAAAAAAAACACATCCTAAAATTTATATGAAATTACAATGGGCCATAATAGCCCCCACAATCTTAAAACAGAATTAACAAAGTTGGAGAGCTGACATTTCTTTATTTTAAAACTTATTACAGAGGTATAGTAAATAAAACTTTGTGGTACTGACATAAGGACAGACAGCCAATGGAACAGCTAATAACTCATTAACTCATTTTTGACAAGGGTGCCAAGATCATTCAATAGGAAGAAAAATGTGGTTTGTTTTTTTCTCTTAACAACTATGTCATGGAAATCCATTTTTAAAAATGAATGCTAGCTATAGATCATCCTAATATAGGGCACAAATGTTTTGTGTACCTTTTTATCACACAGAATATTAAGAAAGACATGCATTCCTCAAGGGTGAGGCTTCAGAAAATTAATACATTTCACTGCCTCATCAAAAAACCTAATGTGAAAATGTTTGTTTCTTTCCTTGTAAACGCATGAAGGGGAAGAATGTCACTACTATGATTTGAAATAGGAGCTAGTAGTTTTATGCACCACTACATATGCACCATCAGACAAATGTCCACAGTAAAGAAAAAAGGCAAATGGTATTTTACTATCATGAAAATTAAGCTTTGATCTTATAGACTCCCTGAAAGGGTTTCAGGATCAGGGGATCACACTATGAGATTGCTAGGTTAGTTCCCCAAACTAATTCCAATTAACCTCTCTTAGTAAACTGAGCACTAATAATTCAATAAGGTTATGGTCAGTTATTAATATTGGTAGCAACCATATTATCACAATTACCAGTTGTGGAGTACCCAAGAAGAACAAGTATGGGGGAATGAAATCAGCACTGAACCTACTAGGAAAAATTTTAATGAATTGGGAATTCAAAAGGCAAAGTTGAAAGTATGAATTTGAGAATTACATTTATTAAATAGATTGACACCAGGAAGAACATGTGTTATAAGAAGGTCAGAAACGTGAGGAATGCCTATAATTAATAAATGAATAAAGGCAAAGTCATCAAAGTAGTTCCAAAAAGAGTGGGTAGACACAAATTGTGACAAATGAAGGAATATTAGAGACAATGTGTACTAATCAATTCATTTTATGATTACGGAAGCAGAGTTTGAAGAGGTGCCAAATAGTGAAATGACTCGGCCAAGTTTCTCCAAGAAAAAGTCAGGTCTTAAAATTCTGTCTTAGGGGCCCCAATTCAGTTTTGTTTCCATTGCTGACTATTCAATTGTAAAGATCAAAACATATAGTTCACTTTACTGGGACCTCCACAAGTACATGATGTAATATCAATATTCAATTAACAACTTAGAAAAAAACAAAAACCAATCTCTGAGAAGTCTCTTACTGGCTTATTAATGTTGCATACCTCAATAAATTCACTGATAAAAATAACCCTCCAAATCCTTCTGGCTTTCAGAAGATAGTATTTTCCACCTAAGTTATTTTAATTAATTTTATCTTAAAATTACGCGTTTAATTGTCCTTAAACATGTATTTTTGCATACGCTGTTGGGCAATAAGCTAAAATTCAAACTATGATTAAAATATGTTTTAAAAATCAGTGTAGATACTTTCATCATGAATAATCATCAGTTGATTTGCAGATGATAAATCCCAACAGAAAGGCATTTGTTTGAAACAGCTGTTCAGTTTCAGTGAATTCAGAAAGTCATCTATTAGAAATGTCATCTGATTCTTTTGATAATAATGGTCTTACTCAAAGCAGAACCAAGAGGGCAATTGTAATCACTTGAGGTAGTGCCTCATTTTGATATACAAATGGTTACATACAAGGGAAAGGTCCATTGAAAAAGCAGCAAAAATTTGGGGGGAAAAATGCTATCTAAATTATGTTAAGATTTCATTATTTTTTATTTATTTCATTGTAAATAGATAAAATACTCTTTAAATTATTTACTCGAGCTAGATGTATTTTTACCATATTCTCTGTGGTTAAAAAAAGTTGTAAATTAAATTGCAAAACCAGGAGTTTACTGAAAGCTATTTTTTAAAAATCTGCTTGCTTTGTCAATTATCTCCTACACTTAAAGATCAATCATCATCTCTGGTGGCTAGTGAAAACGTGAGTACTCTAAAAAAAATTATTAGTACCTTTACTGCAATTCAAATTCTCATTCTGTTTCAGTTAAAGTGATGAGAGCTTCTAATATGGGTTACATCTATGTACTGCATTTCTTAAAGCACAACTATAGGAAGATCATAATAAATTATCAATTACTCTGGGTTTCACATTACTTTATAGACCCTGAAAACTAACATTTTCAACAGTAAAAGAAGTACTGAATGTTCATAGTTTGGGGTAATACCTGACCTATGTATTTTTGCATACACTGTTGGGCAATAAGCAAAAATTCAAACTATGATTAAAATCTGTTTTAAAAATCAGTGTAGATACTTTCATCATGAACAATCATCAGCTGACTTGCTCTCTAGAGCAATTCAATTTATTTGGTAAAGCCTGATCTCTTCAATAGTTTCAAATTCTTCTTGAGGAGGGTGAAGTGATTTACATAAAATATTTCTCAAACAATAATACAGGAAAAAGAATAGCATCCTACCATGCTATTGGGGTAATATTTTATTTTTAAAATCAGAAAAATTATGGCATAGAAACTAATGAAAGAAAAACAAACTCAACCTGGGCACTTTTCAACCGCAAAGTTAAAAAAAGCATTTACACCCCTGAATACATGGGCCAGAAACTCAGTCATTTTTACTCTTTTCACTCCTTCAACTGCTATATACAATTGGGCCAAGTCAGATTGCTTTCATATCCCTCATACTTCTCAATTCCAAGCCCTTCTCTCTATCTCTTCTGCTACGCTTATGTTTAAAACCAAGATAAATTATTGTCTAAATCACTCCAACAAGCCTTCATTTAAAAGATTAACAGACAAGCCTCTGGTAATCCTGGTCAAGGGGAAAAAATAAACAGATTGTAACAATGGAAACTAATTAGCTACTATTTTATAAAAAACCATTGTATATCCTATAATCCTGCAATTCTTATCCTAGGTAGATATTCAAGAGAAACTTTAACGTTTCTTACCCAAAAGTATGAACAACTGCTAACAGGAACATATCTGTAAAAACATAATACTGGAAGCAACTCAAAAGTCTATAGGAAAATGGATAAAGTATGCTAAATTTGCAGAATGGAGGGTAATACAGTGGTAAAAATGAAAAGAACTACAACCTCATGCAATAAGAATACTGACATGATGTTTAACCAAAAAGCAACTTCAGAAAACATTTAGTATATTGTTCTTATAAGAAAAATAAAACAAGAAAAATACATATTTATTCATATAAAATAAAGTAAAAAATACATATATAAAACTCATGTAACAGAAAAGAGAGATACAAAGTTTAGGATGATAGCTACCACTTAGGAAGTGGCAGGGAGAACATATAGAAAGATAAAGTTTCTGAAAATGTTTTAGATGTCAGAGTCACAGATATTATCTTATTGATGTAAAATACATACATACTAGATAAGCAGATCATGCACAGAACAGTGAGGACAATGTCATGAGTCAAGAACTGTGGTTAACACAATTTTGTGGAAATTGGTGGAAAAAAATGTTAGTAAGTTTAGGGAAAAAACATAAGTACAAAAGAGAGACATAATTAAGATTAGGAGATTAAAATTTTAAGAGAATAAATCTTTTAATAATAAAAAGGACATGGGGCTAGAGTCAAAAGGGCTTCCTGCCCCACCCCCCACCCCGCCCCAGTCCTGCCACTTAGTAGCTGTATAATCTCAGGCTATTTACTCTGCAGCAAACAGCCTGTATTTAATGCGAACAGATATGAAATCTGGTCTTTTGGAAGATCTATCACTTCATTCTTGGCTCGACCTGCTATCCCTGACCCACAAACATTATCAAATACTTTTACTATACTACTCTATCCCCTAAATAAGGCACCAAACTAACTGGTCTAGCAGATTCTCCTCATAACTTACACTAATTATTGACTGATTTATTGATTATTACAACTACTTAGGACCGACTTCTAAAGACACATATACTTGGGAAAACAACTGTTTTTACCCAATGTATTTGTTCAACAAATGTTGTCCCTACCAAAAAAAAAAATCGTATTAACACTAATTACACAAGTCAAGACTGAATAGGTTATACTACAGTGACAAACACCAACAAAACAACTAAGGGTTCATTCTTCCAAGCTATATAGCCATTGAGAAATGAATGGGTCTCTGTTTCAAGTTTTTAAGGACCTGTGATGCAGTAGCAGCCATTATAGGAAGGGGATAAAGAGTATAGCAAAGCATAGACTAATTTCTAAAGTTTCCATCTAGGAAAATCACACATTACTCTTACACTTAATTGGCTAGATTAAATCACATGGCCATGCCTAATTTTAGCTATGCAGGAATTCCTAGCATACTCACAAAAAGAGGAGAGTCAGATACATGTAAACAATTTTCACAATTTCACAATGTTTTGGCATTTGGAGACAAACATCAAATGGAATGTTAACATATAATGATGTATTAAAAATTCAAGATTAGAAAGATCCAATATAACTGATTTTCAAAAGATTTAACATGAAGACACAAATAGTAAAGTTCAAAGAAAAAGAAAAGTTCAAATACTAAGAAAATTTCTCTCAAATTCTGAAAGATAAAAAAAATAAACTACATCCCCTAAACAAGTAAAAAAAAATTCCAAGTAAATAATTACTTTTCTTCCTAAAATCTCAGTATAGACTATACAGTCTAACAGTTAACAGACTAACATACCAATTATCCTCAGTGGATCAACAGTTCCTCCACTACGAAAGAAATAAAGTAGAAATGGAAAGAATTCCATTTGGAATTTTTTGTGTGTATGGTGTTCATGAACAATCCACCTTCATTCTTTTCTTGTGCAACTTTCCAATTTTCCCAGCACCATTTATTAAAGAGTCTGTCTTTGCCCTATCTTACTGGCATACTTGCTTTACCACAGATTAAGTACCTATATATATGCGCATGGATTTCTGAGCTTTGGATTCTGTTCCACTGATCCTCGTAACTATTTTTGTGCGAGTACCTTTATTCTGTTGCTTTATAATAAAGTCTGAAATCAGGTAAGATGATACTTCTATTTCTCTCCTTTCCCCCCAGGTTTGTTCTTGCAATTCACGGCCTTTTGTGGTTTCATATAAATTTAAGTATTTTTGGTTCAGTTTGAAAAATATTGCTGGAATTCGATAGGGTCTGTGTTAACACTTTGTGGTCCGCTCATGTATTAATATGTGTTCATCTAGTCTCCGGTTTTTCACGCCACAGTGGATTATTTGGAACTATTAGGAGCTATTTCTTTGATCGTACTCAGTCTAGAAGCTTCACACATTGTTTTGGTGAAAGTGTAAGGTGTTTTATGAGAGATACTACATTTTTTTTTTTACTATCCAGTAGTTCAGGAATTGTGTGTGTTTTATTGAATGCTTATACCATTCATGTGGTGGCACAGAAAATGGCCGGCACACAAAGTGTTAAATTTGCCTATCATTTCAGAGAGAAGAGTCGTTTTGATTATACTGATTCTACCTCATTCATGAGTCTGGGATATCCTTCCACCTTGTCATGTTGCTATCTAAGTCCTTTAGTAACGTCTGTACTCTTCCTTTGTTAGGGTGATTCCAGGATATTTACTTTTTTTGGAGCTATTGTAAATACTAATTATTAATTTCTTTTGCTATCTTTGTTCTTCTGTGTATAAAAAAAGCTATATGAATTTTTGTATGCTGATGTAAATCTACCACTTTGCTGTATTCATTTATTATTTGTAATAACTTTTTGATGGAAGCTTCAGGATTTTCTATGCCAATGTTCTTTTTTTTTTTTTACTTTGTTCTGCTTATTCTATCAGAGAGTTCTGTAAGAGTCTATTAATCTACAACTATAATTATAGACTTGTTTGGTTCTCCTTTAAGTCAATTTTTGCTTTATGTATTTTGAAGTTATGTAATTAGGTACATACAAATTAGAACTGTTACATCTTGCTACTGACGACCCTTTTAACATTATCCCTTTTTATCCCCAGCAATGTTTCTTGGATTAAAACCACTGTATCTCACTAGTATAGTTACAAGGAGCCTTCTCTTGGTTAACATCTGCATGGTATATTGTTTTCCATCTTTTCACTATGAACCACTCAGTTTATGCTTTGTAAGCAGCATATAGCTGACTTTTACTTATTTTCCTTATTCAACCGGATGTCTTTTAGTGGGCGCATTCGGTCAATTTGCATTTAGATTACTGATATAGTTGCATGTAAATCTATCATTTTTCTATTTGTTTTCCATTTGTCCCCTTGTTCTGTCCTTGTTTATCCTTTCCTCCTTTTGCATCAAATTTTTATTATTCTATTTCATGCATTCTAAACTTGTTATCTTTTCATGTCATTTTCAGTAGTTACTGTAAGACACAAAAATGCATCTTTATTTTCTATCTTAAATTAGAACTTTTAGCATGTAGAAAAAGTAGCAATTCTTAGTTTTATTCTATTTACCTTCTGTTTTTTGCTATCTCATAATTACTTCTACATGTTATATTGTTTTTCAGTGTAACACTATTACACTGGACTAATAGTTTAAGCAGTGATTACAGTCTTATCCACTATATAACCTTTCCAGTGCTCTCTTTCTGTCGTGCTTCCACCTGAGAAATTTTTTATTCTCAAGAAGTTACTATTTTCTATAGTGCAGACATGCTGCTGTTCTCTCAGCTCTTGTTTATGTAATATCTTTATTTCATTTTGATTTCTGAAGAACATTTTCACTGTATTTAGTGTAGATTTACTTGTTGGCTTTTTTTTCCCCATAGTCCATTAAAAAGTTGACTTTCAAATTCTTACTATTTTCCTGTAAATAATGTCTTCCCCCCCAACTACCTCTAAGATTTTTCTCTTTATATGTGAATTTTAGCACTACAATCCCAAACTGTGTGCTGAAGAAATACAGCAACATCTTTACTAACTGCTACTATTAAGTTTTTTGGACCTACCTACTTAATAAAAGAAGTTATTTCTTTTAACTTAGTGGTGCAATGAAAAAATTTCAGAGACACTAGGTTAAGTGTGATTTTGTTATTTATCCTGTTTTGGGTTCATTGAACTTTCTAGACTGTAGTTAATAACAACATTTTTGAAAAACAGTCATTAATTCTTCAAATATTGTTTATGTCTTGGGCCTCCCTGGTGGCACAGCGGTTGAGCGCTGCGCTGTGGAGCTGTCAGCAGCAGCGACTCGAGTTCTACGCCCAGCCAGGGAGAATCCCACATGGCGCGGCAGACCTCTCCTGCCTTGCCCGCTGCTCCCCTCAGCAGTGTATTTCTGATCTGCCTGTTCTGCTCCCCACTCTATCTCTGGTGAACCCTCTCGCTGCCCCACGCCTCTGGCCTGTACCCCAGCTTGTATGTATAAAAAAAAAAAAATATTGTTTATGTCCCCCTTTTTCCTATACATTTTATCAATGTCTTAAGTTTTTAGGGCTGTGGTAATAGATTACCCCAGACTAGGCAGCCTATGAAAAACAGAAAATTATTTTGCACAATTCTAAAGACTGAAGTCAGAGATCAGGTGCCAGCATGGTCAAGTGAGAACTTCTAGGTTGCAAATTTTTCATATGCTCACTTAGCAGATGGCGGCAAGGAGCTTTCTGGGTGTGGGCTGGGGTGTGATCCCATACATGAGGATTCTATCATGACCTAAGCATCTTAAGACCAAAGGCTCTACCTAATATCATCACAATGGTTAATAGGACTTCAACACATGAAATTTGGGGGAACATAGACATAAAGACCATAGCAATCAAGGACTCCAATTACATCTATGTTAAATCATCTGGTTGTGTTTGCTTTTTTCTTTTTTTAAATGCTGTTATGTTTATTTTCAGCTTGTTTTCTTTCTGTGCTTTCATGGTATCCTTTGCAACAGCTTTCTCTCAGTGGGTACGATATCAAGACAGACAGTAAGCATAGGAGATCATTTCCGTATGCTAGGTCTTCTACTTTGCTCCTTAAAAATGTTGAAATGGGGCCTCTCTGGTGGCGCAACAGCTTAAGCACAGCACTATGAAGCTATCCAGAGCTACTGCAGCAGGAGTTTAATACCCAGTCAGGGAGATTCCCACATGGCACAGAAGACCTCTCTAGTCTCGCCCACTGCTCCCCTCAGCAGTGTACTTCAGTTGATCCTCCTCTTCTGCTCCCCATGCTGTCTCTGGTGAACCTTCTCACCACCCCACAGCTCTGGCCTACCCCCAGCTTGTATGCATAAACAAATACATCTTTAAAAAAATATGTGGAAATGGAAACATGTTCCTCTTAAGTTTCCCAAATGAACTTCAAAAACTGCTTTAAAAAATTAAGATTAGTAAATCACTCCTCCCTTTTATAGGGGGAGGGCTAGGAATATGGCCCTATTTTCAGTCCCATCTGTGGATAAGCTATTAAATAACCCTTAGAATGTCTGTATATTAAAATGTTTGGTTTTTATCCATAAAACTAAAAAGTTTTTAAAGTTGTCCTCAAATATATCATTCAATTCTAAATAAAAATAAATCTGCATTTCTCCTTAAAGATGAGGTATCTATTTATAGCTACAAAGATTCTTTTATCAGCTTATTACCACTACCACGTATCTGGTCCTTTGGAGTTTACAGTTTTCACATTCATCATCTTGTTTAATCTTCAGAAAAAAAACCCAAAAGCTCAAAATTTAAATAACTCAGTTAATAAGCTAAGCAAATTCTGACGAAAGTTAAATGTGCTCTTTCCATTAATCTACACATACTAGGTTGGTTCATGTACAGACTGATTGAAACAAACAGCCTTTTCTTTTGATTTTTGTGGAATTAGATATTACTGAGTAAAACAAGTCAAAGCATTTCTGATCTTTTTCAAAAGAAAATACATACTTTAAAAGCAATGTTAGCAATATCAAATTATCTGAAAGTCAACAAATTTCAATTATCCCATCAAAACTTGCTTAACAAATGATTTCCTGATGCAGACACCTTATGACATTTTTTTCATATTATTTTTAAAACTAGGTTTACACAAAGCAGAGTGTATTGTAAATAACACCTCTGCAGAAGACCAATAAACACTCTTCTTGGGCAGAATTATAAAGACAAAATCCAGATTCAATTTCACAAAAAGGAAAAATTTTCAACTATTCCTTGTCATATTTCAATACTAAGGAGAAATTTCAGACAAAGGGAATGACAAAAAGCTTTTGTTAAACCTTCATCCTTATCTAGCCTTCCTAGACTAAGCAGTGCTGGTGCAAGGGGTTAAGTCTCAGCACTATGAATCGATGGGTAGCCACTATAGCAGGAGTTCAATACCTGACCAGGGAGCTAACCCACATGGCGCAGCAGACCTCTCCTGTCTCACCCACTGCTCCTCTCAGCAGTGTATTTTAGTCAATCCACCTGTTCTGATCCATAATCTGTCTCCAGTGAATCCTCTCACCTCCCCACACCTCTGGCCTACACCCCAGCTCTTGCATGCACCAATAAATAAATCTTTTTTTAAAATGAAGCTATTTAAAATTAATAAACTCTTTTTGAAAACAGTATTGTCAAGTGTTAGACATCCATGAGAGAAATAGGCTATATCCATTTATCATATGAACACAGATGTTACTCTTTCTATACAACAAACCATTTTTGTTATAACTTTTATGGACAATATGACCTACAAAAGGGGAAATAAAATAAATATCCCCATAAAAAAAATCCCTTAGTTCTAAGTATAATAAACTAGTGCCACTACCTAACATTATATATACATGTATACATATACATACATCATATATTAGTATATTATTAGTATATATATTAGTATATATCAGTATATTATTAGTATATATACATTAGTATATATGTTATATATACTATACATTATATATTAGTATATATTATATACTAATATATTAATTAGTATATATAATATATACTATGCATTATATTAGTGTATATATACTATATACTATGCAGTATATAGTATACACCATATACTATATAGTATGTATATTATATAGTATATATAATATAGATGTATATGTATATGAGATATGTCCAGTATATATGTGTGTATATATGAGATATATCCAGTATATTGCAAGATAAACAGACATGTAGTAAAATTATCTCTGAAAAATAAGTGGAATTATAAACTATCATTTATATCCAAATTAAAAAAAAATCAGTTAATGGTAACTCTTGCTTATCTGAAGTATTTGGCAAAGGCTAAAACCCATAATTAAAACAGATACTTATATAAATGAATCAATTAGCTTTGCACTACCAGGAATGTAAGTAGCCATAACACTGGACATTCACAAATGGTAGGTAAAAGCAATGGCTTGAAAATGTACATACCAAGAAACATTGGTCTGCTATCTAACATGGACAAGAGTGTTGTCACACATTGATATGATTTGTTGGAAAAAGGGTGAGTTTATAAATGCATTATCAGGCCTATTTCATCAATACTGCATCTTTGGAATAATCTAGAGAGTAGAAGGGCAGAATTATTCCTCTATTCAACAAAGAATACTAGGATAATGAAACTTAATTCTTTTACTCCAAAGAGAAACTAAAAAGGTCCTATTCTGAATCCACCTGTACAAGATATAAAGTCAAGAGGTAGTAATCTCTAGATGCAGCTATATGTCCCATGCGATTTTGTGGTTGAAAGTTAGGAAGTGACTGGAATTGTTACCTCTTTCAAAGGTAGGAAATGAGAGGTCAGAATCTTCTAATGTGGCTCTTGATTTAAATTGTGTTAACTTGCTCTGCACCAGGATGAAAGCAATTATGACCAGATCAATGTGCTCTGCAGCTAGTTAGTGATCCAGAATCGGCAGCCAGCGAAACAGCTTTGGGGCCTTCTCTGGGCACAGTGCCGCTTAAGATTCAAGTGCAGGCCAGTCCTGTTGCAACTAATTCTTAAACAATATTTTCAGCTCCCCAAAATAACAAGTAAAATAAATAGAAAACATTCTTTTAACTTTCCAAGTAAGCTATAATTGTTTAACATTTTAGTCTACTATTCACTGGAAAATGTTTTGACACTATATAAAACCATTATACTAGCTCAATAAATCATCATATGGCCTAACTAGCATCAGCTGATTTCTTGGAAGAGATAATTTAAAAAGGAAGCTACTATATTTGTTTGAAAATAGGTGGGGGAAGCAAGCATGGCTAGAAGGAGTGTAAGAATCCTAAAACCTAGAAAACTACAAAGTCCTCTTAAAGAAAATGGCTTGAATACAAAATTTTAGATTGAATACTAGGAAACCACATTATTCCAGTTTGACTATAAGATCCACATTAAAGTTTGAAAAAGTGCTTCAATCTACTACTTTCTTTCAAGTTAGAGTTCAAGAAAAATGTCTCAGGGAGAAAGTATATTCACTAGAAATAAAAACTGGTGACTCAACTAGCTTAAGACAAGTCAACTAATCGAGTCAACAATTGGGGAAAACAATTTAACTTACAGCTTACAACATTTTAACTTACATCTCCAAATGTGCTTACCAATCTCTTGCTGTTAGACAATGGCCATGATTCTTGCATAAAAATCACATGTCAGCTGTTTTGCAACCATCCCAGGCCGGACAGGTTCACCATCGGTTCTAGCGATTTGAAGAATTTTGGAGCCCTTGGCATTCATTTTCACAGGTCGTAATGGTGTTGTGGCAGAAAGGCACAGAGCAGTCTCTCTATGGACCCAGGTAGACTGGTAGAGTCCTGGAACCCTGAGTGGCTTTTTCAGGCTTTTAATGCTCTTGTCCGCCAACTGTTGTGGGGCAATCCCTCGGCTGGCAAGTGGGGGTCTGGGGGCTTCGGGAGGCTGGCAGGTTTCCCAGCCCCAGCAAATCTTTACTCTCTCTTTGGGCTCTCTCTGGCATAGTCTGGTAGTCTCTTCCTCTAAAGCCATTCTGCCACCCTCTGTTGTGACCCCACCTTTATATGCTCAGTCTGTGGGCACCCACTTAGGCACTCCAGGTGTCTGCTATCAGGCATGCATACACCAAAGTCCACGCTCCCAATCGCCTTCTGCATTCAAGGTCACAGGTAATAGCCAGAGGCCAACAGTACAAAGCCTGAGCATCTTCATTTACCCCACAAACGGTAAGCAGGGGAAACAGGACAGCAGGGAGACAGCAACTTGAAACCCCTGCCAATCGCTATGCTTTTTTCTCTGGGCTTTCTCTGGGGTTCTCTCGTGGTCTCTTTCTCCTGTAGCTGTCGTTCTCCCCCCTGGAAGCCATTCCGCCACAGCCATCTCTGGGTAACACTGCCCTTATATATATCCCTGACCTCTAGGCGTAGGTGTGCATACTTGCACATGCGCACACACCCATGCTCAGGTGTCCATAGTCAGGCACGAGTGCCCCACACTCACATGTCCTCTACATTAACGATCAAGGCAGCAGGTGATAGCCACAGAGACCAATGGCATAAAAGCCTGACCAACTTCATTTACCCTACACCAACAATTTCTACTCAATTCTTCAAAAGTAAAGGGAAAGTTAAAAACACCTGTGAAGCAATGAATGCCAAACTTTGACAGATGTGTATGACCTCTCAAGGCTTTCTGTTATCCTTACACACATTGAATTTCATAAAACTTTTTCAGCAACCTGAAAGATCTGACTTGATATATCAAATCTTCTTATGCATTGCAGAGAAATAATTTGGACAATAATTAATTAAATTATGTGATTACAATAATAAATAAAGCTGGCATATAACTGGTAGGAAAAGAATCCTTCAAACTGAAAAAAGCCTACTAGCCACCAGCTGGGATTAAACATGCCATGGCCATCAATCAACAGTCTTACAAAGAGAATGAAGGCCACAGACTAATCAGTGCTTCCAATATACCTTCACTTGTCTCTTTTCTTGGCAAGCAGCAAGCACTGATGTCATTCAAAACACTTCAGATTTCAAATAAATTTCTTAACTGTAATGTAGGTGAATGATTTTAACTTTCCGTTCTAAATGGAGTGAACCATAAGATTTCCACACAATTTTAAATAACATTCTTAAACAGAAAAAGTAAGAAAAAAGGAAGAACCAAAGTCAGCATTATAATTAAATCTTCTGGGTATACTTTATCAGTCCGTATCTATGAATGTGTTTTTTTTTTTTCCAATTAAGGATAAATTCCATTATGAGCAATTTTCCTTATTTCATTCTTACAAGTTCTGTTAGAAATATTTGGATGATAGCTAAGACTTGCTAATTATTTTATAAAGAAATTAAAAATAAATATGTGCCAGGGAAAATTGATTCTCTTTTTATCATGTTTTGAGGAAAGGTTTACAGTGAACTCCTAGACAATTGAGTATATGTTTATCAGCAGGCTGAAAATCTGATTAAAAGCCAACTCATTATGTGTGCAAACATTCAATAAGAAAAAAACCTAATGACACTCACCATGGCCCTCCAGAATGCATTAGTAAAAGACAGTAAAATGGGTATGAATTCATTATTACTGAATTTCAGAATATATTTCACTCTAATTTTACCTAAATGATTGGGGCTCTCCAAGTATGGTCTAAGGAATCTTTATAGAGGTCCTGAGGTCAAAACTATTTTTATGATAATACCAATAAATTATTTACTTTTATTTTTGTCTCATGAGTTTACAGTGGAGTTTTCCAGAGACTATATTGCACAGAATATTGCAACAGACTGAAATCCGAAAGCACATGTAAGACTCTCCTATTAACATTTGCATAGGCGTGAAACAATGCTACTTACTCTTCTCACCCTGGATTTTTCCAAGATATTTTTCCTTTTAAAATATCTATGTTAACTAATAATACTTGTTATTTTAAGTAAACATTTATTAATATAAAGAGGTCTTGAGACCAAAAAGGTTGAAAAGCCTCTGCTCTAAAGTCATTCTTAAGCAATCCTCAAATCTAAAATCTGGTTTAAATTGATTTTTAAGTGGGCTATAAAAAATGAGAAGTTCCTAGGTTCCAACAAATTATAAACTCCTTAAGGACAGAAATGTTTTTAATCTGTGTCCCTCCCTACTACTATCACATCATTCACATCCAAAAAAACAGGGTTATATCAAGTAAGATTATTTCTCTCTATATTTCTCTCTATATATTTCTCTGTATATTTCTAAATAAATACTATAGTTTATCCTGAAGTAATGAAAAATATTCTACAATACATCATTTCAAAATAAACCGACAGGAAGATCAACCTAAAAACTGAAAAGATCAGACTTTATATCATGGTGACACATGACAACACCACTGATTTAAAGATATCATGTGAGCCTCAGCTAACCACTCATTCTTTTAACCACTTCCTGACTCCAATAGTAAGAATATTAAAAAGAATTTTAGGAGCACATT
Source organism: Scalopus aquaticus (assembly GCA_004024925.1). NCBI lineage: Eukaryota > Metazoa > Chordata > Mammalia > Eulipotyphla > Talpidae > Scalopus > Scalopus aquaticus. The sequence goes on from PVIJ01000257.1 coordinate 38,542, forward strand.
TTAATAGGAAGAATTAAGTAAAAACACACCTTTAAATATTTAAAGGGTCATGTTCATAGATAATGTAAAAATGAATCTTCAATTATCTATTCTTTGTTTTTAAAATACAAATCTCACAAAATCTCTGACTTCCTAAATTCAAGTAGGTTTCACTGAGAACATTCTTAGTACACTTGGCATAAGGTAAATATAAATTTGCATTTCATATTTAAAAAAAACAAGGAACAAAGTCTGTACACAACTTTCTAGCCTTTCTCCTCAAATGATCATCTAAACAGGGCAATTGAATGTGTTAGTTATTCTGTAATTTATGATAAAATAGCTTATTGCATATTTTAAAAACTAACACTTTATTAAAATTTTCATAATACTGGGTAACGGCCAACTTTCCTTGGCAGCATTGGAACACTTGGTAACAACACGTAAAAACGTCAGCCTTCTAATCTCTTGGTAGTTTTCTTGGGGAAGGAGGGTGGAGGAAACTCATCCTCCTAAAATGATCAGTTAGTTGCAAAGTTGCTGGAAATACCCCCAGAAAAGGGTCATCGCAGGGCTGAATCATATACCAGTTGATCTCAAAATTTTAAAGCTATAATCACATTCAGAAAAGACCCCTTGTGATTTTAGAAAGAAAAGAAAAACAAATAATTCTCTATCACATCACCTGCTAAATGAAAAGTAAGAAATTGCTCATACACCAAATGCTGAGAGGGAAAAACAATGAGCCAATTAACAAGTATATTTAACTTGCTTTATAAGATCTAAGGGTTTAGGGTATCTAAAAAGCCAGGTGTAAGATTCCAAAGGAATTAGAAAAACTGTAGCTTAATAAACTCCAATACCACAACTTTAATGTTTCAAATTTTTTCATTTTAAGTTCTAGGATTTTCTATTCTACTAATTCTACTTATTAGGAAACCTTAGCATATCAGTAACAGAAAAACCAAAGCAATAAATTATATTAACATAAAATGAAATTATAAAAGGTTTCCTGTGATAGAGAAAAATACTTTGAAATAGTAATACCTGAATTAACCAGAATTCTGACAAACAAGATACTGCTGTGATACCTGAATATATCCCATAAATGGAACTAAAGGATTCTTGTTAAAGATTCCAGTTAATCAAAGATTGACTATCTATGGGCCTATATCTGTATCCTCTCTTCTTTTGCTTCAGTATTGCTTACTACCTGTTCAGTCTTGATCCTCAAAAGCTGAGAGGTAACATATTATTACATCTAATTAACACCTGTGGTGAAAAGTTAATTACATACAACTTTGGCACTGGTTGATGTTTACAGCATACAGGAAGCAAACTTGGTATAGCAGAAACTGAGAGTAAGCCTAACACAGGTTCAAGTCCCAAATACAACAGACATTGTGGAGTGTGAGAGGTATGACACCAGGAAAGCAACCCTTAACTTCCTTTTTAGAGAATCAAATTAATGACCGTATCGAAAGACGTAAGATTTAGATTAGAATATCTGTACTATACCATTGTACCAGGCACAGAGTAAGCATTCAACAAATGTTACTTCCTCCACTACACACCCCCAAATTATGAACATCAAATATATGTATTGTATGTAAAATTATAGATTACACATTCCTTCCCTCAATCACAGTCAAAATGAGGGATTATATAACTTTTGTTTGATAATATAGGAACAATTTGGTAATCTTATTTTTAAGAAAATATTCTTAATCTCAAATAACTACCCTGCAACAGAATTGCCCACTATGAAATTCTTACATACACCATGTCATGACAGGCTGAATAATTCTGTGAATAGTCTGTATCTTGTACATGCACAGAAGTGTCGAGTGAAAATTTACCATGGTCAATAGGTGTCACTCTATGAGGCATGTGAACTCTCCCTGTGCTGACCCCACGACTTTTCAGCTGCATCTCCAGAGAACGCCTAACAAAGTCCTTGTTTTCTTGAAATCTCTTGGCCACTCCTTTTGCAGGTTTATTCACAAATCCATACACACAAAGTCTCACTAAGCACCAGAACTCTTAAATCCCAAGTATGTTTCTTTTTATTACATGCTTCCTCCTTAAGCAAATTCATGTGGGGCATGGATTCAATAACATCAAATGCTAACTCCCAATTTCTATCTCTGACTCTGTCTTTTCTGAACCACAGGTTCATATATTCTACTGACACTTGGATGTCTGACACACTTAATTCTGAAAGAAGTAATTTTCATATAATGTCAAATCCTAACCAAGAGAAAGTACTGTCCTTGCAGATGGACTATTAAACCTTTTTATAAATACATTTTCAAGTTTATTGTGGTTCTTAGTGGCACTGAAATCATTTACAACCAGAGTTTACTGACTATATTAACTTCACTATTCAGCTATTTTCAACAAAATGACTTTACTATTCCAGGAAACTCTTGCTCAGGCAGATAAGAATTCCAAATAACCTCATTGTTCCTTTCAGGAACTTCCCCAAAATCCCATATAAACCAACATCAGACTATTAAACTTTTCAATAAATAGCAACAGATGATTGTTCACTTTCCAAGACTCTGAAACTCTCACTTCAAAACCCTTGCTGTGCTACACTTATCAATTGTAAACTGCTATTTCATGATCCTTACTAATTCTAGCCAAGCTCTTACATTGAAATGCCTGTCTTAAATATTCCAAATCCTCAATACATATCCCAACTTTTGCTCTACACTCCTACTTTGCTATCTTTTTCACGCCTTTACTTTACCACACCTTCTTCCTAACTACTCAATATAGGTGGTACTCTCTGTGAACTTACCAGGTTATTTTTAGTATTTTCCAGAACTTAACATTTCAAAGTCCGACCAGTTTTCCAAATGCCTGTAAAATTCAGTTCATAATACCAGTTTTGCAACAAGTAGTGTACAGAAAACAGAAATACCTTTAACAAAAGTCTGTAAGAAATCGCTGCCCTACGTTTGATGGCATCTGTGGACACTAATGGTCCAGTTTCTTATTGAGTTAAAGCAGCAAACTTGCCCACTAATTAAATTTCTAAGTAATAACAAAAAGATTACCACTATCAGGGGCCATGAAACTAGTGAGGAATTCTAAAGAAGATGGAAGATAAGTCAGACAGGTTTAATAATCTAATAAGCAGGAATTGTTGAAGAAATGAAATAGGGAAAAACTGAATTAACATGAATAATCCATAACACCAATAATGAGTTGAAGGAAAAAAAAACCGGGGCTAAGTATACTACAGTTTACCAGTGAAAAGAAACTTTAAAGGAGATTATTACTGTAATATTAAGACACAATGAAATGCTTAATAATTTAGTTTTTCAGGAAACTGACACTTTTTATTTACCAAAAGTAAATAAATGTATAAGCAATTTATTTTACTATAAATCATTTAATGTACCCATAAGGCCAAAGGAATGCTGATAGCAATAATTTGAAAGAAACAGTTAAACACTGAAAATGCCTCCCTCAATGCCTGGAAGGAATGAAAGGATTCCAATTTTAAGATCTCAAGTAAAAAAGTAAACAAGCATAGAAATAAAATATGAATGAATTCCTTTATAATCTTTTCTCTGTTTCAAAATCCAGAAACATAAAATTACTTTACCACACAAACAAGGTGAAATCTGGTATGAGAACTAAAGAATCTAAATATATATATATTTGCAACCCATCACAAAGGATTAATCTCCCCACAGAGACCACAGAGAACCCCTAAAACCAATAACCAAAAACCTAATATAAAAGTTAAAGAACATGAGAATTCACAGAAGAGGGAGGGAAGTAAAATGCTCTTGACACATATGAAAAAATACTCAACTTCATTCATAATGAGGAATGCAACAGTCTGAATTAACACCAGTCTGATGTATCAAACTGGCAAAATTCCAAAAGTTTGACAACACATTAAGCAAGTGAGGCTATGGGAAACATGCCTCTCATACATTCAGATAGTTACATAAAATGGCAATTGGCTACATGTAACAATTTACAGAAAGATCTATTTTTCTTATTGTCTTACTTTATAATTCTTTTTAGATGTACAGAAAAAATTGCAAAGATAATCACTTCCTCTATGTCACACTCGAAGGTTCTGCTATTAAGATCTTATATTAACATGGTACATTTGCCACAATTAATTAACAAACCAAAACTGACACATTTATAATTAACTGAAATCCATCCTTAGATTTTGTTGGCTTTCACCTGATATCCTTTTACTGTTCCAGAGTTCCACTGGCATACCACATTACAGTTATCATGTCTTCTTATGCTCCTCTTCGATGTGATTTTCTTAGGCTCCCCCTGTTATAGTATGACCTGAGAGTTTTGAGGAATATCATTCAGATATTTTGTAGACTATCCCTCAATAAGATTTTGTTTGATGTTTTTCTCATGATTAGAATGGGGTTATGGTTTTTCGGGAAGACCATAGAAGAGATGTGCCATCCTTACCACATATTACCAACATGATTGGATGACATGTTGACATTAACTCTTAGTCTCTTCAGGCTACTGTAACAAAACACCTTAGACAGTCTTTCTCACTGTTCTGGAGGCTAGGAAGTCCTAGGGCAAGGTGCCTTCAGTTTCAGTTGAGAGCCCATTTCCTATAATCATATTTTTGCTATGTCCACATAGGGTGACAAGAGCTAGGGAGCTCAATGGAGACTCTGACAAGGGAATTAATCCCATTCATGAGGGGTGCTCTCTCATGATATAAGTACCCCTCAAAGGTTCCACCTTCAAATATCACATTGGGGGGTGAGGACTCAATATATGAATTTTGGGGGACACATACATTCAGTCTATAGTATTAGTACTATATACTTATAGTATTTGTCATTGAAATCTACATAAAAATATATAGTGTAATATTAATGGTATTAAACCTTGGCTACATATCTGAAGGAGTGTTTGTCAGGTTTCTCAAAGTCAATTACCCACTTCTCCATTTCTTAAATGGGGAGACACCTTACATCTCCTGCAGGGCTGGCTATCTACTTAAATTATTTGGAATTCTTCTGCGTAAGAGATTTGTCTATTCTCTCCCATCTATTTATATCAGCATGAATTTAGGAATATTATTTTATATTTGAATTATAAGCCAACAGTATCTTATTTTGTTGCTCAAATTATTCTTGTAATGGACACTGGGAGACATCTGAGTTGGCTCCTGTGTCCCTTTAGATACCTCATTCATTGTTTTTGCCTGAGTACTTCTTTCCTTTCCAATGACTCTCAAGATGCTTCAGGTTCATCTGTGTATTTATTTCCTGCTCCATTCATGGAATCTGTCCTGGCTCTGTTTATGGGAGAATGGTATTAGAAACCAAGATCTGGGCACAAAGTGTGCTCACAGCAATTGGAGTGTTATTTCTTCTAGGCCCTCTCAGGTGTCAGAGCAAGGAAATATATGTGTGTATAGAGGCATTTATCAGCCTTGTTTTTATGATCTAAATCACATATTTTCTTGTTCAAGTACAAAAATGTTATTCATTTGACATTTTAACAGTAAAAGAAATAAAAGAAGTCCACATAAGACCAAGTGACTATTATATATCCACACAAGAAGTATTCAATGAATACAAATGAAAGACTTTTATCTATATATCGAAAAATGTTTGAAATATACATTTATTTGTTTCTATTTGCAAAAAGAAACACTAGAAGAATAAACAGGATGTTAAAAGAAATGTTTACCTATAAAGGGTATGGGAGGGAAAACAGAAAAAAGCAAAGGCAGAAATATGGCTTCTGTGCAATCTATAAATACCTTTGATTTTTTTTAGTCATAATACCTGTTTTAAAAAATTATATTTAATTTTTAAGAAGAGTTTAAAATACCTAAAAAAAGCAGGGGCCTCCCTGGTGGCGCAGCGGTTAAGCACTGGGCTGTGGAGCTGTCGGCAGCAGCAATGCGAGTTCAACGCCCAGCCGGGGGGGAATCCCGCATGGTGTGGGAGTTCAACGCCCAGCCGGGGGGGGGGGGGGGGGGGGGGGGGGGGGATCCCGCATGGTGTGGCAGACCTCTCCTGCCTCGCCCACTGCTCCCCTCAGCAGTGTATTTCTGATCTGCCTGTTCTGCTCCCCACTCTGTCTCTGATGAAGCCTCTCACCACTCCACACCTCTGGCCTGTACCCCAGCTGTGTATATAAATAAATAAATCTTTAAAAAAAAATACCTAAAAAAGCAGAAGGGTTTGAGAAGTTTAAATAGTAAGGTGGGGGAGGGGAGAAGATGATAATCATTAATGAAGATTAGCTATTATGAGACAAGGTAGCTCCAGGTAAAATTATATACTAAAAATTCTTTGTAAGCTTTAATAAAATGTAAGTAATTTAATGCCAAATGTAGTTGAATTTAAAATACCAAAATGCATTGCAGCTACCAAAATTAGCCTATTTTCAGAAACTACAAAACTGAATACTATCAATGGATAGTGTTGTATGAGGTAGTTTAAAGAACTACAAAATCTTTTGTAGAGATAATATGTGTATTCTTGATTGACATGCTGACATATCTTTTATGATGCCATATAAATTTCAGTATTTTTTCTCTTTCCTTAAAAATATCATTGGAATTTTCATAAGGATTACACCGAATCTGTGTAGTTTTTTGTAAGATGGTGATTTTTTTTTACTATATTAATTTTTCCTATTCATGAACATGGAATATCTTTCCATCTCTGTCTTGTTCTATATCTTTTAACAATGTCTTATAGTTTTCATTGTACAGATATTTCACTCCTTTAAAGTATTTGATTCTTTTGATGCAATTATAAATGGGGCTGTTTTCTTAATTTCTTCATCTCATTCCATTCATTATTTGTCTGTAGGAGTGCAAGAGATTTCTATATCCTGATTTCTTTAACCTGCTCCTTTACTGTAACTTTTATTATTTCTAATAGGTTTTTGCAGTCTATTAGGGTTTTCTATATAGAGTATCTTATCATCTATAGCTGATAGTTTCATTTCTCCTTTACCCACCTGAATTCCTTTCATTTATTTTCAGTTTGCTCTGGCTGAAATCTCTAATACTAAATTAAAATATTGAAAGCGGACGTCCTTGTCTGGTTCCTGTCTTAAAGGAAAAGTTTTCATTTTTCACCACTGAATATAGGCTATAGATTTATAGTATAAAGCTTTTGTATTCCTTCTATAACCCATTTCGTTAAGACTGTTATCACAAGTGAGTGCTAAATCTTGTCCAACTTTCTCTGCATCTATTGATATAATCATATAATTTTTTGTGGGATCCCTGGCCCTCCTTAGTCTTGAGGATATTGTCTTGGTGTACAGAACTCCTGCTTGTCAGCTAGGTGTAGGGTGCAGGGGGCCTCTCACCAAGGGCAAAAGTCCTGGTAATAAGAGCATACCTGGAAACCAGTATCTGCTGATAACAGCAGGCAGATATTAGAATAGAAATCATATGCTTTGACTAGCAGGAACAATGGAGCCCCCAGGCAGTATCCCCTGGTCACTCCACCCTGCTTACATCCCTGGTAACACATCCCCCATGCATGTACATTCCTCTACATGTGCTCACCTTCTTTGAACCTGCCCATTGATCAGAGCTGCACTTTTTTAGGTGTAAACCCCTCTAAGCTTCTCTCACTTGAACTTTGAGTGTTCTTTCTCTCATCCTGCACTGCTTCCAATGCTGCTGCCATGTGAGGCGACAATTCTTGTCCTTTCTTTTGTTTATGTACTGTATTGCACTGATTTCTGTATGTTGAACCATCCTTGCATCCCTGGAATATATCCCACTTGGTATGGAGTATGATCATTTTAGTGCATGCACAGTTAAACTGGGTTTGTTGTTGCATTAAACCCTTAATCATCACATATTATCCATCCCTTGTCTCTTATCACCTCTTTTAACCAAAAGCCTCTCATTTCTGGGTAAGTATAGTTGTGCCTGTCTTTTTTTTTTCTTTTTTTGATTACCATTTGCTTGTAGCATTGTCTTACAATTGTATATTTTAAGGCTGTATTTGTCTTCAGAGCTAAAATGAGTTTCCTGTAGACAAGAGCCAGATTTTGTTATCTGATTCATTCAGCCACTCTATACCTTTTATTTGGTGTAGTCAATACATTAATATTTAAAAAAGCTTTTATTAACTTTCTGTATTGTTCTTAAAATCTGTGTTCATTTTTTTCTTTTCTCTTTGATATTTTTCTTCTGTGTTATATTTGAGTTCCATTTCCAATGATATTGCTTCTATGAATTTTTGTTTTGAGGTCATCCTGAGGTTTATGATGAGGTTATACACTTGCAACCTATTGAACATCTCAGTCTCATTATGAAGTCCTCATCTGCACTTTCCATCTCCTCCACAATGTACATTTTTGGTGTTTTATTGCTTCTATCTAGTATTTCTATTCATTTTACAAGTTCTGGCAGTAGTTGTGCAATTTCAATTTCATGGTGATGAATTATTTTAATCTTTTGTTTATAAAGCTCTTTTTGCAATTCTAAGTGATAGACTAGCAGAGTAGTGTATTCTTGGTTGAAAATTCTCTTCTTTTTGGGTTTTTAAATATATCATGCCATTTCTTCTGTCCCACAAGGTTTCCATAATCTTTACAGGGGTCTCCTTACATATTAAATGCTTTTCTCTAGAAGCTTTTGGTATCCTTCCCTTATTAGTTTTTAGCAGTTTATTTATAGTATGTATTGGTATGTGTCTCTTTGGATTAATTTTATTTTAAACCCTTTGGGCCTCTTGGATCTGGATGTCTGTCTCCTTTCCCAAGTTACAAAGATCCTCAGTATTTCTTTAAAGTACTATGAGTAATCACTAGGTGCAAGGTACTTTACAAAGTGCTAACATGTATCATTTCAATTAATTCCCTTAACCCTGTGATACTAACATCTCACAATTTTATAGAAGAAACAGACCCTTAAGATATTAAGTAACTAGCTCAAGATCACATGTTATCAGTTATTATGAAGTAGTGTTTATAAAAAGAAAACATATAACCCTCTAAACTTTATTAATAGAATTACTGTTTTTCCAAAAATTATACCAAAATAAATAAATATATATATATATATATATATATATATATATATATTTCAATCACTTTATAGCATCTTGGAAATAAAATGAACCAGAAGAAAGCAGAAATGTAAATAATAAGAATATTTAGGGAAGACACATGTGTTTACAAACTTATGGGCAAAAAATTATTATAAAATGCAATGCTGACTCCCCTGTTCTGAAGTGACGAAATGTACATAAATAAGTCAGGGTCTTGAAAATTTAACTGACATAAAAATTTTTAATGTTCAAGACCATATCATACATTGAGAAAGACAAAAAGGCACAGAATCTTACATATTGCAAAAATTCATTATTAAATATCATAACTCAAATAATCTTGATGTCATCAAGCCATCTGATTCTAAAATAAATCTAATTTATATAATGCATGTACTACAAGAGGATTATTTAAAACTCAATTTAAGAAACCTCAATAAAATGTCTTTAATCTAGAAAGTAGACCATAAAGCAGTTTTTATTTAATTACAGTAATCCCAATGAAAATAAAGCTCCTGGTCAACTATAGGGGCCTCCCTGGTGGCTCAGCAGTTGAGCACTGCTCTGTGGAGCTGTCCGAGGCGCGCAATGCGAGTTCAACGCCCAGCCAGGGAGAATCCCACATGGTGCAGCAGACCTCTCCTGCCTCGCCCGCTGCTCCCCTCAGCAGGGTATTTCTGATCTTCCTGTTTTGCTCCCCACTCTGTCTCTGGTGAGCCCTCTAGCCACCACGTGCCTCTGGCCTGTACCCCAGCTTGTATGTATAAATAAATAAATCTTTAAAAAAAAAAAAAGCTCCTGGTCAACTATATACATAAACTATTAGGGTAACAGTAATGATATTAAATGCATCATTCCACCTGAGCACAATTCTGTATTTCAATAAAAAAGCATTTAAGTTTAGAACTACAGAGCTGAAGATCTGAATTTTGCTCAGGATGAAATTTAATCAATTAAATTTTACTCTTAATATTGACCACTGTGTTTTTGAATATTTACAAATAGGTTTATTATTTACATATAGATATTGTAGCTTTATATTTCCAACTTGTCTAAAAAATAATGCTATATGCAGGCTTTATCCCTTTGCTCCCCAGAAATTTCACTAACACTTTAGTATAACTCACACGTACTAAAAAAGGCCAAATAACGCTAAATTTTGCCCTCCAAGTTAGCCTACAAACTGTTTCCAGGCTACTCTCATACAAATACAACCTATTTGTAGTACTGAGCCTTCCGATGGCTTTTTATTTTTTACTTTATCAAAGTTAATTCTAATCTTTCAATGCCATACCAATCTAATTTGCTAACTGGGATTTGTTTCTCCTAATCCTATCACTTCATTCATTCAATTAAACAATATGCAATTTGGAGGAAATACCCAATTTAAAAAGTATGGTCCCTCTGAAGCACAAAGTCACCCGAAACAGGAACACATTAGTAAATAATTAATTATAATACAATGTGTTAAGTACTATAGTAGGCATAAATAGCAGAATCTCTTTAACTCTTCCAGAATGCATCAAAGACTTCAGAGGAAGTGACATTAGTCCTCAAAAATGAGAGGTTTTACTCCAAGCGTCACAGCCCTAGGTCAACAAACCAGTTTCCTCATCTTCATATTCTAGCACCTACCACGGTGTTGGCACAGAGTAGGGCAGGCACTTAAAACATGGGTGCATGGGTGGGAGGAAAGGGAATGGAAAGAAAAATAGGAAAGGAAAGGAAGACACGCATGTAAAGAATGAATAATTATTAGATAGAAATTGGTCAAAACTGGAAAAAGTAAATCAGATGAAGCCTTCCAAATCTCTCCCATATGAAAGTGACACAAAAAAAGATAAATCTAAAGATATTCAGGAGATAAAATTAACAGAATTTAGTGTGGCTGACCACACTGGAGAGTGGGGTATATAACAGAAAAACAGAAGCTAAGTTGCCAAAGTTTTGGTTTAAGTAACTGGACCACCGACAGTAGTGCCTGCGCTGTGACGGGGATGGAGGTAAGGATAATGAGAGTTCAGTTTAGGTGAAGGGAGTACTAAGAAGCTATATCTGGAAGGTAGCTAAAAAGGAACTGAGAAAAAGAAGTCTGGGTTAGAAATAAAGATGTGGAGATTATGAGCATATAGGTGATAAGAACAAAGTACTAAATATAGATGAGACTGCCCAGGGAACATGTACAACATGAGAAGAGGGTGCTGTTATTTCACATTACAATACCACTACATTAAATTCCATTTTTAAAACATGTACAATGACCAACAAACACATGGCCAGGACATTAACACTTTCAAAGTAGGTAGTGATTACACACCTAAATTAAATTAAAAACAAGTCAAATTTATTAGGTATAATAAAGCCATAAATAAAGGATCATTTTTAAAAGATAATTCAGGTAGATGGGTATAAGGGGCTGAGCCTGCTTAAGCAATACAAAATTTACTTTAAAATCAATAAAAAGCTTCCTTTCCCACCAAAAATAGCAGTACAAATTAGTAATCAACAATTTAAATCTGGTATTATCTTATATTTCAAAGTTTATTTTAAAGCATATTAACTAATTTAAGAGAATGACTCTAAATTTGAAGTGGTTAGACTTCAGTGCTGTTACTTCATTTTTTCCACAAGTTTTAAAATCAATTTTGATCAACCTTTGTTTATATTATTGAACATTAACATATACAGTAATAATTATTTATCATCAATTTTAAGAATAGCAGGACTAAAAATATGATTTCAGAAGACCATAGTGAGTTAAATACAGTGAAATTAAAATTAGTCTAGGCTGATGAACTTTTTTTAAAATTAACTTTTATGGCAATAAAAAGAAAGCAAATCCTTCATTGTTTTTCACTTTAATGGACTACCTCAAATGAAGACATTAAGAATTTCTGTTCTTTAAATGTGAATGAGATAAGACATATTAATAATAGTTATTTGCAATTTTTACATCATAAAGATCTGTTTTCAGTATGAAAATAATTACCAAAATTATATTTGGTAATAGTCTATTTCCATTTTTCAGTGGTATAGAGTCACATCAATAGACACAAGATGAAATTGTACACTTAATGAAAATAAGCAATACCAAAACCAAAAACTAATATGTATAGATAGCGACATAAAAATTTATCTACGTTAAGGCAAAATTTTCACCCAATACTAAAGCAACCTACAAGGCTTGCATCTTGGCTATCTTCCCTTTTATGGCATATATGCTCAAATAATTTTTAACACGTAAGATACACATTAACAAGCAAAGCTATAAGTAAAAATAAAAGTAAATACACCCTTGCATTACAAGGTGAAGTATACACTGTTTTGCTTTTCAGAACCCATATTCATTTTACTTTATGCAAAAGAATTCTGATAAATCCATGATAAAAAATATACAAATATTTTAATGTCTTTATAGATCCCTGATTTTCATTCATTTCTACAAGCTATAAATATGTCCTTCCTTAAACATTTTATATAGTTCTTTTAATGTTGCAAAACAGATTCAATGGCATTTTAAAAAATATTAATAAATATAAATAAAAATTTATTAATAAATATAAATAAAATTAATAAATATAAATAAAAATCTCTACAGTAGATACTTAACACAGACTTTTTAACATCCCATCTCTCAGAAGACAGTATATCAGTGGTTTGAATGCCATAACTGGAATCTCACCTTCTCCTTAGAGGTAGGGCACTAGAAACAAACACTTAACCCAAAGCCTGTCTCCTCATTTGAAAAATGGGAACAATCCCTATATGACGATGGGCTTTTAGGATGATCTAACAAAGTAACACTTAGCATAATACCTAACAAAATAATTAAAGTTAATTTCTATCATATTGCCTATATTAAAAACATTTTTAAAAGGGGACTTTGGAGCGCAAGATAATTTTTATTCCAGTCAATATGCCATGGATCTATAAATCCACCTCCTCAAATACAGTATCAGTATCACACGTTAACTGTAGAATATAGTATTATTTATAAAAGTACTCCACCTACTAGATTTCCTGGTAGATGTCCATTGATTTTCCAAGTTGGACAACAGGGAGAAGAAAGGTAAACTACATTCATATAAAGTCAATACATTTTTCTCGCCCTTGGCAATTTCTCATTCCAGGTGAGTATTTGAAGATATTAAAGAAAGTACTACCTTAAAAGCCTGAAAGTAAAATAATGAAAAGAATTGGCTAATGACATTGGCTTAATATTGCAAATATCTCAGAAATTTAAAAAAGGGGGGGAGCCTGTCTGATAGCTATTACAGTTGATATTTCCAACATTACAGTATGAATGACGTGAGCTATTCCGGGTTTTCTACTGTAAGTAGTTTTTTGCCTCACAAATACTAAATAAGCATATTTTAAAATGTCATATATCTACTATTTATCTTTTGCATTTAAGATACAAAATGCCCGATCAGTTTATGAAATAGATTTTAAATAACTTTCATTTAAAAGTTTAAGCAAAAATCACATATTCAAAATGCAAAGAACCTTCACAGATATTAAAAGAGGCACTTTTTTTAAATTGATAAAATAAAGAATATTTCCATAAGGCAGGTTTAACCTATAGTGCCTCCCTCACCTCCCCCACCTTTTTTTTTAACAACACAACAGTAAATTCACTAGGTTATTATCCGACATTAAAGTACAAAATGTATATAAAAGAATGCCACTGACATGGTGCTGTAGTTTTTATAAAGACCACATAATAGTAATAATGAATCAAATATAACATATGTCTCATAAATAGTCAACACTATTAGATAACAACAAAGAAAATATCAGGGCAAAATTTTTGTGTTCACAGATTTTTAAAAAAAATATTAAAGAACATCATCATCTTCACTTTTGAATGTCTACCTCAGTTGTCACTAACGTTTCCTCTGTTCACAGTAAAATACTTGCACTAAATATACTGAAATTTTTTAAATTTAGTTAATACTATTTCACCAATGAAAAGAAGGAAAATATTGCTAAAAATAGAGGTTAAAGCCTTGACAGAGTAAATTATTTTACATGCATTTCTTTCCACCATCACTGAAGAATGAACCAGTATCTGAAAACTCTATTAAAATCTGCTTAGTCAACACAGCTATTCTGTGATACACAGCAAATAAAATTTTCCTATGTTCTGTAAAGCCACTGACAAAAATGCACAGGACAAGCCTGCTGGTATACAAAACTATCCGTGTCAAACACTGGATGGTGACCATACCTTTATTTCAAATAACTAACAGTCTAAAGTAGGGCCTAAATCCAAGGGCGGCAATGAAATACACATTTTATAGAAGCAAGGCTTAGTAACAAATTAGGATAAATAAGACTAATTCTTCATATACTTTTTTTCCTGATAGTAAAAGTAATATGAAATTTGAAAAATACAGAAAGATGTTTTTACTCACCCACAACCCCCACCAACCAGAAATCTTTGTTAACTTTTGGTAGATTTTTTTCTTAATGAGAATTAAAATTTCATTATCTAATTATTATTAGCAAATAAGCAGGAAAAAGTACCAGCGTAGCCACAACATAGCCTTTCAATAAATGCTTTATATAAAAGACTGTTCATGATATGACCTGTAAATATCACAAAGATATCTAAAATATGTGTTAAGTGGCGAGGGTTAAGTAGTACCACAATTCAGGCTGGTCTCTCAAATGAATTCCTTTTCACAATTTTTAGCGTTAGCAATTTAATGACAGGCAGCAGCAAGATAGGTGTTGTTACAATGTTATCAAGAGTAACCACCCCACATCAAACAAGTTTTATTTTTATTTTTATTTTCTTTCCATTCATTTCAATGGGTTTTTATTTTCGCTGTGAAAAATCGGTTGTAATATTTGCATAGTATTTTTAAAACAGCTTAATAATTCAAAGACTCAGTTTTTTCTTTGACGCCCAAACTGTTAGTGTTTCTGGCCTATGAGATAGTTTACCAGATAAAAGGATAACACTTGTTATACTCTCTAATTCTTTCTCACAACAACAAAAAATTTCCTTAAACCAGACACATTTTCCTTTTGTTCTGACCCATTGTATGGAAGCAGTTAGGATTACAAAGAGTGATATGACTACATTAACAAAACAACATCCCAACCTTTAATTAAATAAGTCAACTATCCACAAATTAAATAAGTCAACTATCTCACAAAAGAACAAAAACAAAACCACTATTACCGCTAGCAATTTTTTTTTCTTAAAATTTGCTTCAACCTTGTTCCTTGCTTCATGGGAGGCTTCCCTATGCTCAAGACATCAAAGGTCTTAAAATCCCATTCATTTTCTTCTCCCCAGTGAATAAGAGTAAATCTAAAACACAGTAACTCCGATTTGTTACTTTGACTCCCACAAGCCCTTTTAAAGAGAATGCTTCAACAAAGACTCGAGAATCAGCAAAGTTTGAAGAAAGAATTGTCTGTCTTTAAGTCAAACATCTCCTCAGAAGTGACAGAAGGCATATGCCAGGAATACACTTGGCTGACGCGAGAAACAGCCAAGACTCAAACCAAAATTAGCCACTTTTGTATCTGGAAAATGAATTTGGCTACTTAAAGAGGTAATAAACCATAACCAACGACGTGACTTTTGGCGAATACATTAACATAAAGGAGAAGCGCTACGGATTTCAACTAGATGCTTTTGCCATTTTGCAGAAGAAAAGCTAATTGTTAATGGCCATGTGACACGGTAAGAACCCAGAAAGGAAAGGGTGGGAGGAAGAGAGAGGAGTTCAAGGCAGTTCAGGGTCAGAACCAGCACAAGCATCCTGTCATTAGCAAATGTTCCCTCAGCTGAAGGCAAAATACTGCTTACCCGCAAAGGAGTGGGTGAAAAGTAGGGGGAGAATGAGGGGGAGCCCGTAGGAGAGTCAATGTGGCAGTGAGGGGGTGATGGGAGGGAAGGAATCTGGAGCTATCCAGCTGAATTGGGGAGGAAAAAGCGTCGGGCAAAAAAACGCCGAGAAAAGCCACTGCGGCGGAGACGACAATACTTGGCAGCCCCCCATTTCCCCCTCCCTCTGGGCTCCCCGGGTTTCCCACACTCCCTCCACCTCCGCTCTTGACCAACACTCAGGGGTGTGACCCGCCAGCGGGAGGCTGCCCCGATCTTTGTCTCGGCCAGCTCCCCACGCGCGTGCTCCTGCTCCCGGCGCGGTGCTCCCCACCCGCGCACACCCCCGGCGTTTCCAAGGAGCAGGAATCGCCGCGGCCGCCGCCTCCTCGCCCGCCGCCCGCGCCCCGCGCCCCTTCCTTCCCTCCGGGCTGCGCCGCCCGCGCCGGCAGCTCCACCCCTGCCGAGGGGACCTTTGTGTCTCTGGGGACTTTCTGCCGCTTCCCCTCTTCGGCCTCGGGGGAGACCGGCTTGCCCCGGAGACCCAAGCGGCCGCAGGCAGCGGGGGCAGCGGCGGCCGGAGGGGCCCGCCGCCGAGGAGCCCGTCAGCCGCCCGCACCCCACCTCCCCCCGGTAAAGCACCCGAGCCGCTGGGCGGCCGGCACCCCGAGCCCCGAGCCGCGCCTCCCCTCAACTTCCCGGCCCCGCCCGAGCTGCCGCCCGCCAGCCGGGTCCCCCTTCCCGAGCCCCCGCACGGCCCGCTCAGCCCGGGGTCGGCCGGGCGGCTGGGAAAGCCCCGCGCGGTCGCGGCCGCCAACTCACCAGCAAGTGCGGGGGCTGCGTCCCGACGCGAGGCGAGCGAGGCGCCGAGGGAAAGTGGCTTCGCCGACGCCCGCGGCGACCGGATGCAGGTCCGGGTCCCGGCGGCCGGCCGAGCCGAGGCGCCTCCCAGGCGCAGGCCTCCGCCGCCGCAGCCGCCTTCCGCTCTCGTCGAGGGTCCGGAGTCTCCGGGAGGGGCCGCGGTCCCTCACGCGTTGCCAAGCCCCCCGGTCAACATGGCTCCCGGGCCGCGAGCCGCGCGGGCGGCCCACTAATCCCCTCGGAGGACGGCGGCGGGCGTGAGCAGGGCGGGCAGGCGCCAACGCCTGGCCGAGGCGGCCCGCCCGGGCGCGGGCTCCTTCTTCTCCGGCGCCGGACCGCGGGGAGCGGAGGAGACGGCGGCGGCAGCTCTCGCTCGCTGCGTGTGCGTCGCTTTCTCACTCGGCGGCTGCGGACTGACGCCTCCGCCTGTTCCCGGGAGGAGAGCGAGCGCGAGAGAAAAAAGACTTTTATTGAAACGATCCAACCAGCGGCGGCGAAGAAAGGCGACCGGCTGCCGGAGCTTCCCCCACCCCTGCCTGAGCTGCTCGCCCGGGGCAGCGCGACCCCTGCCGGCGGCGGCGGCGGCAGTGGGCGGGCCGGTCGGCCAGGGGCGGGGCCAAGAGGGCGGGGCGGGGTATCCCCGGGAAAACCCCAGCCGGGAGAAGGGGGCCTGGGTCTAGGCTGCCGAGTTTCTGGAGCCACCGCGGCGGGGTGGGAGGGGAGAAGAGACTCCACGAGAGGGAGGGTAGGCAGTACCTAGCCGGGGGCTTGGGAGAAATTTGTCTGAATAATCCCCCTGCGTCTTCCCACCTCCAACAAAACAAAAATCTTGCTTAAGTTACCCAAGTATTTACGTAATTAGGATTTCAATGCCACTGTTCCCTGCTAGTTTGCTACAGAGTTGATATGCAGGGACACACACGTAAACATATTGATTATTGCAACTTTACTCCTTTGTCGTGTGTGGGGGCGGCTGTAGGGGTTCCAGAGCAACGTCGTTCATGCAGGCAGCATTTATTCAACTACTAAATTGTCAATATATTTTTGGCAATATACTAGGTCCCCAAAGGACTAAGAATCTAGCTGGGATGAAAGATATTCAGTAAACGATTGTGATAAAATCTGAGCTCTATGAGAAGAGAAATACAAGGTGCTACAAGAACAGATAGGAGCTACTGCTGCAGTTGGTTAGGTTTTGTTTTCCTGGAGGAGGGGGACTGCCGCGAGATTGGCCCAGTTTCTGTAAATGTTTTTACTTTCTTCTTTCCCAGAGACTAAAAGCTAGCTCGGAAATGAACAGCTGAGTGAAAGTAAAGACAAACCGAAGTAATACTGACCCACTTTTTCCCACTAATAAGGATAAAAGCATAACGTGAAAACAAACATAAACCCCTAGAGGGGGATAATGAGAAGATTGAGAAGAAGAGAATGGGGACCGGATGGAGGCAACCTAAACAAGAAAAAATTTAAACCACATAAAAGGCCTCGTGAAGTGAGATATAAACGTTTTTCCATTTTAATATCCGGAAATAGACTTAATAAATCTTTAATGAAATTTCAAATCACATTGCATCCTAAGGATTTTTGCACAATTATCTTCTTGGATTCCTGGGCGAATCCTTTCCCCCTAAAAGTAATGCCTGCTAACTTCTTTGTCTTATTTTGTTGGGCAAAGAGGAATGTATCTACTGTAATACCCAACAATCACACATTTCACTCAGATTTCTTCGCTGCCTCCAAAATTATCAAGATCCATAAATTAGCAACGTTTATGCTCTATGCATATTTAACACGCTTATCATATAAGAATGTGAATATATAAAACAAGCTTTCCTTAGAACAAGTATGCTTTTTTTAAAAAGCACTGTTAATGATGCTTTCTAGATTTGGCCAAGTCAAAGAACTTTATAAATAGCAAAACATAGCATCATGTTCAGAGGTTTTTTTAAGTTAGAGAAAAAAATGGTACTTATACAAGGCCTACTTATATACCAAGCATTTTTCACATACTTGCCTTATTTTTTTAAAATGTGTTTGCTTTTTTTTTTTGGTCCCTTGGTAAATATTAAAATAATAATAGAAATGACTTCACAAAATTATATTCTGAGTTTCACATTGGGTAATTCCCCCTTCATATCATTAGTTTGGAATTATTCCGTTAGAAATTCAAAGATTGTTCTAATTGCCTTATCTAAAACTGCTAAAGAGCACCCTTCCTCTTCCTACATCTTATTATCATAGTAAAGATTTCATAGTTAGAATTTAGATGATGGCCTGATTGATTTATTTATTCCTTCCATCACAGAATATTTACTCACGCACATGATTCGCCAGGCACTGTTCCAGGCGCTTAAGATAGAGAGGGAAACAAGACAGACAAGATACTACCCTCATAGAACTGTATTCTAATGATAGGAAATCATTAGATAAATGTGTAAATCACTTGAGGAATTCATAAGATAACTTATGAGAAATGCAATGAAGAAATGATATAGAAGATGAGGAGAGAAGTAGGGACATTTTAGGTGGTGAGGCTAGAAAAGTCCTGATGAATAGCAGAGACTAACAGCCGTGGCTCTTCCTTTTTGTCACTTAGCAAATTACTGGATCAAGAAAAGTTCACATAAAAGAAAATGTGTTATATACATATAACGGAATATTATTCAGTCACAAAAATTAAGGAAGTGGTCCAACAACATGAATGAACCTGAAGAACATTATGCTACATAAAATAAGACAGTCACCGAAGTAAAAATATAATAGTTCGTGATTCCAATTATGTAAAGTGTACCAAATAGTCAAAACTATTGTTTTGTCACAAGTAGATGGTAGAAGAGTGATTGCTAAGGGCTAAGGGTAGGGGCTGAGAAAGGGGGAGTTGCTATTCAAAGGGGTTTAAGATTCCAGTTACACATGATGACTAAGTTCTAGAGATCTGTTGTACTACATTGTGCCTATAATTAACAAAATTATGCTGTACACAGTGGGTGAGTGAATTTATTTAGTTACTTTTCTAAATTGACTTACAATTTAGACATGTTTTTGGCATGTTAGTTGGTTTTCCTCCTAGATTATAATAAAGACTTTTAACTTGTCAATTAGATTACAAAATTACTTAGGACATTTCCCAAACTGTAGTTAATAGTCTCTAGCACTTCGTGAAGAAGAAAGATTGAGCAACCATCCCAAAGTCAAATTCATTTGAGAAATGCCACATATTTTATCTCCCTTCCAGAAATCCACAATACACATTTACATATTTCATTTATATTAGATTACACATTAACATTAGAAGTTCAGAAATTAAAAGTAATTTTTCCCCATAAAAACAATATGGCCCAAAAATGTTTTGACCATAGAATGGGTTTATATGGGACATAAGTGAAAATATTGAGGGACATACATGTACGGATGAGCACAATCTGGGAAACTGCTTTCTTGGATCATTAAGCATTTATTCTCCAGCCTTGGGAAAGGGGACTGAGAATGGGAAGAATTTGAAGGGCATTGAACTTTGGACAGAGGGAGTAAAAAAGGATAGAACCAGAAAATTGTAGCTGTGATTGACACTTAGAGTGTGCCACAGGCTGGGAAACAAATGTGAAACCTATCAGATAAGAGACACTTCAGCTGGTTTTCAGTTGCTCTACACCAGTGGTTCTCAAACATTCATCCCTAAACCAGCAGCAGACTATCACCCAGGAATTTCTTGGAAATTCCCTAGGCCAAGTGCTTCAGACGCTCTGGGACAGAGCCCAGCAAACTGTTTTAACAAGTCCTCTAGGATTCTGCGGTACACTGAAGTTTGAGAACCACTGCTCTGGGCAACACCAATACAAAGCTTCATCGATTTATGACAATTTTCCACATGTCTGAATTTCTGGGCCACATCCAATTATTAATAGTTGTTAAAAATTCTTATGGAAATTTCTTCGCTTGGGAAAACACTTTCTGTTTAGCTCTGTTCCCTATTTTGCTAGGCTAAAACATATAATAAATCAATTTTTAAAAAAAATAAGAATCTTAAGCAAACCAAGCAAAGGGCAGCAAACAGCTGCCTCCCCCCTTCTTATCACCTAAACGAAATAATTTTATATTTGGTAAAAATGAAATTATGTGAGAAAAGAGTGTAGTCAAGGTTGTTTTTAAAACCTGCTTTGAAGATAAAGCAGCCAACATCTATTTTTCACAAATAGTTTATAACACCCCAAAATTTGCAAATTAGCTTTATGTTATTGCATAATGATACAGTTGTAATCATCATTTTAAAGGTTAATTATAGAGATTTTACAGAGCTGCATCTATTCAAAATCATAATCAGTATATCTCCGTAGACACAAAACTTACGAATTTTCAGAGGGAAATTTCTTCCCTGTCTACATTTAAAATTTCAACTTCGCTGTATTGAATATAACTATAATGGCTTGATAGTTCCCAGGGGCTTGTTGGAATGATCTGAAATATTTGGAAAAGCCCAGGAGTAATATAAAATGCGTTCAGGAAAGTGACATCATGTGTCCTTACAAGGGAAATGAGTTCAGGAAATAAACTCAGTCTTGGCAGTTAAGGAAAATATAATTTCAAACACTGTTTTAAAATGAAGTTGTTCTCAAGTTGCTGACAAAATTGCTTAAGGAGTTGCTTAAGGAGTGTTAGTCTCCAGGCTTCCTGTAATGCTCCACACAAGGGCCTGTTAAGAAGTTAAGCAGGGATTAAACCATTTTTCTTTCTTTTTTAAACTTGTGGTATCAACTACTTTTACTAGATTGATGTTCTGTCTACAAAACAACAACAACAACAACAAAAACCCAGAGGTGGACTCTTGAACAAATAAAATATATTTAAATTGATTTGAGTTTCCTGAAAAATGAAACACAACATGAAACCACGTTTAAGAGCTAACAAGTTCCTTCCTTTCAAAAAAAATGTTGAAAAGTAGGAGCTAGGGCGGTAAAGGTTTTTCCCCCTCTTAAGCATGTTAAAAAGGAGGATGTGGCAATTAGTAATTTTCCCAAGGGCTTGTTGGAATCATCATTGACCTTTTTCATCCTTTTAAGAATGAGAAAAGGGGAGGGAGCAGAAGTGGCTTTAAATTTTTGTCATCTTAGAAATCTGGCCCAGTGATTTGCTTTAAGGGAAGTCTATCAGATTGATGTGTAGCTGTGACCTTTTAGTCTTGAGCTAATAGTTCAGAAAGGTAAGATTTTCAGTAAACTTAACTTTGCCTTGGCTGGAGTCAACATGATCCTAGCATCATTCTAGACTGATATGACCTGTGAAAAAAGAGACTAAGACATATATTTGGTATTTCACGTTGAAAAAGAGGAAAAATTAAAAATGAGAAAGAGGAAAAAGATTACAAACGAGGAAGAAAGCAGAGGCAGAGGAGAAGAATTAGCCTTATAAATGTATTTTTAATCTAGCAACAAGGAAGTGTTAAAGTTCATGTTATAAAAAGGTAGACTACAAAAACACAAAACCAAATAGGTCAGGGTTCAAGCCCGGAAGCAGTATTGCATAGGAGTTGAGCTTTGCAATCAGTTGGATTGGATGGGATTCCTAGCTTTGCCACTGTGAGATTTTGGTAGGTTACTTAACTAAGAGTTGCCCCATATGTAAAATTAAGATTATAACATAACCTTCCACGTTGTAAAGATTAAATGAGATAATAAATGCAAACATTTGTATCACATCTTTTTGTTTTAAATGACATGAGCAACAATTCAAATAATGGATACAAATGGGGACTTTTGTTGTTTACATAACTGAAAACCCAGGGAGAGTGAAGACTGCAGGGACTTCTCAGCCAACTGTCAACACAATGTCAACAAAATCTGGTTTCTCTCCTTTTGGTTTTGCCTTTGGCAACCTTGGCTCCTCCACCCATTAGGTCAAAGATGACTGCAATATCTATATCTCTATACTCACTGGTTCCAGTCTTGCAGAATATAGGGGAGCAATATCCCCAGCAGTACAAACATTAGTTCCAGTAAGTCTAACTTGAAATCACTGTCACCACGACCAAGGTTGTTCGTTGGCTCAGGCCTGTACACATGCTCTACCCTTAAAGTCAGGGTAGAGTTTTCTTCACCTGGATCCTATGTGCTGAGTGTATAAGAAAAGCATTTCCTCCTCAAACAAAATGGGGGTATCCTTACTATTAATGGATGCAGGGAATCCACTCAATTAAATGGGATAAGTGGACTTTATCATCAACGGGGTATAGGAAGTCTGTCTCAGAACAGTCATTCCATCTCATCTGGGCTTCAGTCTGTGTGCTAATCTCATTCCCTCGGGTTCACCAGAAGTTCTAGGGTCATACTCTCATAACGTGAGCTAATCATAAGCCAAGAGGAAGGAGATTCAGTTAGAAAATTGTTTTTTGAAAAGGGATTGGCCCATGGGTCGTAAGTGTCCACCCTCTAATCCACTGGACTATACCGAGTAGGAGAAATTCAGTTGTTAAAAAAACAGGGCGGGGGCGGGGGGTGTGCATTAGCAAACCAGAGGGCAGAGAATTGGACAGCCCAAAACTACAGGTGTTCATGACACCTGAGCAAATGTCAGTAGCATAATCAGAAATTGCAAATCAGAACAAGTAAATTTGATAAGGAGGGCCAGGTAAATCAAGAAGAGCAATTAAATTAACACATGCGCGAACAGTTGTGCTGTATTCAAGTTCAGTTAGCCTGGGGTACTACACAGTAATAAAAAGGAAGGAATTACCAATTTGTGCAAAGCATGGATGACTCCTAAAATAGTTATGCACAGTGTAAAAAACCAGAACTAAAAAGACTACACACTGTAGGTTTCCATTTTTTTTAAATTATAAGAAATAAAAACTAATCTAGAGTGACACAAAGCAGATCAGCAGCTGCCTGGGCTTGGGGAGGGAAGGACTAAAAGGGCTGGAGGACATTGTGGGAATGAAAAAATGTGCTCTTTTTTTCTTTATTGAGGGGATGGTTTCATGGCTGTATACACAGGCAAAAGCATGTGCAACTTACTGTATGTTAATCATAACTAAGTAACACTGCTTAAAAAAGAGAGTTGAGAATGTGGTCCCAAACACTGTCCAGTCTCATGGCATTTGAGACTATCACCTGCCTTTCTGTACAAGCCTGGATTTTCCAACACTGTTATAAATGCAGGTCTCAGAAAGTGTATCTGTATGGAGGCCATAACCTTCAACCCATAGGTGGTTTCTAGCCTCGGGGTGTAAGAAGAGGTTAATAAAAGCTACAAATAAGTTATGTTTTCTTGGCAAATTTCTCTCCATGGAGAAAAAGAGTGAAGCAATCAGCAATAGTGAATGAGCCATGCCTGAAAATGACTTGGCCCTCTATAAAATATTAACCCACTAAGTCCAGAACATCCTTTTACAGTAGATTGCTATATTCAATGTCAGTTCCCTTCTTCATCTACCTCCTCAATGAGAAAATAATCCAAAAAGTTTGAAGTATTGCTCATTTTATGCATTTTTATAGAGAACTATATCATGACTCCATATTTCTGAAATGTAAATTACCTGTGTAATTAAAGGTGTTTTTCTTCTGGGCAAAGAGAAGCTTGTCATTGGCCAGGACATCCTATTTTTTTGAACACCCTGATACCCAAAGCTTGAGGTAGGTCACAGTTAGAATTGCTTTCCAGAGCTCATATCAATTACTTATCCTCAATTCTGGTTTGATAAGGAGGCATCCAAAGTGCTAAATATTTCAGTATTACCTCTCTTATGCCTAGAAATGCAAGCATATTTTATAAAGGTTGCTTTTGTTGTTTAAAAGATAATTTTCTTATAACAATAAAAGATTTAGTAATGTAGCTTATTAAAAAGGTGTTTCATTTGTTTGGGTAATTGAAATCATTTTAAATAGTCCAACTCTTAAGGTAGAAGTTACCTCTCTGTATGCAATTATACTTTACTCCTTCAACACACTCTATATACTATTAGTTATGATGGGGTCAAATATTCCAGTCCTCTTTTATTTTGTATATATAAATATCAACAAAAATTTTAGGCTGATGCTATAAGATGCTATAAGAATACTATAGGATTTGAAGATAAATTTAATTCCAGTATTTGTTGTAAGGCTTTGAGAAATATAGTTAATTTTTCCTAGCCTCACTTTCTTCATATCTAAAATGGGCGTGACCCAAACGGCATTTCATGAGGACTCAACAAGCACAAATATAAAAGTGCCTAAGACAATATTTGGTACTGAACAAGCAATGAATAGATGTCAGTGATCTTCCTTCCACTCCTGCGCACCATGACTATAAAAGTCATGGAAAAATACTTTGATGAAAATGTATCTAGCAAAGCAGAGTTCTAAGTTTATAATGCTCAAGAGAAGTCATCTATCTTCAAAGAGGAACTACAATATTTAGAAGAAAAGGAATGGTGACAAATAAACATTGTCAATGTCTGATTAGCAGGCCCATTTAGAAAAAAATTAGATGTGTACATCCGAGAGTATTATTCATCCTAAGTATTATTTAACACTCAGAATGTGAAAGGTCAGTCATAGCTACTATGGGTAAAACACATATAGTTTGTGATCTGTGAAGACTTTCCTGTAAGGGGAAGAAAAAAGTATCACGGGTTATTATCTATCTACTTTCTGTACCTTGCCTTTACAAGTACAACCATAAATCCCAATTTATTTCATCAGAGATACTCAAGCAACTTTAGGGTTGTGAGCTAGATAGAAGTCTTCCAATTCTCATGTTTACTTTTTCAACTACCATTTCTTCAAGTATTCCTTCTACCAATCCATGTTTGGTATCTACAATATGTTAGGCACTATAAGGTATAGAAGGATAATATAGACAATGTCTCTGTCCTCAGAGGGCTTCATATCTGTCAGGAGAGAAGTCCTGATAAACAGAAAGAACTAAAGATAAGATAAAAGTTCAAATATGCTGCTGAGGGGAAGAGGATTTCTAGGTGGGAGAAGTGGAAGGAGTAGGAAATCAAAGCAGGCTATACACTGCTTAAGCCAACAGTACTTAACTAGTGACTAGTTAGGAATCTAGCATTGAGTGCTATTGAGAATACAGAAGTAGCTTAAGCAGTAATTCCTGGCAGCAGGGAATGTGTAAGTAATTGGACCAACTATCCTAACACTGGGCAGAATTTGCATTGTAGGCAGCCTAGCTCGATTCCTTCTACACATTTTGATATATGCATTTCAAATATTGTTTATTAATGATAATTCTGTAACTTTTGATATATTTATTTCAGATGCCAATTGTTTCTAATAATTTAGCCATTAAGAGTAATCCACTCTCATATATCAAAAAATCTATTCTGTGTAGAGGCAAAATGCAGGTGTCTCTTTATATTTTCATTATATGATGATGAAAAAAAGAGAGGAGGACATTTTGAAATCACCTCTAGTCATTGACTAAATTGTACACGAGCCTATTTTGAAAACTAAAATTTTAAATTAGCTATGTGGTCACTACCTAGGCACTGGTTTTTAAACAATTAGTGATAGAGTTAGAACTGTAGAGGTGCATAAAATTTGGGTCTACTATTTATGCATAACAAGATAAGGACTTAACTTATTAGAATGGTTATGATTTTATTTAAGAAAGTGAAATCCTTAACAAATTTACTTTTATAATCTTCAGAAATAATTTAGCTTTCGTTTAAATGATAAAGCCCATTAAATGTTATGTAATCTACTTCTTTTTCTAGAATGAAGTCTCTAACTTTCCCATCTAAAACCACCTCACTTCCCAAGTTTGGCATCTAACTTTGTCAGTTTCTTCACCTAAAAAACACTGTTCTTTGGTGTCTGATTCATGTCCTCTGCTGTCTCACAAATGGAATGTCTCAGCTTTTTTCTGCAGGTCATGTACTTCCAACTCAGACTTAGTCAGGTCTGTGTGGCTCATGCAAGTGACACCCAAGCCAATGAAACACAACAGGCTCAAACTCTGTTGTAACTGAACCTGAGGGGGAGTGATCTGTCTTATTTGAGTTTAGCGAGTACTGTTTATTCAAGTACTAAGCAAGTCACTTAACCTCTTTGACCTTGATTTTCTCATCTACAGATTGGGGCAATACTTTCTACTTTGCAGAGTGATTATAAGGACTAGGGGTCTGTTTGCAGTTCCCAGGTACTACATGGATATCAACACTGATAGCTAATTTGCTATTTTTTTTTGTTTGTGAACTAGAAGCAGACTTACTTCAAATGGCCATCTTCAAAGTGGCAGACTTGGAACTATAGACTTAAATTTCAACTCTGTTTTGATCAATTTAAGGAAAACTCTTGAGCTCAAAATAATTCACATTGTTTAAAATTTACTTTATTGAATTAAATGTGAAACTACATGACTTTCATATATTTGAAAATGAAAAGGCTTTATAGTAGCTTTCTCTTTCTCTCTCTGTCTTTTTTTTTCTTAAGAAAAGGATCCATTTCAGCAAATGGCCAGGAAATATTCACTACAGAACTCATTAAACTCTGGCATAAGCTAGTTGTTATAGACTGAATGTTTATGCCCCCCAATGCCCAATGGTATTAGAGGTGGAACCTTTGGCAAATGATAAGGCTAGATAGTGAATCCCTCATGAATAAGATCGATTTTCTTACGAAAGAGATCCCACAGAGCCCCCTTGCCCTATCTGCCCTGTGAAGACTGAGCAAGAAGATTGCTGTCCAAGAATAGGAAGCCAGCTCTTACCAGACATTGAATCTGCCCGTGCCTTGATCTTGAACTTCTCAGTCACCAGAACTGTGAGGGGAAAAAAAAAAAAATCTGTTGTTTATAAGTCACCTAGACTTTGGTATTTCTGGACAGTGTAATAGAGAATTCAGACAATGGAAAAATGACGCAGAAGGGAAAAAGTCAGAGTTTGGGTTTAGAGAACAGAGACACGCCCACGTGAAGACTGGTGTTGGTTATTTAAGATGCTTAAGTCTGTTGGTGGCTTTGAAACTGGGACATCTGTCATTAAAGAAGAAAAACAGGCGTGAACAAGATGGGGTAGGCAGCAGATGGATTCTTCAAGCAGCTGACAATCACTGCAGGTCTAAACAGGTAGGGAGAAAAGGGTGGGAATGTCTGTACTAAAACATTTGGAGCAAAAGCCTTGATTTTTACTGAA
This sequence comes from Scalopus aquaticus, assembly GCA_004024925.1. NCBI lineage: Eukaryota > Metazoa > Chordata > Mammalia > Eulipotyphla > Talpidae > Scalopus > Scalopus aquaticus. The sequence continues at coordinate 66,413 of PVIJ01000257.1, forward strand.
TTTTTGGGATTGGTTGGTTGGTGTTTGCTTTGATTCCAAAGAACTTTCTTATGTGACTGGGGAATGCCTCACTGAGGAAATATAATGGCAACACAGTAGTGTGACCTTAGACACAAGAGAACTGGGCTCAAGTCCCACTTCTAACCATTATTAGCTGCGTGACCTTGGGCAAGTATTTCATGCCCCGAAATTTCCCCTATACACAATAAAATGAAATGGCTGTAATTAGATCCATGTTTTTTAACCATTTCATAGGGGATCATTCACCTCTTTTGATCTGATGAAAGATAGGAACATTTTTCCCCACAAAAATGCACAGGAATATCCCCTCAAATTTTAGCACATATTCCGTTGCACTAGAACCTGATTTCCTTCACAGAAAAAGACAAAATTTTTCCCTTTTTGCATTCTTGTTTAGTCACATAAAAGAAGTAATTAGAAATCAATCCAAAGTGCAGATATAATATAAAAGAACAAAACTAAAATTCTTCCCCAAAGCAAACTTAAATTAGAAGGCTGTCATCATCTCAGTTGGAGAAAAGAAATTCTGGCATGGTTTTTACATCACAATGTTTATCGTTGCTCTAATTTATCAAGTTTGACTTTTAATTTTGAGAGGAACAAGTTAAGAACAGCCTCCATTAACCAAGTAAATTGCAGCAAATGGGTATGTTTATGTAAAGACACACTGGGTTTCTCTGCAAGCTCACAGAGTTGCATCATTTCCTCTGTCATCAGGTCCACAAATTGGATCATCTTTGCAAAGTCTGCATCATCTATGTATATCACAGCCAGAAAATCTTAAATCCACATTTCAATTTTAAAGTCAAGTAAGTGCAACTAATGTTTGGAGAAGTGCTGTAGTGTTTCCAAGTGTCTCCTGGTTTCTGCCATGTGAGAAATTTGACAAGTCTAACTCTCTGGAATAGTGAGGAGAAGAATCTCCTTCAGCATGAAAAAGGTTCTTCACACTTGCTAATTTCCTGTCTCTTCTCTTACTGTGAAAACTTGACCAAAGGGCTAGTGAAGTGTGTGTGTGTGTTTGTGTGCACATTCGTGTATTGGTTGCTTCCAAAATGGTATCCTCGGGATCTTCTGCTGAAAAGGAGCCTTGCCTTATTCATGTGAGCAAATAAATCACAACAGCAAAATAACCTTTCCTCTCTGCTATTCTTTCAGGAGCGAATACTAATAAACAACTTCCACTTCTTGGCAAAAATTTCTTTAAATCCAATGAGTCAAAAGCCCTGGATCTGGAGAATTTGATGACTTCTGCAGCAATAGGCAAAACTTCTTGCTGGATGACTGGCAAGGCCTATGGCTATGAAGGTAACGTAGAAAGCTGTGACTCACAGTGACATGTTCAGCTTCTTCTTTCTTCAGCAAAGCAGAGAAACCAGAAGTGTTGCCAAACACTTACATGTACATTGTAGTCTTAAAATTTTGTTTGCAACGTAGCAGTTTTTGCTTGATGAAGTAACTCTTTACCATTTCAAATAATTCGGGATCTTTGAAGTTTCCATAAAGAGAGTCACAACATAAAATTTAAAAAGTTTTTTACAACAATATTTGGCAGGTAAACATCAGAAAATGGCTGATACTTTTTGCTGAAGAAAAAAATAATTGCAGTTCCCCCATATTCTGATTCAAAACAACAGACAAAAGGTCTGTAAATCCAGAGCAGAATATGCCATTTGGCAACGGCACCAGTTGAGTATTATTCCTTTATTCTAAGCCCTAACTTGACTAAACGCACAAGGTTGGTATGTGACTTCTTTTGCTAACAATGCAGAAGCCTTCAGAAAGGAAGTTTTAGGACAAATGCAAAAGCTGGAAAATGCTGCCCTTTCCAGGTTGACTCTTCTCAAAGCAAACAAAACAAATGAAATAAGAACAACAAAACCATCCCAATGTCTCACATATTTTGGGGTATAAAAAGAGATAATGGTGTTCCTTCAGCTCTTTACCTAGTAGCTGCCATGAACTAGAATCTTGGGGCATAGTAAGGAGTCTGGCTTGGACACCCTATAACAACCAAGCAATGGGGCCTCCCTGGTGGCACAACAGGTTAAGTCACAGCACTATGAAGCTATCCAGAGCCACTGCAGCACAAGTTTGATACCCAGCCAGGGACCTTCCCACATGGTGCAGCATACCTCTCCTGTCTTACTCTCCCGCTGCTCCCCTCAGCAGTGTATTTCAATAGATCTGCCTGTTCTGCTCCCCACTCTGTCTCTGGTGAATCCTCTCACCCCCATCCCCACACCTCTGGCCTACACCCCAGCTTGTATGCATAAATAAATAAAAATCATAAAAAACAACAACAACAGAGCAATGCATATTGAACCAAAGGCTGCCATGCTTAGGAGCACTGTTTTTAATTCAATTCCATTGATATAAACAGATATCAATAAGTACAATGCCAGGAATAATTTTAATTTTTAATGGTTGTGTTAGCATGGCATAATTAAAAGTTACTGCTTGTCGGCGGTAAATTCCAATTTCTTCATAATGTCATTATATTCTAGTTAGAATATGAATTATATATTAAAATGAAACAATATTGGAAAAAATGAGACTTGCAGAGTCAAAATGATTACCCATCACTTGGATATCAGAGCAGACCCTTTTAGAACACAATAGCTATGTTAGCTGTAACTCATTGGGTTGTTTTACATATATTATCTCACTTGCTCTTCATAATAATTGCCTGGAGACAGGCACTGTCATTGCTCTCATTTTACAAATGAGGAACTTAAAGCTCAGAAAGGATAAGCAAGTTGCCAAATGTCACATAGCGGCTGAGCCACAAAAATTCAAGCCCAGGTTTCCTTAACTCCAAAGGCTGTGCTGTTAAGTATGACACAAATAAGAAGGAATAGCAGATGTAGATGACAAAGCAAGTATTATTAGAGAAAGTTCTGCTTCCTGGTTGAAGGGTAAATACTGGCTGTTCATGGGAGAGGTCGCTTAATTTAAAGAGATGAATAAAAGTGCCTTTGGTTAATGGTTTTAATGACAGTTTATTATCCTTCACTGAATTACTACTTTTTTCCTGTCAGTTGATATTTAAAAAATTTTTTTTATTTATATATGTATATCTATTTTACATCATTGTCCATTTTTGTTCAACGTATGCTTGTATCCTTACTCCTTTTAGGTGTATTCCCTGTAAAATTCCCACCACCAATTCACCCGTGAACCATCACCACAGTCCCTTGGAAGGTGCCGTGTCAGAAACAAATCCATCTAACAACCTTTGCTCTAAATGTAAACTCCCCAAAAGGCTTCAGACTTATGATTTGGGCTTGTTTATCTGGACTGGAGCCCCAGTTGACAATCCAAGTCCTTACATTTTTGCTTCAATAAACTAATGAATCTCTTTCAGGTCAGTCAAATTCTTGGGCATTTGAGTATAGGAGACAGTTTCTCTCTGACCTGATCACACTATGTCCTCTGAATTCCCTGCCATTCACCTCTTAATTCCCCCAGCCTGGCACCATCTGGCAGTGGATGAGTTTGTGTGCTTGGGGGACATGTCAGCTGACTGAAAAAATGGCAAATGAGGTTTTGAAAAACTCACAAAGTAACACCCAGCAACTTGTGAAAGTGTGCAGCAGAAGAAATATTGAGACAAACTGATGGGTTGTTTCCCCTACTCTCATCCTCTTCACAATACACTGTACAGCTCTGGGCAGTCATCTTTTAATTCCTGCATGGCATAACTTTGTTTTGACAAACCTGTGCCTGGATCGTGTAGCCCTTAATGGTGCTGACTCATGCACATCTTTGGTCTCATTTTGCTCTTGAGTCTTTTTGCAACCATCTTATGCCATCTTATTCTTATCTTTAGAAAGCATATTTTTCCCGCTACCCTCAGCCTTACTAAAATGTTTTCATTTGATTCCTGAGCAATTTGATAATAAGTTGCTGTCAATTTGTGCTTTTTCTATTAATTCTTCCAAAATGAAAGAGAGAAGAGCTAAATTTTCTTTTCAGTTGCAAACAACTCTTTCCCTCTACCCAACCCCCCACAATATTATCAGGTAATCTTAGTGACAAATACAGCAAAATATATATGCTAAGGAAGTGGGACATTCTACCTTCCTCCTGAATTATCTTCCAGTAGTCCAGCTTTTGCCATTTTCTAATCATATATTGGCTTGGCAAGGTGATGCTGCAGGTTTTTTTCTGGGGAAACACCTGTTCTTCCTGCAAACGAAAAGCTATTGCTCTCACCAAATGAGCCCAAATACCCTGGGAGGATTTCCTTCTGTGGCTTTGTTTGTTCCTGAAACAGGTTCTCCAACTAAGCCTTCTCGCCTCTGTAGCTTTGGTGAAGGGAAATAAACATTGCTGGCAATTTTTTCAGTTCTTAATATATTAATAGCCTTGTTTCCTACTAGTGCTGGTGTAAACTCTTGTCATGAGTGGAAAATGATAACCTTGAATATCACCCTAAAAGATAGCATTGCTTTGGTAATATATTCCAATAATTCCCTTCTCTCTATAAATTGTTGCTATAAAAATGCAAAAGCAATTTTGGCTGAAAGAGTGCAGTTATTTAGGTGTTAAACAATATAAAATTCTCCTGATGAGATCAACTTGAGTGTCTAGAAGAGCCAGCTACCCATGACCCAATTCCTTAAAGGGAGTCAATCTTACATTAAAACATGGCAAATATTATCTAAGGAATTTTACTGCAATGCAGTGGTGAACTCTCTCTTTGAAATTTACTGCAGTGTACTTTTGAACTTGCAAGTTTGAGGGTTATTTATACAAACTCACATTCTGATTATATTTTAAAATAATAGTTCTTATAGCCTCAATTTAACGAGTGTTAAAACTCTATACAGAATATGCTGCCATTGAGCCCTATTCATCTGTATAAAAAAATCAGAGGGTTAGTGGATTCTTGGTATATTTCATTATGAGCACCAAATATAATGGTGTGAGAGATAGGTCATCAACATCTGCTATAGTTTATATTTTAATTCAATTCAAATAATTTTATATAATTTTATATAAATTTATGTATATGTATATGTGTGTGTATGTGTATGTGTATGTGTATATACATATATATTTTTTTCTCCTTCTTTTTCCTGAAAATTTTTTAAGAGACTGAACACCACACAGGACAAGGTATTAAAATATAGCATCATGGAAAGTCAGCCTGTCAAGATTCGCTCTAGGCTCCAAGACTTACTGTCTGTTTGACACTAATCTAAGGCTGTTTTTCCCTCTGTAAAACTCAGGATTGTTGTGAAGACTAAGTGAGATAATTCACGTAAAGCACATGGCACAGTGCCTGACAAACTGTGATGTTAATCATTACAAGGAGAAAACTCAGAGTCTGGGAAAAAGAAAAACACAAATATGATAACCATAGATAAGAATGTCATTTTAGTTGTTTAAACCAGTCAAATTTTGAGTTTCTAGTTCCCACAATATGAAGGTGAGACATGATCCATTATATAAATCTCGAGTTCAGAGGGAAGAGCAAACTAGTTGAGAAGTCCATTTTTTACTCACTGAATTCCGAAAGGAACCCATGGAAGTTACTTTGAATAGTATATTGAATAATGTTTTCAATAAAATTTTATAGCAAATACTGCAACAAATTTATTATGGTTTTATAACAATCTTTGATAAAGTATACAATTAAAATGCAGTTCGATAATATATATATATACATACACAATAGACTAAGTAAAAAAAGGCGGCCCTAATTTGTAGTCATATGGAATAAATAAATAAATAAATAAATAAAAATATATAGTTACTGAGCATTTAATTTGTGTAAAGTACTGCCCTGAGCACTGTAAGGGAAAACCTAGGTAAATTAAAGTTAATCCTTACCCTCAAAAATTTGCTAATTGCAATGCATGGAAATGAGGATCAGAAAATGACAGCAAGGACTATGAAGAAAGGAAACTAATATATACCCCAAGGAACATATAAAATGCTCTGGAGCTTCAAATGAAGGAAAGGTTTGAACATGAAGGTAAGACAATGCCTGCCTGTTTTGTTTGTCATTTAATCCCTGGTAGCTAGAACATACCAAGTACATAGCAGTTAGTCATTATACATTTTTTATAAACCAATGAACAAAAAAAAGATATTTGGATATCAGGGTCAGGCCAGGTTTCCTGAAAGGAAGGAATCTTTAAAACCTGGATAGGTGAAAGTAAAAGTAGGGAGAATAGAGATAGTCCAAACAGAAGGGAAACCAAATGTTCAGAGGTCAAAGAATTGCAGAACATTTTCTGAGTGCAACAAGCAGTGTATCTCTGAACTTAAGATGCACAGTTCAACCTTCTGCTTCTCTCATTTTAACATTTCCAGGTTGGTGTAATTGTGTGTTTCTTATAATCATTGTATGTGTTTTATAATAACTATATGTTTTATAATAACAATCTGAGTGTACTATGGTTGTATCTTTTTTCTCCTAAAGTGTTACTTAATTGATAGTATGTCTTATAATTATCAGTTGCCTGTTAGAAAAGGGAAAATAAAGTAATTTGGTTTTAGTGGAACATAAAATGTGTGTAGGGAAGCTGAGAAAGTTTTATTGTAGACGTTATCCTGTAGGCATATAACATAGTATACTTAATTTTTCAGCAATGGGAAGGCATACCTACAAAAACTGCAATGCCATATTGTTTCAAAACTCATTATAATTTTTTTTTTTTGGTCATTTACATTTAGCCTCAAGACAAGAACTTCTCTGTACAAGGCCCAGGAGAAGATAAATTCTCTCCCCAAATGACTATGAACCATTTGCAGTAGAGACCACAGTAACTACCATACTATTTGGTATGCAGAGGAGGGTCTAACAAAGTTATGGACTGTTAATGAATAACTGCTAAATGAATGACAAATGACATTTTACCATTCCTCATAAGAAAAAAAAAATTAATTGGGTAATAGAGATGAAGAAGATGGTGAGAAAGAAATCTTGAAACCAAAGAGAACAAATCTAGAAAAAGTTTTTGGTAGAGGGAAATGCTTATTCACTGCTTGGGAGCAAGAGAGATCATGTTGCAGAGAGGAGGTTTTTAAGTAGGAAATGGGGAGGGGGAAGTTAAGTCCTATTAAACTTTATGCAGAAATGGTGAAATACTTATGTGAGTCCGAAGCATACAGAGAGAAGGAAATGTACCAAGTGAGGGCAGGCATCGGAGGAAGAGGTGAGCCATGGAACCAGAGAGGACTCACTGCTACTAAAAGTCAGCTGTGAACCAGAAAATCTACGTGGATGTTTATACGTGGATGTAGGTTGGATCTTTCTTGCATTTGTCACCAGCAGTCTCCCTGATACTAAATATAGGGTCATTTACATCCTCCCTGTACCTGACCCTAAAGCAGCATCTGACTCTGTTGACCTCTCTTTCCTTTTTAAAAATGTGCTAACAATGGAATACTATTGTGCTATAAAATAAGATGAACTCTGGCCATGTGTGACAACATAAATGACACTGTATGCAAAGCAAAATTAGCCAAAAAGAGAAAGGTTGCTGAATGGTTTTACAGGATATGGAATACACAGAACAAAGGGGTGAGACACAGAAAAAGGGGTGAGACCAAACCAAACCAATAATAGATCCTGCCGGAGGGGGAGGGGATCTGGAGTGGGGGAACAAAGTGAGGAGGGCGCACAATGGACTATGGTGGAAGACTATGGATGCCTTGGTGATGGGTGTGGTGTGGTAATACACATCTGAAAGGTATGATCCTGTACCGTCTAAATCATGTACAGATGTTATTTCAATAGGAAAAAAAATAGTGTGCTAAAAAACCACAAATTTTTTCTCCTTTTTTTTGGTATTTATATATTTTTTACATCATTGTTCATTTTTGTACAATGTTTGCTTTCTTTTCTCAGGTGTAGTCCCCATAGAATTCCCACCACCAATTCACCCACGCACCATCACCATAGTCCCTTGTGCTCTTCCCGCCCTCTTTTTGATCCCTTTCTCTCCCCATCCCTTGCAGAATGTCTCTGATTTATAGTTGTCAGCTTATTTTTGTTTTGTTGTGAGGTTTTTTTTTTCTGTTGTTGTTATTTAAAAAAAGCCACAAAATTTACCATCTCAACAGCGTCAAGTGTACAGTTCGGGGGCATTAAGGCCATTCATATTGCTGTGCTACCATCACTACTTGCCATCTACAGCATTTTCTTCATCTTGCAAAAGGGAAACTGCAGTCATAAAACCATAACTCCCTGTTCTCCCCTCATCTCATCCCCAGGCAAACACCATTCTACTTTCTGTCTCTATGAGTCTGACAACTCTAGGAACTTCTTGAAATGAAAACATACAGTATTTATTCTTTTGCAACTAGTTTATTTCACTCAGCATGATGTCCTCAAGATTCATCTGTGTTCTAGTATATGTCAGACTTTCTCTCCTTTTTAAGGCTGAATAATATTCCACTATGCATATATACTGCATATTGTATATGTGGTCCTCTTCACTTTTTGAGATTCTCTTTTCCTTTCCCTTCCAAACGACTTTGCCTGGCTTTACTCAAAATGTCCTGATATCTATTTCTTGGCTTCATTTCAGGCTCACTCCCTACCACTGGGGCACTGAGTGCAAAGTTTCCCTAAACTCTCGTCCCAAGCTCCCCTCTTCTCTTACTGACTACCCTTAAACAATCTCTCCAAATGACCATGGCTTCCCCTCTGCTTCACTCACTGCCAGTGTTTCCACTGTGCAGCTTTGGAAAGAAGAGGCGCAGCGGAGCACGAGGAGCAGGGAGGGAGGAAGGGGAATATTTATCTCCCCAATCAGATTGGTAGAATCAATGTGAATGTACACGGAGCAACAGATGTCTTAGTCAAACTGTTCACATCTGATCAGGTGTTTATGTTTGTTTTGAAAGGCATGAAGCCAAATAACGCTTGAGGAAGTTGACTGGTGCCGATTTCATAGGCTCCAAAGTCAGCTGGTGGGAGACAGGCTGAGAGTACAGTGCACGCACAAGGTGACGGGTTTCCAGGTTGTTGCTGATGGTACCAATGGATTTGAAGGAAAAATATGTTTCTAAGGAAAAGTGGACACAAATTGGGAGTTGAAATGTGGGGTAGTAGTGATGAATAGCGACGTTAATACTTTCCTTAAGGTTTTTGTTCAAAGATGCAACATGCAATCTCTGATTAATCATGCCTGGAGGCAAAAGAACACTCTAAAGATTAAACAAAAAGTCCCAACTAGATTATTAAGATTTTTTAAAAATTTTGTGTATTTATTCATACAAGAACTGGGGTATAGGTGAGGCAGAGTGGGGAGCAGAACAGGCAGATCTACTGAATTACACTGCTGAGGGGAGCAGCAGGCAAGGCAGGAGAGATCTGCTGTGCCATGTGGGAAGCTTCCTGGCCAGGTATTTAACTCATGCTGCAGTGACTGCAGACAGCTTCATAGGCTGAGACTTAACCCGTCGTGCCACCAGGGAGGCCCTTATATTCTTAAGATTTTTTTTTTTTTATTTACCTGTTTCTCCTTTCCTTTTTACTTCATCTTCTAGGACTGAAATCAATGCAAAATTCAGAAAAGGATAAAGAAAATAGGCTGATAATGACTCCCTCAATTGTCCATTCTTCTTCCACTGTATTTATTTAATGTAGATATTTTTTGGTTAACAACTTCATCTTTACTCTGCTTCTTCCACCCTTCCAAAGCAACTTAGTTATATGCTTTATAATTACTATTGATAGACTTCCTGAGCTTAAAATATACCACCCCCCCAAAAAAAGAGTATGTGCTTTCTTTTGGATTGAGCCTTAAAAAAACAAATGATCATTGTTAAGTGTCAATTTATTTAAGAAACTCCAACCAACAAACCTTGACCATTGAGAATGGTTGAATTAGAATGTTATGCAATGTGGTAACTCAGACAATCCTCATTCTATAAACATAATATAACAAATATAGATGTAATTTAGTTGTTTGTTGTTTATTTCTTCTTCTAATTGCAGCACTCTATTTTGCTTTTAGGGCATGATTGGAGACAGTCTGGAGACACCATTAATCAAAGTGTTCTTTAGCCAAATTAAGAGGTAAACATGACGCAAACTAGGCCAATCAGATGCTTGCTTTCAGAAGTTTGAATCTTGAATAGAGGAATGAAAAAATTGAAAAAGCGCATTCCTCACTTGCTCTCTGGATTCCCAAGTGTGCCCTGGCCCTTGACTTTTCTGAGTCCGACTATCAAGCTATGAGCTAAGACACAGAATGGAAAGTTCCTTTCTGGCCTACTTTAGCTAGTTTCCTTTTAGCATTTTATCTTGAATGCTTACAAATACCAGGCACTATTCTAAAGGCATTGTGTGGATGACATCATTTGACTTTTACAACAACCCTGCAGTTAATATTCCCCTTTGAGAGATGAAACCAAGACTTAGAAAAATTAAAATAATGCCAAAGTTTACATAGCTAGCATAGGAACTGAGTTCAAGTTCAGGTAATATGGCTTCTAGTCTTTAGCATCTAATCTCTGGGGAAAATTTATTTAGGAAAACTCATTAAATAGGCCTTTTAGTAATGAAGTGGTGGGGAGGGGACCCTGGAGGCTGATGGAAGAAGTTGAGACAAAAAGGAAACGGATTGTTCTCATAGTAGAGAGTAATAGAATTTGGGGAACTGTTCTCTAACATTTAAAGCCTAGGGGGCCTCCCTGGTGGCGCAGCGGTTAAGTGCTGGGCTGTGGAGCTGTTGGCAGCAGCGATGCGAGTTCGACGCCCAGCCGGGGAGAATCCCACATGGTGCTGCAGACCTCTCCTGCCTCGCCCGCTGCTCCCCTCAGCAGTGTATTTCTGATCTGCCTGTTCTGCTCCCCACTCTGTCTCTGGTGAAGCCTTTCACCACTCCACACCTCTGGCCTGTACCCCAGCTGTATGTATAAAGAAATAAATCTTTAAAAAAAAAAAATAAATAAAGCCTAGGGCTCATTTGGGAAGCCTAGGACTCAAAGGAGCAGGCTGGGGTCTTAGGAGAGATAAACCAACATGTCTATTAGCATATTTTTCATCATAAATAGCAGAACATTGAACTTAAAATGGGTTTAAATAATAACACTGCTATTCTTAGAAGTCCAGAGGTGGCGATTTTTGAGATGAGATATTTTGATGGACCAACAATAAAGATCAGGTTTTTGGGTTTTTTTTTGTGAAAAGTTTATTTTAAGGAAGAAACAAACAAGAAATTGGACAATTTCTAGGTGACAAAATACAAGCAAAAAGAAATCACAGTAGGAGACAGTTTAAGTCAAGGCCTCACCAGTTCCTACAGTAGCAGTGTTGTGTGTTGGATTTCAAAACTAACTTATGTTTTAACTTAACCTAAAAGATTTTATTTTATTTATTTATTTATTTTATTGTTATTTATGTCTTTTACATTTTGTGTTCCCCTTGGGTAGTCCACCACCAATTCACCCGTGATCCATCTCCATGGTCCCTTCTATCTTTCCTTTTGCACCCTTCATTGTACTGTCTTTGTTTTAAGGGCAACTCCCTTGTGGCTATGAGATGACCCAACAGTTCTGTGCATTGCCTATGGATAGAATGATGTTCAAAAGAAGAGACTATTTCTTTCTGCAGATCTCTTTTGGGAGGAGAGAACTTCCCTTAGAAGCAATCCAAAAGATTTCCTCTGATGTCTTACTGGTCAGACTGCATTACACACCCATGTCCAATCAATAAGTGTCAGTTATGATTGCAAAGAAGAATCAGGATGCAGGATGCAGGGGTGGGGTTTGAAGAGGGTAGATTTCTGAATAGAATCAAAGTTCTCTAAGAAAGAGGAAAGAGAAATGGGGTGGATGACTATATGTGGTAAGAGATTCTTTGAACTCTAGGAACCGGGCATGAATTCTAGGAACAGACGCTAGAACCAGAAAGACTTGGATTTGAGCAGTAGATTTCTTAACTTATCAGCTGTGTGATAGTAGATATAAGGATGCTGTGAATATTAAATGAAATAATGTATGTAAAATTCTTGGCAAAATATCTGACTTGTATTAAGTGTTCAATAATTAGTCATTATTTTGATTATTATATAGAGCTTTTAATCACTTTCTGTTTTAAGCTGAATTATTTTCTATTATTCCCAAATGTTTAATAAAAGCCCATTACATGGAACAGTCTTCTGATGGTGATATATTAAGGAATGGAGGAGAAGGGTTTGTGTCTCTTCTTGGAGAAAAGGAGTGTTATAAGAGTACTGCAAATACAGAAGGCAAGAAGGTGAGAGAGGATCAAGAATTGAGCCAAGAGTAGAGATTTAGAGCAAGAGGTGAGGAACTTAGTCAATTCAAGTGCCCTCAAGAGAGCAGAGCTATGTACAATAGGAACTTGATTGAATCTATGTAATACTGAAGGGAAGATTGAGACTTGGAAGCATTTGGGTTATGTGCACATTTGAAAAGAAGTTCAACGGTGCAGGGCAAATGTGCTTAATGAGTGATGCAGATACTAAGTGCTATAGGAACTTGAAAGAAAGAAACCACCGGGGTTACAGTGATTAGAAAGGTCTCACACGATGTGTGAAACTTGGATTTGCTTTGAAGTATGTTTAGGATTTATAGTTAAGGGAAGACAAGAGAGCATTCTAGTCGAGACAAAGGGAAATGAATTGTTCTCATAGTAGAGAGTAATAGAATTTGGGGAGCAGTTCTCTAACATTTAAAGCCTAGGGCTCATTTGGGAATCCTAGGACTCAAAGGAAGTAGATAGGAGAGTGAATTTGCAAAAGATACCAAAATACCAACTGGGGTCATTGAAATGATAATGCTGTGAACCAGGATGTCTGACTACTGAGGAAAGAAAGTTTTGGTTTTGTAATGAAAAAGTCTGATCATGAAATCATAAAGCTGAAACTAGTTAAATAGTTAAAAGCTATCATTTTAAATAATAATATAACAAATTTATATGAAGAATATAATTGTTATTTTGAATAACAATCAAATTCAAATATCATAGTTAATGAAATTCATTAATTTATTAAAATATGCAGCACAAATGAACATTTTCTAATGACCATTTTTAATGGTATTCATAATCACTATGAAGTTATAAGATTATATAAGCAATCGTTAAACAGTATAAAATAGTGTTATTATGTACTTACTACATACTTAAAAAGATTAACTTCTATAACCAGTAGATATTGTCATATGAGCCAATCACTAATCAATACAATTTCTACTGAAATATATGATATGATAATAATATGATAAAAGTAAAGAGTAAGTAAAATCAGTATGTCTATGAATAAAGATTTATTAAAAGTTACTGCATTTAAGCTGTTGTTTTAAGAGCTATGTGAAACGAGAAGTTATCACTTAAAGGGAGTTGTACTTACGGAAATAAAATCAAGTGAGAGATGTCCCAGAATGGCAAGATGATGAAGGGCTTTAAATATAAGATTAGGAAGGTGAACTTTTAAAATGAAGCATCATGGAAGGTTTTCAAGTGTAGAAGTGACATGATTGTGGTGGTTAATCTGGCTACCATGTCCAGGCTGGGTTGCAGGGTGGGGGGGCCAATATAAGGAACCTAACAGGAAACATGTGCGATTCCAAGCATGAGGCACAAGAGCCTGGTCTAAAGAGTGCTATATGGGAAATGATGGAATGTTCAGAGATATCTAGTCTTGCACTGAATCTTTGAGCTGCCAGTGTCACCCTCTCTCCCCTGCTTTACGCAGCCAGAAGTGCTTCGAGGGAGGCTTCCTGGAATTCCCCAAACACGCTCCTACTCCCGAACATTTTTGCCAGCTGGCTTCCCATCCTGCATTCTGATGTGTTCCCTTCTCCCACTTACTGCTCCACCTTACTCTTTGACTTCACCCAGCTCTGCTTTCCTGGCTATTTATTTGATTGGATTTGAGTCCTACTACGTAATGAGCATTTATTTAGCTATAAGAAACAGACAACCTAACAAATAGAGACCTACGACCATACGTATATTTGTTGCTCACTTAACAAGAAGCCTGGGCTTGATAATTCCACGATGTTAACAAGAAGCCAAATTCCATCTGCTTCCTCAGTGAGTCAGCGATGGTGCCCCTTGGGATTCTCAGGTGGCTGCCTGCACCTGCTTTAGGAAACACCTCTCACACAAAGGCATTCAAGCTGAAAGTGAGGGAAGAGAGGCAAAAGGGGTGTTTTTCTTCCCTTTCATTCTTTTGTCAGTGAATTAAATCTTTCCCACAGCCCTCACCTCATTTCTCCTTACACTGGTCTAGTTGAAGTTGTGTGCTGACACCTAGACCATCCACTGGCAGAGAAGAATGAATTCACCATGATTGGCTTAGACCAATCATCACAAACCTCGTATGCGGTGTATTTTTCTTTTTTAAAGATTTATTTATTCATGCATATAAGCTGGGGTATAGGCCAACGGTGTGTGTGTTGGGGGGAGGGGGGTGAGAGGATTCACCAGAGACAGAGTGGGGAGCAGAACAGGCAGATCTACTGAAATACACTGCTGAGGGGAGCAGCAGGCAAGACAGAAGAGGTCTGCTGTGCCATGTGGGAAGTTCCCTGGCTGGGTATCAAATCCATGTTGCAATGGCTCTGGACAGCCCCACCGTGCTGTGACTTAACCCGTCGTGCCACCACAGAGGCCCTATGCTGGGCATTTTTCAATGAACAAAGTTGAGATTTACTAGCAGACAAGAAGGGGAATGGCATTTGGGTAGGCAACACAGGTGTCTGCCATGGCCTATGGGTACAGACTCTGTCTGCCTATCCCAGTCTACCTCATTTTTGTAACAAATCACTTCTCAACTAGCTCATGGAACTCCAAGCTCAGTGCATCTGTGTCCTAACTCCCCTACTAGTTCAATGGGAAGTTCCTGGCCTACTTTGTTCTGATTCCCTAAGCAGGCAAGATATAGCTAGTAGTCATAACAAAAGAAGAATTGACTGCCCACGATCGTTGCCTAGATCTGTAGGGAGACACTGATGACACTATAGACTATTAATGGGGTCATCTGAACCTCTGTCACTACTTTTCCTTATATGTAAAGAGTTGGGAATTTGGTTCCGTTGTTTCTAAAATCTAGTCTGCAAGTTGTTGGATTTTTAAAGGGTGGATAGTAGAAACATCAAGGATTTGAGAACAGTTTGAGGAGGAGCTGAAAGAAGACTGCAGGGTGCCAATGTATGTACAGATGACAGAGCTTTTGTAAGCCTCTCTCTTATTGTCGGCTCTTTTCTGTGGTTCATTTCACATTAAAATTTCGTTCAGCATTTTGGCATGGATAAACCTTGGTGACGTCTCTTTGAAAAAATAATTATCATGTGTTTTTTCTCTTGTTAAAGCCAAGCAGATTTTTTAAATGGTTACAGCTCTGGAGTTTTCATTAGTAAAATCTATTGGGCGTTTAGGAAGTAGGTATCATTAGGGTTCTGTAATGTAGCTAATTTCACTCCACTGACCTCTTTGCATCTACTGTTTTGTTTTTATTCCAACAGTTCTAATTACCACATATAAAAAAGAAATATAAATTTCCTTATTTTATCTAGAAGTCTTTGCTTTATGTCACGCAAAGTGTTTGCTTTCTGCTATGCTTCTCTGTCTTTACAAACAATACCCATTTGCCTTATGCCCTTAGTTTTATTTTTGATTAGAGGAAGAAAAGGACTTGAGAGTCTCTTTTTTAACCTAGTAGCTTCTCCCTCTATTGTCTCTAAAATAGATGTTTATATGTCAGCCATGCTGTGTTTATGCTAGGGCTTTTATTTATGGCAAATAAAAATTTTAAGAAAATTTGAGCTCAATGGTGAAGAAAATTAAGGAAGAAAAGCTTTTTTTTAAAAAAAGATTTATTCATTTATTTATGCATACTAGCTGGGGTATAGGCCAGAGGTGGGGGGCGGGGAGTGAAAGGATTCACCAGAGACAGAGTAGGGAGCAGAATAGGCAGATTGACTGAAATAAACTGCTGAAGGGAGCAGCGGGCGAGGCGGGAGAGGTCTGCTGTGCCATGTGGGAAGCTCCCTGGCTGCTGCACTGGCTGCAGATAGCTTCATAGAGCTGCAACTTAACCAGTTGAGCCACTAGGGAGGCACCAAGAAAAGCTTTTGATTAAAGAGAGGCCTCATCTCTCATTCTGCCCGTCCTTCACATTCCTTAAATGTGTGTGCATAAACACACACACACACACACACACACACACACACACACACACACACACACACAGCTATCTGGCCAAGCCGAATGAGACATCATTCACAGTAAAAGGATCTTCCATATCTTTGCTTACTACATTCCCTTTGTGTACAAGGCCCTTGCCCATTATCCTTCAAGAACCTGTTCTAAAGCCACATCCAAGTAAGACCTTTGTAGAATTCACTTCCATCCTGTTCTCTACATTCCCGTAACAATGTGCAAATGGCTTAACTCCAAGGCTTGCAATGCCTCAGTCCCTGCCTGGCCCAGGCCTGTCACTGTGGACTAGAGTCAGGCTTCAGCCTTGGAGAGTTCTAAGAACCAGGTACTGCCCTGATACTGCTTGGAGCTGCCAACTGCAGTGCACTCGGCCATCAGGTGAAGACTTTGGGCCCAAATCGGGCCTCATCAGCCCAATGTGTCTGTCTCCCTAAGGGCTCTCACTGAAACCATCTACCTGGATTGTCTTTAGTCCAATTTATTCTCGTCTATCTGCTGTCTTCCTTTATTGCTAGACTGTGAACTCGTTGAGTGTGGAGACCAGACATTGCAACTTGGGGATGATGTAAATTGCAGTATCTCAAGCAGCAATGGTGAGAGTTGTGTTAAAGTCCTCAATTTAATTTGCTTTGAGTCATGGTACACAGGGGTTTAAAAATAGAGACTCCAGAGATTGTTCCCTTGGTGAAGATTTCATCAAAAACAAGCAGTTCACAGGAAAAGAAAAACAAATGACTCTCGAACATCTGAAATTATATTTAACCTCACTCTTAATAAGAGGAGCACAATTAAAATATATGCCGCAATACCATTTCTTACTAACCAAATGGACAAAAAGTATAACCTCTGTTAACTCACCGTGCTGTTGAGAACATGTAATAACAGATGATCTCATGCAAATACATTCTTTGACCTATAAATATAATTTCTAGGAATTTAACCTGTAAATATACAAGTAGGTGTGCAAAACAACATACATATAATGCTGTTTATTTTTGCGTTATTTGTAACAGAATCAGAATGAAAAGCAAAGTTTCATCGAGAGTAGAACAGATAAGTAAATGATGGCACATTGGCGCGTTGGAATACTAGGCAGTAAAAAACTGTGGAAATACTAATGTACTGACTGAAACAATTTCCAAGATATATTATTCATAGGGCATGGTGCAGAAGGCATAAAGAACCAAGGGCATGCATTTGGGACCAAGGGTTCCACTGATTACATTTTTGTGCCTTTACTTTTTTGAACCATGTGAATGCATTCCTATTTAAGAAAGCAAATAGAATATAGAGTTTTTGTACGTATAGAACAACATGTCTACTCTCCAGCACTAAGCACGGGGTTTGGCTTTTGACAGATACTCAGATTCCCTACAAAACAGCCTGAGGGAAGAGCTTCCATGTCTGTCATTTTAGAGAGAGGTGCAGGGATCTAAGAGTGAAGAGAAAAAGGGGGTGAGTCAGGGGATACAAGGTGTGTTATTGAGCCCTTATTATGAAGCCATGACAATAACACCTAGCGGTCAGTGTCCAGAGAGGCTGTTGGAAACCAGAGTGGTCCATGGAGGGGATGAAGAATGATTTATCTGTTGGGTTCTGCCTGTCTCCTGTCTCTCACAGATTAAATTTTACCCCAAGATGACATTAACTCCCTGTTACTTCCAGGCAACTTCTACTAACTGGGTTCTTCCCTATGCAGGAGGAAAAACAGTTTTCTTTTGCAGGAACATAAATTCATGACAATAGGTGCTGTAAAGGGTTTGTTTAAAAAAAAATTAGAGCAGTTTTAAATCCACAGCAAATTGAGCAGAAGGTACAGAGATTGCTCCTGGGTCCTTGCCCATCCTCTGCCCTCCAGATACAGCCTCCCCCACCATCAACATCCTGCAGCTGAGTGGGGCACTCACCACAGTGGAAGTAACAGCATTATCACGCAAATTCAGGAAAGTTTTTAATAAGCTTTTGTTTGTCTAATCGTCTGGTTGCTTGACTGGTCAAAACAGTCACGGGATTTCTTATTAAACCATAAATCTGAGAGTCTGTAAAAACCTAACCTATTGAAATCGCCCCAAGCCAATGATTATCTTCTTCTAATGCTAGATTATTTTACTCCACGTAAGTTTGTACATGTTCATTCCTGTTTAATACCATGTGCTTTCAATAAATTAGTCTAAAATACTGAATTGCAGAGACTATTCTAGATGATGTGAAGGTATAGAAGGAAGTAAAATATATAATCTTCCTCCTGAAAATTATTTCAAAAGCATCCATATTTAAACAGAAATGCAAGAAATCATTAGGAATCAATGTACAACAAACCAACACAAGATGAGTTCCATCAGTGAGGTGACTCATGGTCCAGTGAAAAGCAGATACAGTAAATACTATAAGGGCTGTACAATTTCTTTGTACCTGGAATAGTCAGGAAAGACTTGATGAAGAAACAACTTGAACTGGACTTGAATTATGAATAAGACTTGGAGAGGAGACTAGAAATGGTGAGGTCATTTTGGATGCTAGCCTGCTATAAAGTCCAAATGCTGAGCGCATGATGCGTGAGACATCATCCATAGATAGCTTTAAAATTAAAAAAAAAAATTATGGTGGTTGGAGACAAAATAGGGACATATTGTGCAAGCTTTGCAAATTATTTGTAAAGAAACTAGAATTTTATCCAGTAATCATGTGGAAGTCACTGGAACTTTTAAAGAGAGCCATCCCATGACTTCTTACTAATATTTGGGAAACAATTTCTAATGAAATTTTCTCCAACACACTCTTAACCCTGACTAAATCAGAAGGCATTTCCCTCTCCCATGGAAATATCTGGGATGAACTGACCAAAGTCTGAAGAACTAATTTCCCTGGACACAGAGCTTATGTATTTCTGGAGTTTGGTCAATCATCACATGGCTGTTGATAAAGAAAAGATTTTAACTTTTGCCTCTCTATATCTTACATAGCATAAGCATTTTAAGGATTTGGCTAGTTGCAAACAGTCTTTAAAGTCTGAATCTAAATCAGTGATTCAGTAGAAAAGTGAATCACTAGCCTCTGAATGAAAGACATTTATCAACAGCATCTGGAACTCTAAGGCCTGCGCCTATAACATCACATCCTCTACTCTCTGCTATCAGTCAGATGCAACAGGAAACTGACGAAGGTGCTAGGCAGTTTCCTTTCTGCTCTGACCTAACTAGTTTCCTCTGCAGATTGCTCCCAGTTTATTGTAAAGGAAAATCATGAAATACCAGTCAATTTCCTCCAGTTGGATCAAGCCTTGGACAAGGAAGGAAAAGCAAATTTCTATGATTAGTCAATTTCCCTCTGCAGCTATAAAGTTGGTTCAGGGCCTGCAACTGACACTTTGCATTAGCTGTGTCTCTTACTGCTCAGGTTTACATCATAGACAAGATAAGGACTTGTGGCAAAGTGAGTAAAGTGTATCATGCAATATATGCCAATCTTGACTTCATTCATGGGAAAGCTGCTCATATAGAACAGGGAATTTGATAAATTTTTAATTCTTCTTTGACTTCTAGCACACTCTGTAGATCAAAGGGGTTCAAAAAAATGCTAATAATTCTAACTGACACACCCAGCAGCCAGGTTCTTTTGCTCCTTTTTCAGCATGATTAAGAGGGAATTGTTTCCATGGAGAACATTTTTTTTTTTCAAAATTAACAAAGGAATCAAATTAATTTAGTGAAAGAAACAGGGTTAGACAGCAGAACAAGAAGTTATGTCTGGTGTTCCTAGGAGGTAACCTGAATTTACTGGGTATGAGCGGGAGATGCTGTGGTTTGATGAGAAATGGAACAAAGAGTCTAGCATCTGAGGAATGCTACTGGCTTGCTTTGTAGAAGTAATTCAACTTGAAAATGGGAATTACCATTTAAAATATCATCTTAGCCAACTTAGCAATGTGGAGGAACAATACTGCATTGGAGTTCACATTGAATGAGACTATATTAATTTAGCAGGTGGACAATTCTTCCTCATCACATTCTGTTTCCTGGCTTTGTTTATTTTTTATTGACCTGCTTTAATTTCCCTTTGAAAATGGCCTTCGTTTTTGTACTCACAGCTATTATTAAAGTAATAGTCCCATAAATTTTCCTTTTATACATTTGTATGGTTTTTGATATTTATACTGCAGAAATTCCTCTAGCTGTCATAAATTGTGATTGCTAAAATTGATAATGTAGTAAAAACAAGAATATACATGTATAGGGCTTTGAAATATAAATTTTTGAAAAGCAGACAGTAACAATAAATAAGGTAAGATTGAAGGTTTAACTTAATAGCACTTGGAGCAGCTGCTGTAATAGACATCTGACAAGTAACAGATTTGTGGGGGCTGTGAGTCCACTCTTTTTTTTTCTCCAGGGACTAATTATCTATTACTTTGTGGACTTGCTAAAATACTGTGAATTCTTAAAAACAACTTCGTTAATCAACCAGCAGTATCATTATTAAACTAATAAACAAATTAATTTGCACATAAATAAGGGGCTTATTAATCTTTTCAGGGGATCTGTAGACTTTTAACACTCACAAAACAAGGTACTTTTTAAAAAAGACACCTCTGAAGAGGGGAATATACACCAGAGGTTTTTACTTAATTTGTCTGAATCAGTAAAATGGTCTCTATTATCATTCATAAGCACCATTATGTCCCATTTTAAGAGTGGGTTCTCAGTGAACTTGCCTAAAATTTGTGACAAGATAGTGATTAATTTAATGGAGATAAAATTTCAACCTATGGTATATCCAGTCAATTGAAAATGTTTTACATTTTCAAAGTAATCTATGAATACTTGTGATATGTATTTCAAGGCCCACTAAAACTGTGGCAATGTCTTAGGTCAGTTTTGCCCTTCCCTTCATATCCTATTTACCTTTCTCCGGTGTTGACATCAAGGGTGCTCATTAATTAACATCCTGCTTGCATCAATGGCCTTAAAGTCAGCTTCTTAATTAATTCAATCTGCACCCATGTCTCTGTTTAAAAGCAGTGTTGACTAACTAAGTATGAGTTGCAGGAAGTGGTGAAGCGATGGAGAAGCATGTCATAATGAGCAGCGGCTGAAAGAGGAGGGAGGAGAGATGGAGGGAGTAGACACAGCACAGTGGAGTGAGTCAGCTCTCGGCTGGAATACAGGGTAGGGGAAGAGCAGGGCACATTTCCTAACCCTCTATGCCTGTTTTCTATGGAACCAACGATACCACTACTAAGGGCTGATGTGAAAGTGAAATGAATTAACCTAACTGAAGCGCTCAGACTAGCACCTGGCACACAGCACCACTTGTGTTTGCTACAGTTATTATTACTTGACTTGTCAGATGTGTGAAGGATTATTGCACAGAGGGATTTGACCTGCTGAGTGGCTTCCAGGGACATTATTGCTAGGACCTGTAGATGAGAAACAGAGCAAACTTGATCGAACTTGACTTCAGTCCAGAGATAAAATCCATCCAGGGCTGTATTGGTTTCCTTGTCACTAGAGCTGGGACTCATCTTGACAGGGATATTGGGGCTGGCTAGAGTGAGCTGGAAACTGGATGAAATGACTGCCCTGGCTCTCCCTAGGCAGCCCCTCCTCCCATCATGGCAGCTGTTTCTCTTCTTCCTGGGTCAGCTGTGGACCTGAAGGAAGGAGGAAGCCGAAGGCAGAGCTTCAGCTCTTTCAGTGATTTGAACAATCATCTTCCCAAACAGAGCCAGGATGCCCCTAGCACCTACTGGCCCTTTCTTTTCCCTTCCTCCCCTCAAAACCAGATAAGGTCAGCGGTGGGTGTGTGAGCTTGTGCTGGTTAAAACGATGAATTGGACCAAATATTCCTTTCTTTATCTCCTCATTATCTTCTGCTTTTTTGGCATTTTTTTCCTCCCCACCTTCCGAGAGAGAAATGATCTTGGAGTTAAAAGACTTATGGTTTAGTCTTAGCATAGCTGAAAAATCTACCTATTTGACTGAGAACAAAAAGAAGAATCTCTCTAGGGCCAAACTTCCTCTTTCATAAAGGGTTTATTTTTTAATTTTTAAAAAAGATTTATTTATTTATGCATACAAGCTGTGGTACAGGCCAGGGGTGTGGGGCGGTGAGAGGGTTCACCAGAGACAGAGCGGGGAGAACAGGCAGACTAATGGAAATACATTCCTGAGGGGAGCAGTGGGCGAGGCAGGAGAGGTCTGCCACGCGCCATGTGGGAATCTTCCTGGCTGGGCGTGGAACTCGCGTCGCCGCTGAAGACAGCTCCACAGTGCGGCACCTAAACGCTGCTCCACCAGGGAGGTCCCATAAAGGGTTTATTATGAGGGTGTGTTGAAGAAGGAAATTCTGATAGGCAATCTTCAAGATTTTCTCAAATTTGGACATTTCCTTTCAAGTTGAGATATCCAATCCACAGAGAACCATGGCAACCTTATGGCGACCCTCACTGACCAGGCCTGCCATTACAGTTTTTCCTCCTTGACAGATTTTTGCATTATCTATTGAAGTGTAAGGTGACAGGTATCTCATTCCTTTGGCAATCTCATGTTAATAAATTGCTATTCAATCTATTAAATTAATCTGTGGATTCATAGATTCATCTATAGATTAGCTAATGATGATGTCTTCCTCACAGCAGACCAACTTTACTGACATTTGGGGGGACATTATTTAACCCCCAAAGTAAGATAGACAGTGGCGACTTTGAAGAATATGGAGAATGTATGGGGACAGGTAAACCCTCCAACAGCTTCTGTAATCACCAACTAATGGCATAATGTAAACAACTCTTTAGTTTACCTATACCCGTGACTAGCCCATGACCATAAACACTGTTCAGAGTGGGAAATGGTCTAGACCATGTTTAAAAACATACACTTTGGATTCTGACAGCTCTTCAAATAGAATCCAGGTCTTTCTACCTATGTAATCATTGGCTATCTTTAATCCTCAGGTTAAGAATTTATAACTGGATTGTTACCAAGATTATTTTAAATAACAGTATGTATATTACATGTCTGGTGTATGATTATTCAATAAATGTTTCTTATTCTCACCATTATCAGAAACTTGAAAATGGCGAACTAGTGAATTTTTTCTTTCATCTTAAGTTCAGATTTCCTCTACATATAAAAAGTAATGTGGCCAGTTCTTGTTTCACTCACATTGATTTACAGGTCAGCATTCCTAATCTTGACTCAGTATACACTGAGGAGAGAGTTGATGAATATGAATAAACTGGTTAACACACACCTTGGCCCATCAGCCAAGGGCACTTCTCCTGCAGTGATCCTCCTGAAGCTTGGCAGGGTATTCTCCCTGGCCTGGCTTTCACCTTCTGGCATTTGGGAACAACTTAGATACTGAAGGTTGGGTTTTATCTCATTTATTTATAGGTGGGTGAGGGGACAGATCAACCTTGAAAACTCTTGACAGGACAAAGTGAGTGGCTCTCAAGTGGGTTGACTTTTGACTATCATCACTGATAAGATATAGATAGAGAGATAGATAGACAGACAGATAGACAGATAGATAGATAGATAGATATCATATATGTATATAAGATAACCAGTAATGTAGCTGGTTAATCAAGGAAGAATCAGAAAAGCCCACACTCTAAGGATACGTCTTGAAGTTGTTGGGAATCATTTTCATGCATTTTGTATTTTTAGCTCAATATGTAAAACCCATAAATATCATGTGTGTGGTTTTTGCATTTTTAACTTTAAATAAAAAGTATAGTTTTGGACATATTTTTCTATGCTATTATATTTCTGAGATTTATCCTTATTGATGGTTTTTTTCTTGCTCATTTATCTCTGTACTGGAGCCACTTAGTGAATACACGTTTTGTTGGATGGCAAACAAAAATAAAAGGATCTTAAACAAGATGAGAACATGTCTCTCTTGTGTAGAAGTTCAGAGGTGGATTTTCAGGGGTGGTATGGAGTGCCACAGGTTCAGGGACCCCTCCAGCTCCCTCTACCTCATTATTCCATCCTGTATGAACCTTCATATACAGGTCACCCCAAAGTTCAGGATGCTGCTCTAGCTCTAGGGGGCACATCTGCATTCCTATAGGAGGAGGCAAAAGGTGAGGATGACTCATTCCCCAATTTTATTTACACCCCATTGGCTAAAACTTAATCACGTGGTCACAGCTATAAAAGTAAGTGGGAAAAAGAATTTTTACTCTTAAAATTTGGTTGCTTAATTACTGATGAAGAAGGGAAGATAAATTTTAAGGACAAAATACAAATCACTACAATAATAGACATTAGTTGGTTTCCAAGTGTTTACCATTACAACCTTACTGTGATATACATTGATATATGTATCTTCTTGTGCGTGTGAGTTTCTCTCAGGGAATACATTCTCAGTAACTCATGTTTTCACCTTCATTAATGGCTCTTAAAAATGGCTGTAACATTTTTTACCCCAATTATAAAAAATTTCCTGTTTTTCCCATGTACTCCTAATACTTGGTATTAGTTAAAAAAAAATGTTTTCACAATCTGTGGGGTGCTGACCTTGGCAGAAGCACTTTTGGTAGAGTGGTGGTAGCAACAGATGCCAGAATGCCTGGGCTGAGAGAGTGGGAGATAGAAAAATCAAGCTGGTTGGTATTAACTTGTCTTTCACCAAACTCAGCTGCAGAAGAAAGTCAGAAGGAAAGTCTTAGAACTGTCGGAGCACTTGCTTATAATTGGAGTGTCCTGAGCTGTTGGGAATAAACAGTAGAAAATGCACTAGAGGAAGGAGAGATAGCAATCAGAAGGAATTGCCATGGGGTATAAAATATCAAGAGGCGGGACATTGCCAAGTGATGATTGAAGTGGGCAAGGTGTGAGAATTGATAGCTGCTTCTGGGTATTCCAAAGCCCAAGATGCTTTGATGCTTCAAGGGAGCCAAATAAATTATTCATTCAAAAAATATTTTCAAGCACCTCATAGGTGTTAGGCATTGTTCTAGAAACTGGAATTGCTTGTTGAGTAAAATAGGCGAAATCTTCTCTGAAAGGGGCTGACAGACAACAACAAATGAGATAATTTGTGATAGCAAAAACAGCTATTAAGAAAATAAATATGAAAAGATGCTGTCTTAACTATGATTAATAGAAGTGTAGGTGGGTGGTGACTCCAGGGCTCCCCAAAAAGGGGAGTTGGAGACACCAGTGTCAAGAGGCAGATGGCTGGCCAGGTGACTGGAGGTGGGGATAACTGGGGGTTTTTGCTGATTCCAAGGCAGTGCATCTGCTGAGGGGATGCCGGGGTGGTCTGGGTAGCCTGAAAACTAGAGAGTTCTTTTGCTTCCTTAGCTGGCAACATTCAAGGAGGGAAGACAGTGGTATTCACTGGCAAGTATTACTGCTCTTAATCTTAACTCTATGACTTCTAAGCAGCAGATTATTTAAAACTTAGTTCCAAATATGCTTCTAAACAGAGATCCTTGAGTACCAATAGCTATTTCTTCCTTATAACAAAGAATTAAAAAGTATCAGCTTATTTACCTTTTTTTTCTTTTTCTTTCTATAACATCTCCTTTTGGTGTTGTGTAAGAAAGCCATTTTTTGTTTTGTTTTAGAATGTGAAATATTCATTTCTTGAAAAATTATGAAAAAACTTTTAATTTTCCCTCCTTCACCTAGCCCTTTAGCCCCCGCCCCCCTTTAACCTTGTGAATATTACAATTTTCACAACATATTCATCACCCAGAAAGCCAATGGCTATCAGGAAAAGCAAACATACAAAAGAGAAATGCTTTCATTTTTCTAAATTCATTAGTTTTAAAGTGAAATAACATTTCTTTATTTTATCTAGCAGAAGGGTGATGTGGGTTAACCTCGGAACTGCCAGAAAAGCCTGTTGCTCTTGGCAAGTGAGTCATGAAATGTTATGTTGCTGAAAATGTTAATATATTTGAACAGATATGAGTCAATGCTATTCTTGGGCTGAAAAGAAGTGTGGTTTACTGTCCGAGCATGTCTAACCACAGAAAAACCTGAAAAATATTATAGGAGAACCATGCCAGATATGGCAATCAAATTTTAAAGGTTTCCTTTAAAGCTGACATAGTAATTTAAAAGCATGGGTCCAAGAGACTTACATCAAATCTACATAAAACACTTATTTCTAGGTGAATGTCTAGAAAGTAACACAATTTAAATGATTTCTCTTTCTGTTCCCAAAGCAGTCAAATAGAGAGGCAGTGAGAAAGAATGAAAAGAACTCTGAGTTAGGACTCCAAGTGGTAATTCTGGCCTTGTCACTAATTATACTAATTAGCTATGAGATGATGGGTAAATCACTTGATATCTTTGGAAATGTTTTCCTTACTTGCAAAATAATGGTATTGGCCTCCCTGTTATTGTCCCTTTCTGATCTAAAATAATATGAGTTTGGGTTATTTCCATAGATGGATCCCCGATTATGACTCTGTGGTGGCCCACAATGCACCAGAAATAGTGTTCAGGGCCTACTGGAAATTTCCATGGTTCATTTCCTGCCTTAATGCCAGGTCCTCATCTAGCTTTATAGATTGATAAAGCAGTGGGAAGTAGTGTGTAAATGTCTGTGCATATTAGTAAGGGTTGGCAAATAGACGATTTAGACCGGCTGCATGACCAAATCATCATTTAGACCAGAAGCTCTTTCTTCAGTAGGGAAGAACATGGGAGTTCGAAAGAAAATAGTCTGATAAGCTTCTGGTTCAGAACAACTGACCTCATGAGTTAACATCTCCTTCCTCTAAAAAATCCTATAGGTATGACAGAACTGACAGAGAAGTACTAAGCCCCAAGCAGTTCTAGAAAGCCAGGAAGCTGTCTGTTTCCTGACATAAGGGATTCAGGTAAAGTAGTTAAGAATATGGACTCTGGACCTAATTTCTGGGTTCCCAGTAACTTGCTTACACTCTGGCTTTTCCAGGCCTTGGGTAAATCACTTTCCCTTTCCATACTTCAACTTTCATACCTGAAAAACGGAGATAGCAGTACCAACTTACCACATCATGTTGCTATGAGAATTATACAAGTGCTTTGAACAGTGCCTGCCACATAATGTTTTTGTGTCTCACCTATAATTATTATTATAATACGTGCTATTACAGGTTTAATATTGAATATTAAAGCAGATAGGGTTTGTCTCAGTTAACACCCATCAGGGATAAAAGAAAAACCTGTAATCCTGTTTAGGCAAAAGATAACAACTCTGATGACCCTGGGGGTGGGGATAAAAAAAAAACCTGAGATGTTAAGTAATAAAAGCAGAGGAAGGTAGTCAGTGGGATAATTATTCCAGTGCTGTAGAGTAACTGTATCATATAGCTATTTCCCAAGTGGCTGCTGTTGCTTTTGCCCCTTGCTAAAAGCCATGAGGGCCTCCCTGGTGGCACAACAGGTTAAGTGCAGCACTATGAAGCTGTCCAGAGCCACTGCAGCATGAGTTCAATACCCGGCTGGATAGATTCCCACATGGCACAGCATGCCCCTCCTGCCTCGCCCACTGCGCCCCTCAGCAGTGTACTTCAGTCGATTTGCCTATTCTGCTCCCCACTCTGTCTCTGGTGAATCCTCTTGCCACTCCATGCCTCTGGCCTACACCCCAGCTTGTATGCATGAATAAATAAATTTTTATTTTGATGAGTTCTGTGAGCTCCTTGTAGATTTTAGTTATCAATCCTTTATCATTTGTATTGTTTGCAAAGATTTTCTCCCAATTAGTAGGGTGTCTGTTTGGTTTGATTATTGTCGCTTTTGCTGTACAGAAGCTTTTTAGTTTGATGTAGTCCCATTTGTTTATCTTTTCCTTGACTTCCTTCACTTTCTGGGATGTGTCTTTAAAGAACAAAGTCACAATCCAGTCAAAAAACGGGCAGAAGAGCTAAAAAGACACTTCTCCAAAGAAGAAAAGCAAATGGCCAACAGGTATATGAAAAAATGTTCAACATCACTTATAATCAGGGAAATACAAATCAAAACCACAATGAGATACCACCTCATGCCAGTGAGAATGGCGCACATTAAAAAAACAGGCAACAACAAATGCTGACGAGGATGTGGAGAAAAATGAACTCTTCTACACTCTGGTGGGAATGCAAACTGGTCCAACCATTATGGAAAGGCGTATGGCGTTTCCTCAAACTAATAAACGTGGAGGTAACATATGACCTAGCAATACCACTTTTGGGAATATACCCAAAGGACACAAAAACACTAATTCAAAAGGATACATGCACCCGTATGTTTATTGCAGCATTATTTACAATAGCGAAGGTATGGAAACAACCCAGATGCCCAAAAATAGATGACTGGATCAAGAAAATGTGGTCCATATGCACAGTGGAATACTATTCAGCATTCAAAAAAGATAAACACATGCAATTTGCAGCAAAATGGATGGAACTAGAAGGGATCATGCTCAGCGAAATAAGCTAAAAGGAAAAAGAAAAATATCGAATGGTCTCACTTATAGCAGGAATATAGGGGAACCAAATACAAGAGCGTCAACCAGCGACAGAGTGGGGAGGATTGGGGTTCAGAACGGGGGAGAGGGGAGCACAGGGGACTGTGGTGACGGTTCACAGGTAAATTGATGGTGGGAAACCTACGGGGAATATACAGTAATGTAAAAGACATAAATAAAAATAACAATTGAAGAAAAACAATCTTAAAAAAAAAAAAAAAGAAGGCCATGAGTTCTGTTTTCTAAATGAAATGGGCTATTTACTGCCAGGCCCTCCCAGGGCAGCTAACTTCCATCTGTCATAAGAAGGATGAAAATGTAATTTGCTGTCTAAACTGGGACACTTTTGAGTAAAAGCAAACAATGTTAGTAATTATGGCAGGATAAGAAGTGTAGCCTGGGACAGTCTCAGGCAATCCAGGACATTATTTCCTTGGTCATAGGGATGGAGAGCACCTGAATCCAGAAAGCAAGCTACCTATGGTACAGCCTCTAAAGGAAACCCCACTTGGCCACACAGTCTCTCCTCCCTACCCAAGAACTACACACTACCAAGAGAACAAGGTATTTGATGAGCTCAACACACCAGCTGCCCAAATAGGTCAATTTGAACCAGAGATTATCAGTGTGAAGAGATGACCAAGACTTTCCAAACATTTGAGTAAAAGCAACAGAGTGAAAACCACAACAGAAACAAAAGAAATTTCCTATGAGGAAACAGAATTAATGCAGGAAACGGGCAATCTATATGAATTTATTATATCCATAAAGCAAGAATAGGCTGCTATTTTTAAGAGAAGCAATTTAAGTTCCGGAAATTAAAAAAACAAACGAACTGCCCCTCCCTTAGGATTGCCAGATTGAGCAAATAAAAATAAAGGACACTCATTCAACTAAATTCTAATGATTTCTAATTGCACATGTACTTTGAGTAAAAGAAAAATATTGTATGGGGGGTACTTAAGCTAAAATTACTTTTTGTTTTTCTGAAACCAATTCTAAGCATCTAAATTTCATACATTTTCCTTTAATTATGTTCTCTTTGGCTGTCCTTAACATTTTTTTTTAATGCAGAATTTGCTTATAAAACTTCTTGCACTTACAGTATATGGTCCATTTCCATAACATAGCCTTTACAGTGGTCAGTTTATTTTATTCTTTTATCCATTCAACATTCATTAATTAGAAAAATAAGATCAACTTGTAACAGGAACACAGGCTGGCATAACTTTGAAAATTGTTCTTCAAATTTGTGTGTTGAATGAAGCCCATAATTCCCTATTTCAGGCCGAGCTTGCTTTTCCATAGTTCAGGATTATGCCTCCATCTCTTGACCAATAACTTTTAAAAGTTATTGTCCACTGACATAAAAGACTATTATCATCAATTTTTACTCCCTTTTCTACAACACTACTCATTATGATTCCACTTGTTTTACATGTTACAGCTTCAATCACTGGTGGATTTCACAAGCAGAGATTCCCAGGAAGAGACTGTTAACCCAGCTTTTGATTTACCTACCTTGGACCAACCCACTGGTAAATGTTGGGGTTACATTTTAACATGGTTACTCCCAAAGCAAAAGGTATCTCTGAAACAGAGTCTCCCTGGTGGCGCAAGGGGTTAAGTCTTGCTCTATGAAGCTATCCAGAGCCATTGCAGCACGAGTTCGATACCTAGCCAGGGAGATTCCCACATGGCACAGCAGCCCTCTCCTGCCTCGCCCGCTGCTCCCCTCAGCAGTGTACTTCAGTCGATCTGCCTGTTCTGCTCCCCACTCTGTCTCTGGTGAATCCTCTCACCACTCCACACCTCTGGCCTACACCCCAGCTTGTATGCATAAATAAATAAATCTTCAAAAAAAAAAAACTTAAAAAAAGTATCTCTGAGACAAAAAATATTTAGATGGATCAAAAGAAAATCCATTAAAAATATAAAATAATTAAGGATCAGTATCATCTCAACAATATAAAATCCACAAAGCAAAACCTGTGAGAAAAATGAGAATTTGAAGAACTATGAACATGGTGAAAAATGTTAAAACATACCTCTTTCTGAAGCTGAGAAATAAAGTAGACCAAAAATAAGTAAGCACCAAGGTAGGGTGGAGCTGAGCAGGAGAGATAAGAAGACAGAGAGGAGAGAAAGGAAGGGAGCAGGATATAGAGCCAGAAAAAGCACAAGGAGCAGAGAGACATGTGAGGAAGCTGCACTGGCCTGGACTGTTTGAAACAGACATGGGTGAGAGACCCATGGGGAGGTTGACTATGGCAACGTTGATCTTGGTTTTAATTTTGCTCTTTAGCTCCCAGAATTGTCTGACTGTTTCTGACCCCTTTCTATGGGTCCCTGCCGAAAGGTGTTTTAAACTCCTGGCAGGCTTTCGGGCCTTGCCTTGGGCCAATCCCATTTGGGTGGAATTTTGCCCACGAGGTGATGGGTAACTTTGGGTGCTTGGTTTAGAAACTATATTCTTTGTCTTTTCTGTATTATCACACTAATTGTATTAACGTTTCTTTTCCACTTAAGGTCTTATATGTTTTGTCCTGATGCGGCGGATGGCAGAACCTATTTAGAATGGGCAGGTTTGGGGGTTCTGGGGGTGCCCCTCTCCCTGCCCTGTAACGGTATATTATATCAAATATAATAGATATTACTTTAAAATATATTAATTCAATATTAAACAAATAACTGAATAATGTGATACTTTAAGGATATGTACTATAACCAAGAAAAGGTTGTTTAACATGCAAATGCGTTTTAATATTTAGGGAATATATTAATATAGTATGCTATCTTAAAGAAAGAAAATCACAAATTATCTAAACATGGAGAGGAAAGGGATTTGGATAAAATCCAAGATCCACCCTGATTTAACCACAACAGCAGAAGCATACCTTTTAAAAAATTAGTAAAAGAAGAAGATTTCCATAAGTTAATTAAAGGCATTTATCAGAAACCGCTAAGGAGCATTATATTTAATGGTTAACTACTGAGGAGATTTTATTTAAAAGGAGAAATGAGAACAAGAAGCTATCACTGCTATTTTTCAGCATTATTTTCAAAAATGCTAGCTATTGCAATATTTTTTTATTTTCAAAAAAAGCAGTTGCTTTTGAATAAATTCAAAATTTATTTCCTCCTAATGCAGATATGTGCAGTCATGCAAACAAAATTGCAATTGCCTGCTTTGTATGCAAACATGGAGGTTTTTAGAAAACAGAAGGATGCCAGTACCTTGTCACTCTATCAACAACATGTATGCAGACAACTAAAGGCTGCTTCTTCTAGCCAATGACAGTATTATAATTATTGTAAGTAATCAATCACCTAAGAAATCACATCTGGGATTAAAACTCCAGACTTTTCTTTTTTTTTGCCAGTTGAATCACATTTTTTAAATTAATTTATTTATTTTTAATCAAGGTAGTCTTTGGATACCCCCCCATCAGGTATCGCCCCATAGTGCTCCCATCACCAAATCACCCACCATCCACCACCACAGTCTATTGTGCTTCCCTCCCTCTTTGTTCTTACTCCTTCCTGCAGCAGTATTTTTATTTTAACTAGGAGTTATCAATATTAGGATGGAAGAGGCAACACTGTCAGGGTTTGCTAGAAATAATACAAGAAGTGAAATACATGAGCCACTGGCATGAACAAGATTCTGTAAGATGATAAAAGGCAAACTTATAAAAGCAAATACTTTGTTTATGTACAAGCGATCGTCAAATAGAAAATGCAATCGAAAAGGAGCACAATTCCATGACAACAAAAGTATAAAGCGTACAGTAATGAACTGAGCAAGAAATACTTAAAATCTGCATAAAGAAAACGACAAAGCTTAATGAAGGCTAAAAAGAACCCCAGAAAAAAATGTAAAGATGTGACTTCTGTATGTGAAAAATCAATGTTGTTAAGGTGTCAGTTCTCCTAATCTTAAGATATAAGTAAAATGTGATCCCAATTAAATTATGAACCGGGTTATTAAAAATGTTATCTTCTGTTTATTAGCTAAGGCAATAGATTATATATATATATGCAAATACACATATACATACATATGGAATTAAGTATGTAACAGAATTGTCACTTAAAATAAATTGGAAACAGATTCATAGCTCAGTAAATGGTTATAGAAAACATGTTACCCCTTTGGACAAAGACAACTTAGGATTTCCCTTGCATATAGGGATAAGATCACTTTTAGGAAGGAAATTCATGAATATCAGAAATGTACTCTAAAATATTTATCCCTTTTGACCCATCTGCTTCTTTTCTAGGCATTTACTCTTGAGGAGTATTCAAGAAGGGTACAAAGATATTATTTGCAGCATTCTTTATGACTACATTGGGACAACCTGTATAAAAAATAAGAGGAGAACATATGACATGGATTCTAATAAACCTTTTCCATAGTACTCTTCAGTCCTTGGGAAAAAAAAGTGGAAGAAGGTGATAAGTTCTAAACATAATCTTAAATAAGGTAACACAAATTGCATAATACTAGTTAACATTATTGAGTTTTTAGAATGTTCCAGGCTTTGTTTAAGCGATTATGTATTAATTTTCAAAACAATGCTAGGAGGTATGTTCTAATCTTATTTCCATTTTAAAGGTTAGAAAATGTTGGCCTTGTAATGGACCTCATTTCCAAAAGTACTCAGTATGTGATGGACCTGGGGGGTGAATTGAGGGGTTAATGTATGAAGCCCAGGCTCCTCAATGCTGTGCTATACTGGCTCTGTGTATGGTATGGCAACATTTTTGTTTAAGAAAAAAGGAATTGGTGTGTATTTGTATGTGCTTTAGTTAAAGATGAGTGAAAAGAGACCCCATAATCTAACAGTGGTTACCCCACCTAGTGGTGATAGATAATTAAGGAGAGTCATTTTTTGTTTCTGTATGTTTTGATTTTTTTTCCCAATAAACATAAGTTCTTTGTCACAATATAACCTTAAAATAAAAGTCTAAGTTTGTTGATTTATATGTCAAAGTGATCCATAGTTACAAGGTGATTATTAAGATTTTATATCTAGCAGAGCAATGTTAAACTTAGCATATATATCCATTAGGTTTAAGTGTTCTTACTTCTTCATTAGAGGTTTTTTCTCTTTTTTTGTAATCACACTTTTAAACTTTTCCCTAAATTTTGTTTATGCTTTTAACTTGGGAAACTCAAATTCTCTTTAAACACGTCTTCTCAATAGTAGTTATTAATAAATATTTTTAGTGGCATGTTATTATTTTTGTTCCTAATGAAATGAAGTTAATAATGCAAAACTAATCTACAAATCATCTCTGAGTTCAAGTTACAAAACAACATTGTTGAACTTTAGAGCGTATAAGCTTTTCCTGGCTTTGAGAAATTAGTTTTAATTTGAGCTGTTTGAAATCTATAAAGTATTGTCTTTTTCTTGTTTTTAAAGAATATTGTATTTGAAAGACAAAGCTTTTGCTTCCAATTAGGAGCACATCTTTTGCATTTGAGAGAAATCTGGAGCCTCTGGAACATACTGTGAAAATCCAGTGCACTTAGCAACTAAAAGAGTGGGCTGTGAGTGTGTGGAGCCTAGTGACATTAAAAAATCAATTTGCAAAGAGGAGGTTTGAAATTTGCAGACTCTTTTCAAGGTGTCATGAAGAGGTGTTGAAGCCACAAAGTGATTAGAAAATGACATGCATTTTATTGCTTGTATAATGTTCAGGAGCTCAAATTTTCCTGTTCTCTATACATGTTTGTTGTGCCATCTTTTTCTTATATTACAAGATATTAACATTATGCATTGTGGACACATGTATAAGAGAAGAACTCTTTGTCTACAGTGTTCACCTCTTGTGATCTTACACCCCTTGAAGTCCTTTCTCCTTTCAGGTCTAGTCACTATAAAAAGATGAATATCTCAAGGTGCTCAGAGATTTGGGAAGTAAGGATACTTTCTCTCCTGAAGTGAAGGCAGTAAAAATGCCATGTTATAAGATAGCTCCAAAAGGAAAGGAAACTTTTAAAAAGATATTAAAAAATAGTGAAGGAAAGTTATGGCCAAAAAGAAGTACCATTTTTTCTGAAGGAAAGGAAACTAAGAGACAAGTCCAAAAATGAACCTGCTGTATACCTTCCTGTCTAATTAAGGGTTTGCTCTTCATAACATGGGAAAATAAATCTGATTGTTTATACTTCTCTCCCTAGGTGTTATTCTGAGGATACCCAGAAACACTAGCACAGAGGCAGCTGGGCCTCTGGGAGGGAACAGACTCTGAACTAAAAACCACTCCTACCTGAGGCAATACTCTTGTCTCTGCCTTTGCTTTTTTGAGACGTCTTGCTTCTCTCTCAGAACAATTTTCTCTGCTTCACCAAGCTCTCTGCAGACTTGAGCACTTTACATCCCATTCCATTATGCTCAGCAGAATCTCAGTGTCAGGTTCCCTAGGAGAAAAATTCTGATTCGTCTATCTAGGTCAAGTGTTCACCCCTGCCCAGTCAACCGTGATTGGGGGCAAGATCACATGATACCTTCAAGACTCTTGGTGCCTCAGGAATGAGCTTTGGAATAAAAAAGGCTTACATGATCGCTTGCTCACCCCTACGTTGCATCTCAAGCTCCTCATGTCACCTTAGAGCCCTTATCTTGAATATTAACCTCATTTGGATTCTTTCAGTTGCTCAGATGTGAAGACATAAATCTTCTTTGTCATCCATGTTTGCAATCTATTTTTTTGTTTTTTCATTCGTTCACTCAAAAAGTATTTGTGAAGTGATTACTAAGTGTCAGACACTGTTCTAAGCACTTGGGATACAATTCACCACACACACACACACACACACACACACACACACAATCCTTGGTCTCACTTTCAATTTCTATCAATTTTTCTCTGTTAATGTTCACTGTTAATGGCTTCACTTTTCAGTTCAACCACAGCCCTGATTCAGGCCCATGGTGATGGATCCTATGGGTTAAGGAAATCATAGTTAGGGAGTTAGAGATTTATATTACTGATTAACTTGAAAATGCCTGTCTGTGAACGCTGGAAGTAGAATATGTGTTTCAAACAGTCTGAAAATGTTGGAAAAACACATAGTTTCTGCTTATTCCTGAAACAGACATATATATATATATAAAAGAGAATTCTAGATTCACCTATAAGCCCTGAGAATAAGATTATATTATTTCATATATTTCATATGGGCTGATATGACCTAGGGTACATACAGAGTTATAGGAAATATCTTAAGTGATATGTATATATCTCTGATTGGCTAATTATGAATTGAGATGAACACATGCATGTATAGAGGCAAGTACTCTGAGGCAGAAGATAAAGCCTGTGCTTTAACCTATTTCTTGTTAAATCATCACCTGGAGGTATTGAAGTATCATCTGCTTCTTTCCTGCAGATGCTTCTCATTTGCTTCTCCTCTTTTTTATATGTACTTATATGTTGTACTTCATCTGTCATCTTCTGCAGTTTAGTGCTTGAGAAATTTAGTTTCTCTTCTCACCATGGGAATATTGCTATATTTTAGAGATCAAAGTCACAAGATACTCATGGAGGGTTGGCAAACTATGGCCTGTAGATCAAATCTAGTGTGTTTTTTATTGATGTAAATAAAGTTTTATTGGCACATAGTCACACTCATTTGTTTACTATTGTCTATGACTTTTGGGGGCTACAATGGCAGAAATGAATAGTGACAACAGGGATCAGAGAACTAAAAAGCCTAAAACTTTTACTATCTGCCCTATACAGAAAAAAAGTTTGTCAGCCATGTTCTAAGAAATTAAATTACTTGAAGATATTTGGGGGCAAGATGTTTTAAATTTGGGACTTTTAAAAGTTTTGCCATATAAGCAAAAGCCAACAGAACCTCATTTTTTTCCTCTATGAACCTGAGAGAGAGAGAGAGAGAGAGAGAGAGAGAGAGAGAGAGAGAGAGAGAGAGAGAGAGTGTGTTGAGAGGGAAGGTGGTGTTAGTAGGGATGGATAGACTCTCATGACAGATAAGTTAGATCTGTTCTTATTTACTCCCTGAAAGAACTTCCAAAAATTTTATATTTTTTTACATATTTTAAAATAAATGTATGATGTGTTGTGAATATTGTACTGGCAATACATCAAATAATGGAGTAGGGAGGCAGTTACTGTGCCTTATCCACAGCAATTGTTAAATTGTTCCATCCATTCCTCACAGTAGGACTCTAGAAATCTTTGTTTTACCAAGAGGATAAGTTCAATGATTAAAGGGAAGAGGGAAGAGAACTTTATAGATGCCTTTCAAGCCACATAATTTGTGGAAAATAATTGTTAAAAAAGAAAATCACAGGCCTGGAATGGAGGTGTTTATG
This sequence comes from Scalopus aquaticus, assembly GCA_004024925.1. Classification (NCBI taxonomy): domain Eukaryota; kingdom Metazoa; phylum Chordata; class Mammalia; order Eulipotyphla; family Talpidae; genus Scalopus; species Scalopus aquaticus. The sequence continues at coordinate 103,409 of PVIJ01000257.1, forward strand.
CTACCCCCACCAAGACTAACCTAACCGCAGTTTCAAGCCTACTGTAGTTTCAAGTTTCACCAGGAATGTAGTCCTAATGAGTCAGTGTAGAATTTTCTGGTTAGCACCTATGCAGTAACCTTTTCTATTTCCCTAAGGAAAATGTGTCAATGCGTCACAGGACCCTTAACCATCCCCTATAGGTAGGTTACCTAAACATGAAATAATTCCTTCTTTCCTTACTTTGCTTTTTAAATAGCTTTTTGCAGCACTTTTTTACTTGCTAGATGGGATGACACCAGATTCATAAATAATTTAATGAGGCCAATTAAATCTTTAAAATTAACTCGATTGGATTTTCTTTAATAACATGAAAGTGAAAAATCTGGAAATTGATTCACTTAAAGCCAGACACGTCCACACCCTTGGAAAGTAGTTCCTTCCTAGGGCAAGGAGAACCCCAGGTGAAAACTTGGATATCGGGAAAAGCTTTAAATATGGAACTACAAAATTAAAGGCAATGGAGATCCACGTGACAACACTGAAATGTTTGAGTTGGCATTTTGAAATTTGGATTTGCATTTTGAAAGATCATTCTGGTCACTTGGAAGAGTGGGCTGAAGTGTGACCAGACTGGAGGCAGAAAGACTGGTTAGGAGGTTTTTGCAGAAACCTCATTGAAAGAGCATGAAGGCCTGAGCTAAGGCCTGAGTTAGGACTGTGAAGGAACCACTGTCTCCTGGTTCTTAGACTCTGGGTCCTGATGGGAGTAGGAGCCCTGATGATGTCTGAATTGCCTTTGGGGTCATTCTTTGATCTTGAGCAACACCTCCTGACTTCTGTTGAAATGGGTAACCCGTACTAAATCGTATCAAATGGTCAACTGGCCACCCTCTTAATGTTCTCTTCCAAACATGAGCTCTCATATTTTACAACATGACAAAACTAAGAATTGTCCTAAAGTTAAAATTCTGCTTCCTGTTTGCTTGACAGTCACAACCTTAAGTCATTTCTCTCTTCTCACATCTTACTAGAAGTAGCCAGGGTCAGTCAAACCTCACCTCAACACTTTGCTTAGAAAAGGCTCAAAGAAATATTTAACTTCTTTGTCCACATGACTTATCTTCCACAAAACACTAGACTATGAAGACAATTCAGTCAGGTTTGTCGTCACTTCGTCACAGGGTTGGCCTCCCTCCACTCCTATAACGTGTTCCTCATTCCATTTGAGATCTCATCAAAATTCCATGTTTCTACCAAAAGTCTTTTCAAGATTACTGATACTTTTTCAGATATTTTCTCAAGATTGAAGCTTTCTCTGAAGTTCTTCTTTCTTTCTGAGTCCACACTAGAATCACTCTTAAAAGTCCACTCACACCAATATAGGGTTTTGCTGGTATATTCCTTGAAACTTCCAGTCTCTACTTGTTAACCAGTTGAAAAGCCACTTTCATAGTTTAAGGTATTTGTACATGTCTCAGTACCAGCATTTGTATTAGTCAGGGATCTCCAGAGAAACAGAGTCAACAGATTATTTATGAAGAATCTAATGCATATATTATGTAACAGTTATGCGTATATTATGATAGTTACACATGTAAGAGTTACGCAGATGTTACTGTAAGGAATTGATGCATGGGACTATAGAGGTGAAGGGTCCCCATGATCTGCTGTCTGCAGCCTGTAGAAACAGGAAAGTCAGTGATGTAATTGGTCCAAAAGCCTCAAAAACAAGCCTGTCGTTAGTGGAAGTTACAATCTAAGACCAAAGGCCCAGGAACCAGGAGTGCTGATGTCCCAGGCAGGAGACAGTGGCTGTGCTGGCTCAAGCAGAGAGCAAATTCACCCTCCCTCTGCTTCCTCTATGGATTGTGGACACCCGCTTACTTTGATGAGGATGATCTTTATTCATTCTACCCATTCAGTTGCTAATATTGTCCTGCAATACTCTTCAGACACACCAAAGAAAATGTGTTACTAGCTATCTGGGCAGCCCTTAGCTTAGCTGTATGGACACATATAATTAACCCTCATATATCCTGTCTCACTTTCCTTTTCCTTCATTCTGCTTTTGGGGAATTACGTTACCAATAAGGCACTAACATTTAGGCTTTTGATGCAAACTCCGTTCCTTTTTTTTTTTTTTTTAGCACTTTGTGTGCCAGTGCCCTTTAAATTTACCAGCCCTTGGGGCTGGCCATTGTCTGTGCCACCTCATGAATAGTATAAGCATTCAATAAAACACACACAACTCCTGAACTACTGGATATTAAAAAAACTGTAATATCTCTCATAAAACACCTTACACTTTCACCAAAACAATGTGTAAAGCTTCTAGACTGAGTACAATCAAAGAAATAGCTCCTAATACTTCCAAATAAATCCACTGTGGCATGAAAAACCAGAGACTAGATGAACACGTATTAATATGTGAGCGGCCACCTGATATTGGTGACAAAAACACGTACTAATACGTGAGCGGACCACAAAGTGTTAACTGAGGTAAGTGTTTTACAACATTCCTTTTGTTATAGAGGTGTAGCTCTCCCCCTTCGGGTGTAGTCACCATACCACACCCACGACCCAAGCTCCCTGAGTTCACCAACATAGTCCATTGTGCTCACTCCCCTCTTTGTTCTTGTGCCACCTCCTTCCCCTCTGGTAGCCTGAGTTCTATGATCAGGTTTCTAGGGTCAAGCTCTGTTTTGTTTTGCTTTTTTTAAAGAACCCTGGATAACACAGTAGGAATGAACTATAAAAAGTGAACCCTCAGGATAGGATTTTACAGTTGAATCATCTACTGTCTGAGAACAATAAGGAGCCAATTGTGATGGTAGGGGAAGCAGTACTAAGCCTTGACATGCAGTGATTTCACCCATTGTTAAATTGTGATGAGGTGCAGGTAGACAGCAGTGTTGGGAGATCAAAAAGGTATCCTGCTTAGTCAACATGGGGGCAATATTAATTATAGGGATATGGCGTGGCGTCTTTGGAAGACATTGGGTCTCGTGCAATAAGTATATAATGTGACACATATATCCTTATGGCAGTTCATTGACAGCTTATGCCATGTTCTAAAAGTCAAAGTACCTTTATTGCATCTCAGGGCAACTGCAGGATAGACATAGCTGAAAACCAGGCCCCAGATCTGAATGTATGACAGAGAATCTAAGAAAAGACTGGGACCTAGAGATCTGAAATGGAGATATTTAGGTAAACAAGCTCAAGAATTTTGAGCTCCTAAATTCCTCTGAGCCCTCCAGATGGCAGAAATAGCCCAGAACACTTGCCAGAGAAAAACAGTCTCTGTTTGCCTGTGGGAATATACGATGTCCTAATCTGAAGCAGGTGCTTTTCAAGACGATTCTTGTTTTTCTCAAGATAGGACCCCAACCCCTTCATTGGTTCCTGGCTGAAAACCAAAGTCAGGTTTTAGCACAATCCAAGCAGGAAAATACAAGTTCTATTCTGGGAAAATAATCACCCACATGCCAAAGGAATGGCAGGATCTGGCCAACAGGTGTTACCTGACACTGAGGGGAACACGAATAGGAGACTATCTTGACTATGTTAGACAGAATAAGAAGCTAGATACAGTAGAATTCATTGATATGGGGTACTCACCCACGATTCAGGGTTCCTAATACTTAATAAGGTGGCTATTGGAAGCATGGATCTAATAATCTTCTACATCAATGAAATAGAGATAGCATAACTTCTTTGGTATTCCCTGAAGGAAAGTGTCAGAAGGTTCACAGAGATGGGACTGTTCAAGTGTATTTATTATGTATGTCCTGGGAACCCACCAGCCGTCACTATGTTCCGCATGATGGGAAGAGGATATTTCCTTCACTGAGGAAGGTGGCAAAGAGGTGAATGTCAGCATCTTTGGAGAAGCTTTATTATTTCTACCTTCCACAGGCCAAGGTTGCTAGTGGAGAATTCTGCCATGAAATAGTGGGGGTGATGTAATTCTTGAAGAAAAAGGCCAGAAGTTTAAAGGCCGGCATGTGATGTAATGGTCATCATGGAGAGCCAGACCAGTGTGGCAACCAAGGTGTCTTTACCTATAGTGCTATCTGATGTTGGTCAGTGGATCACGTGCACAGGGGCAAGATGGATGAGCAGACAGCAAGAGTGTTGCTCAATAGGTGTAGATGGAAAACTCAAGAAATGGTGATCAAAAGCCTGATATTAGTTGCTGTCATGGAAAATTGTGATCTCTCATCCCTCACCTAGTTTCCAGAACTCAGGCAGTTCACAAATCTAGAGCCTTTGATTAAAGAGGAGACTTAATGTCTAGCATAACTCTAACATTGGAACCCTAAGAGGTGGCATTAGAGTTCTTAGGGGTGGAAGGGCCAAGTGAAAGTAGCAGAAACTGGCCACAATGAAGTGTCAAATTAGAATACTGCACTCCTGAGGGATCCGATACCTGTTCAAGCAGCATCGGCTTGGAGGGTGCAGGGATGTTACCATCCTGAACTGCGCATCACTGGTGAGAATTTTGGGTTTGGAAACACATACTTCCATCTGCCCTGGGTAATGTTGGGGGTGTCTCTGTTTACATCCTGACTGCGATGAGTTTCTCTCATGGCCTGTAATAGTAAACCTGTTAAATTTATCCAAGGGGTGTCTTTCTTAGTCTATCAGTCTGGTTCTGTGATTGCTATTTATCAAGATGGTGCTCACACAGTTGATGATGCATCACAAATGTTTTCCCCAGTGTGTGGCTTATTTTTCAACTTTTGCTGTGATATCTTTCATCTTTCTAATAGTTTGTCTTAATGTATTCAAGTCCATCAGTATTCTCTTTTTTACTTTGAGTTTTTAAGAGTCTTTACTTCAAAACATAAATACATTCTGTTAGTATTTTTTCTGCTATTTTTATTATATTTACATTACATAAAATATATATTTCATACATTACATCATGTTGTAAACAGGTTATATAAACTACATATTACTTTACTTTATTGATTAGAGTTTGATTTCCTACTAATCCTGCTTTAATATTTGTCCATGGTTTTACTTTGGCTCCTTCTGCCTCATTGCTGACCATGTATAATCATTGGGAAGATTTCTGCAGCAGAAATCAGATATAAACTTCCTCATTCCATTCTACCTTTCATTCTGTCATAATAGTTTTCCTTCTATAATACATAAACTACAGACTGGATCATGTTCTTCTCTCCTTAGGAATGTCGAATGGTTCCCAAGGATTATATTCACAAACACTTATATAGAAATTATGCACCAAACACTGTTATATAGGCTTTACATATATTAATTTAACTAATTTAATTAATTCTCATTTAATTCTACACAAAACAGAAATATGTGGTAGGTAGTATTATTTCATCCCCATTTTACAGCTGAAGAAACTAAGGGATAGCGTAGTTACGTAAGTTGGAATAACTGGGGATTCAAACTATGCTTTTTGGCCCCAGAATTTTGGCTTTTAATCTCTGCATTATACTGTTTTCTAATCAAGCCTCTTCGATACATACAGAACTAAGTCAAAATGTTTTAGCAGACCTGCCAACTACAGTTGATCATGCTTTTGTTTCTTCCTCCTCATCTGGCCCTGGATAGATTGTAATTTGTGATTCACTACACAAGGCAGATTATTTAACCTGCTGTGTGTGTTGGGTTGTCATATAAATAGGTAAATCCCTGTTGCAAGGGTCTCTGTTAAATTGTTAATCAGGTACAGTTACAGTGCGGGGGTCAACTGTCACCTCCTAGAATCCTCTTTTTTCTCTCTAGTCCCCAGCTCCATCTTAGGTCCTATAGAATTTTTCAAATTTTTATCAGTGCACACTTCACAGCATACCTTTTAATCATGTTTATATGTGTGTCGCTTACTATTGCAGGGAATGTATGAGTTTATCTATGCATTGTATGACAAACTAAAAAAATAGCTGTGGTTCACAGAATGAAAGTATGAGGAAGTTTAAAAAAGGGGAGACCTTTATGCCTTTAAAAAATACCCTCTCTATGTACATATTTGGAACCATTCAAATGATTAACAACCGAATTAGGAAAAGAAAGGATACTAGCCTTATTTATTCTTTCTCTAACAGTAACTTTAGATGATAAAGACTCTTGAATTGGCAAAAAGGATCCCTGCAGCCTGCAAAGACACCAATTATAAGAAACAGCAATTTACATTATTTATAAGGAAGCTCTTTACATTATTTAGACCTGCCAGACACAATAGTCACAGAACTCCATTCTTTTCACTATAGTGAAAAGAACAAAGCAAAGTGACAGGGAAATAGAAAAGATATTCTAATAGCTGCAGCTCATCACAAGAAAGAAAACATTTTTAAAATGTAAAAATGAACAAAATGGAAACTTCCATCTTGCCATGACGGGTGATTCAGAGTACAGCATCCACTTAAATATTCAGACAAGCTTCCAAAGCTATCTGCAAGTTAAGCATTGTTAACTTTAGTATGTGCGAGGAGGAAAATGACTAAGATGCAACGTTTCATAATTCAGGTATTGGAATTTAATTGGCCACATTTTCTTTTACCAGTCATTTTGAAATGTACGTGCCTGTACTACCAGTAAGGTTTTTTTGTGTGAGCAGTCAAATCAGGGGAGAAAAGCCCAACTTTATCTGTTTAATTTTTCTTTTCTTCCCTCCTCTTTGACCACTTTAATTTTATCCTGCAGTTTCACTTTCATCGGGATAATAGAGAGTACTCAGGGCTAAATTACACCAGCTTTTGATCTGAAGTCAACAAGTCTGTAATATGAGAGCAAGGAGAGGATGAAAAGAGAAAGAATTTACCAGCTGATCTTTTTTTTTTAAAAAAAGGTTGATTAGTACATTTTGTAAATGTTCCAAGAATGAATTATTTCTTTAGGCCTAAATTCTTTAAAGTGTTAGCATTTTTGTTCCTTGCTGAGGAGGAGATAAAATCTTTGTTGATTGAAGAGTGATTTCCACATCCTGATTGGGGAGATCGAATGCTTACAGAGAGGTGTCTGACCACCTCTCACCTTGTCTAGGAGGTTCTAGACCTGACTCAAGAAGCGAGACGATCATCTATCTTCAAAGAATATTAGAATACAGTACACATGACATATTAGGCCAGCCTCATAAATTAGCACAGGCCCACAGAGTCTGCAGGAAATGAGGTCAGACCTGAAAGAAATCAGTCCGTGGTCTGATAAGCTTCTAAATCTTAGATGGGAAATTGGGCTCACAGGGTGTTAGGGCCACTATCTTTATTTTTAAGTGTGATAGAACCAGTAATAGTTTTCAGCATTAAAGACCTATTTTTCTAGGTCAAAAATATTTTTGGTTCTTCTCTTAGATAATTTTTGGCATTGCATAATTTATAAATAAAGCAGGTCTCCTCAAGTTGGAAACCCATACTAGAAACAAACCAGCCTCCAAATATAGGCCCCTCAGGCCTATAGCTTCCTGATCAGAAGCAAAGGCTCCTAAAATTCCTGTTTAAAATGCAAAGGTATTTTAAGTTAATGCTTCAAGGTATTAGTATGATTAATTTAGTCCAATAGTTAGGGTTTTGTAAAATACTCCTTAATTTAGAATATAGTGGTAATTAAGATAAGGTCATAAAACAACGAATAAATGTAATGGAATTACAGTTTTAGGCATCATTCAAATATTTATAGACTTCAAATTATAAAGAGGGAAGAGACTGGATCAGTTCCATGTATTTGATTATTAAACTGCTTGTCAGATATTTTGCAATTTTTAATGTGAGTAATAAGCTTGGGTTTTGTGGCAAGATCAATACAGTCTGTTTATTTTGAGCACACGCTTTGTAATCAGAAAGTGAGAGTTAATTCTTGACACTACGGTTTATAGGATCTTGGTCATAGGACTAAATCTTCCTAAGCTTTGGTTTCTTCAACTGTGAAATGGAGAGATAACTAATATTACCCTAAGTAATAAAACTGCTATGGTGATTAAATGAGATAAACGAAATTATATGTTTCAAATGCTTAGAATAATGCCTGGCAAACATTATATTAATAATTATCATCATTATTATTAAAGGATCAAAATGGAAAAGGGTACAGTTTGAACTTGTGGTCGTAAATTTTTGTTTCTTTTACTCATTGGCTTTCTATCCAGAACCTTCTCTTTTTCCTCATCTGCTTCCTACAGCGGTGCCAGAGAGCAGAAAAAACCTCAGGAGCATCATTTCTTTCTGCCAGTTTCTTCCTTCCTTTCCCCTCTAGGAGTCGCTGTTTTTCCCTGAAAGCGCGCCGGATGCCTGGTTGCCGCGAGACCGTCGCCAGGCAACTGCGTGTATACTCACTCCAGGCCCGGTCCTAGTGTCGTCAATATGGCGGCGCGAAACACCCTTTCGGTCTCACCATCTAACTTGTCTCACAATTCGGTGTCGCCTTTACGACTACCACCAACCCCTCCCCCGACTTCGACCGCGGTTTCTAAGTCGCCCCCGGAGTCGAAGGCGAGCTCTCCGAGCCCACTGCCTCGATCGACATGCCTCGAGGGGTCATTGCCCCTCGCAGTGTTTTATGGGCCGCTGGATGCCAAAAACCCTCTCCTGGCCACCTGCGAGAAGGAGATCCGGGAGTTGCTAACCTTTATGAAGAGAAAAAAGGCTTTAGCGGCAACAGAGGAAGAGAAGCATGAGTTCCATCGGCGCTGGTAAGCGAAGCAGGGTGCTGGGTAGGGCGCTGACCCAGAAGGGCAACTGTGGGGGCCGGAGGAGGAAATACCCTTGACCATGCAACTAGTGAGTACCAAGAGCTATTGTAGATCATCGTTGTGGTTGTAGGATCTGGTCGCGGGCCCCAGATATACTGATATAAACGAAGTTTAAGAAATGGAGGTATCGCTATTATGATCCTAATTCCTGCTAAATGTCATAACTTGCCTTGCTTCTCTGGTTTAATAAAATCAATACAGAAATGTCCATTCTGTTTCAGAGCGTCTCCTAGTTGTTACTCCATGCCAATAAGTTTGTCGACCCACTCAAAGATTTCACTACTTTTCATGTCGAAGGTATAATTTTGTATACAGACGAAAAGGAATAACCTTAAAGTAACATAAGTTCTTGATGCTATACAGCATGTCATTCTGTGAACATGTGCCCTTTAATTCCGAGTTTATACTGTTATTGGAATCACAGTGACTTTTTCTTGATTTTGTCATTCATTTTGCACATCTGTTTGCCTGGGGGCAGGGGGAGGGGAGGGATTCTATCATCCTATTATTAAGGCACACAGCAAACTACTTGCTTTAAAGGTTATTTCCTGTTCATGTTAGCATCTTTCTTCCCTGGTCAACATATACTGCAAACTGAGCAGTTATCAGTGTAGACAAGTGGAAAAAAATGTCAGAATAGTGAATAGTTTCAGCTTATACTTTTCATTCTTGTATTTAATATGAAGAAACAGTTTTAACTTATATTTATTATCCATTCATGTGGTTAACTATATATTTCAGGTATCATACTAAAAACTAGAAAAAACATCTAGTTACCAAAAGATATAAAAATCCCCAGCCTTTGGAGCATGTTGTTTCATGACTACAGTCACTAAACAAGTATTTAAGGAAATTATTTCACAAGGAGATTAAGCGCAAGGGAGAAATTCAGAGCAGAAAGTGAGGATGGGTAGTGGGGAACATGGTCAGGGAAAACTGGCCGTGGAGAAAGATAAGCAGGAGATACTGGCAGTAAGTAAAGAGGATTTCTACATGAAGGGTCAGCAACTATGGGAGAATGGCAAGGTTGAAAGGCTCAGGGTGGAATCATGAGTGTGGGAAAAACAGGTCTCTGATAGAAACAAGAAAGAGCCAAAGTTCAGCTTTTAGACATATGAAGATTTAGTTGTAATTTAACATCCAGGCAGAGCTATTAAGAAGGCAATTGGACATTTGATTCTGGAGATCAAAGGATATATACATTTGGAACTCATCAGCATATTAATGATATTAAAATGATATTAATGATATTAATATCATATTAATGATATTAAAATGATATTAAATATTAAAACTGGAGAAAACTATTTTAACTATATTCTTTCTCTTCTCTATTGCACATTAATTTTATTAAAGTTCTTTTCTACTGAAGCCTGTAAAAAATAAAAATAAATCATAACAGGGGTTGGACGAGCTAGAGGAGAGAGTCCAGGAACTGAACCCTGGGACACTCCAACACTGACAAGGTGGGGAGATAAGTTTCTTATCTCCAGAGACTAAGAGGGAGTGACAAAGGAGTAGGAGGAAAAGCAGTTAAGTGTGTTGAATACTGCAAACTAGGCAGAAAAGAGTTTCAAGGGAAGAACGGATGGTTGATCAACTGTGGTAAATACTGCTGGTTGGCCAAGTAAGTTGAGAACAGAAAATCCACCAAGGAACACACATTATATACCTAAGCTCCATATATACACATATGTGTCTGTGCCTTAAACAGCTCTTTGCTTTTCCAACTTCACTACCAGCACCAGCATTCTTATTCAAACCACCACCTTCTGGCATTTTCCCAATAGTCACACAAGTCTCCAATCTATACTCCTTTTAGCAGTATAAGAGGAGGGGGTGGGGCCCAGAGGGGGTGAGGGGGGCGGGTTGATCTTTATAAATAAATCACTCACTTGCTATCTAGAGTCTTCCTCTTGCTTCCCATTGCCTTCTCCCCTCTCCCCTCACTTTAACTGCTATCTTTTCATTTTTTCTTTTTATTGAGGTAACATTATACCACTGTATAGGTTTCTAATGTACAGTTTCTCATCTCACTGCTTCCCGCTCATTTTAAATAAATTGAATATTCCTATTGTCTTTCAGGGTCAGAGGATTTGGCCCTGCCTGGCCTTGCCCATCTCAGCTTACCCCTCACTTCTCTCCCAGGACTTTCCAAGGAAACAGAGCTTACTGTTTCTCATCTGAGGACCTTTATATTTGCTGTCACCTTTGTCTGAAATGTTCTTTATTCAGCTTTTTAATTATCTGTCTCCTTTCATTCAGGTGTCAGCTCAGTTGTTACCTCCTTAGAGTGGCCTTTCCTTTTTGACACAGGTTTGCCCATCAGTTAATATATTTTACTTATTTGTTTTCTTCTGTGTAATCTGTCTCCCCCAAGAGAATGAAAGCGTCTACATGGACTTTGATTAATGTGTCTCTTTTTCCTTTTTCTATCTCCAGCACCTAGTCTGAGAGTCTGGAGATTAGAACATAATAAACATTCAATGAGCATGTGGTATTGAAAGAATTCAAAGGTTATTATCCTTTGCATGCTCAAAAATTGTTAATGTTGTATATAAGGAAGTAGACCTGGACCAATCTGCAGGTACAATCTCTGTCCCATCTTTAAAGAACCTTAAAAAAAATCAAAAAAATTAAAGATTGACATAGACCTTCAGCAATCTGATCTTTAAACAACTTAGGTACTTATTTACAAAACAATTTTTATTGAGTGCCAACTAGGTGCCAGGTGCTGCACAAGTCAAGAGTTACATAAGGATGAACAAAATAGATAGGGGCCCCTGCGCTCATTGAGTTTATAGGTGAGAGAGGGAGGACAGTTTTCAATGACTCCTAAAGTAGACACACAAGCAGCAAGCTATGAAAGAAGTTACTTAGCATTTACATGTGCCAGGCATTGTACTTGGTGCTGAGGATACAGCAGTGAACCAGACAAAAATCTCTGTCCTCTTGACGCTTACAATCTAGATGAAGAAATAGACAATAAAGATGTTAAATGCATACATTTTATGGTGACCTAGAAAGTGTTAAATAATAGGGAGAACAAGAGAGGAAGGAGTGTGGAGTAGAAGGTGGGGGATTGTGATTTTCAATAATCAGATGATCAGATTCAATGACCCTTGAACAGAGTCTTAAGGAGAACACAGCAGGGACCTGCTTACAAATCAATGGTGAAAGAGATGACTTTGCTGAGATTATGAGGATACCCAGGAATCTACCAGGCAAGGAGAGAGGATAAACAGAGGGAACAAGTATGAGGGAACATCTTGGCAGGAAAGAGCCAAGGACTTTGAAGGAACAGATAGAAACCTTTTCGCATAGCTTAGTAAGTGTGGTGCAATGGTGTGAGATGAGATTAGAGGAGTAGATAGGACTTTGAAAGATTTTAGAGACCATTTATAGCATTTCTGTTTATTCTAAAATGCAGTGGGAAACCACTGGGTAGTTTTTGGCAAGGGATTAGTCTTGTGTGATTTTTGTTTTAAAATATTTTGGTGCTCTTGCCCAAATGGAGCAAACTGCAATATGGAGACCAGTGAGGAATACAGGAGGTAGGAGTTGCTTTTATAATCTATTTGACAGGTGGCTATTTTTTAAAGTTAAAATTTTTTCTTTTTACAACTATAGGAACTTACATAAACATAACAACTCCTAATATTAAAGTATAGATTTTGATCACACCAGCAATGTCATTAGAGTGTAATACATTTTTAAATGAATATTTTCATTATAAGCACATAGGACTTAGATATTTTATGTAGTTATGATTTTCTAATGTAGAAAATTTTGAATTCTGGCACAGCTGTAATCACTCTAGTAATTCAAAGCATATTAATATAGTCTTCTTAAATGATGTACATCATGTAGTATATATTATATTTTCCTTGTTTAATCATTACATATGTCATTCCAAATAAGTTTTCTTTACCTGCATGTAGCCCTCACTTAATTAAAAAAAAATCAATCAACCCTGATTGATTTAACAAAGCTGGTATTTTTTCATCAATGAGAAACAAAACTAGTCATCATATCTCATCCATAAAGCTTAGAAGAATTAACTCTTCATCTACATAATTTAAGAATTCTAGCAAGAGTCTTGTATTCACTACATTCAACACTGTACCACTTCATGAAGCAACTTAAAGTGGATAACGGTGAAACAAAAGCCAAGTACACAAAAAACTCTCCTTTAAAAATTTGTATAGCCTGTACTTGCCTCATTATTTATTTGGCATTGTTATTTACTGCTTGGTACATGTACATATTTTCCCACCTAAAGATATTATTCATCAGTCCTTGAAGGCAGGAATATCTTGCCCTTCCCTTTCACCTCCTCCCATGTCTCTGAACCGATTCCATTAGTAACCTGTATGAATTAATCAACATATTTCTGTTTGAAGTTGTTTCTTTAATATCCCAAAATGTATGTCATAAGTACTAGAGTCATTTTTAGTCCTTAAGTTTAGATTCCTGTCTATAAGTCAGTGTGGGCAACTAATTACTAGCTACTGATTAGTTTAGGTTGCCATAAGAAAATACCATATGCTGGGTGGCTTAACCAATAGAAATTAATTTTCTCAAAGTTCTGGGGGCAAAGTTGGGCAGGAACAGTTTCCAGTGAGAACTTCTTCCTGGCTGCAGATGGCCATTTATTTTGTCCTTACATTGCCTTTTCTCTGAGCAAGTGCAGAGAGTGAGAATGCAACGTCTCTAGGTCTCTTCTTATAAGCCAGTGAGTCCCATGGTATTAGAGCCTCACCCTTGTGACCTCATTTAACCTTAATTACTTCCTTAGGGGCTCTCCCTCCAATGACAGCCACATTTTGGGGTTAGGGCTTCAACTTAGGAATTTTGAGGGACACAGACATTCAATACATAACTCTGTCCTTTTCTCAAAGTTACTGAGATAGGACTGGACAAGCATAAAAGAAAATCTGGATTTTCCGTAGAGGCATTTATAATTTCTGAGAAAGAGGGATGGATAAATGTTAATGAAATGAATGAATAAAATAAGTAATGACCGGCCACCCTTTAAAACTCCAATTAGAAACCACTTTGAGAATATTGTTTACTTTGTTTTTGTCTTACTTGATGGAATGAAACATAAACTTAAATGGACTGACTGGATGTTTGAACCCTTGAACTTTTTATATAAAAGAATAAAATAATAGCAATAAATGTTTTTTCCTAGTCATGTATTTATTTATTTTTCAACAAGTACTTATTGAGTACCTACATATACTAAATATGTAGTATACTTACTACCCTTGGGGTTGGACTAGAATAATATAGTCAAGATCCCTGCCCTCAGTGGTGAGCATTTCAGAGGACTGGCAGGCACAGGAATATATTAGTTGAAGAGCAAGGATGTACAAGCCTGAGTTTCATCAACTTTTAACTTGGGGTATTGATATTAACAATCTCAGGGCTATTGTGAAAATGAAATGAAATGCCTGTTATCAAAAGCCCAGAATAACCCACATAATATTGAAGAACAAAGTTTGAGGACTGACACTACCGGACTTTAAGATTTACTCTAAAGCTACAGTAACCAAAACAGTATGGTATTGGTGAAAGAATAGACAAATCAATGAAGCACAGTAGGGAGCCCAGAAATAGGCCCAGAAAAACACAATCAACTGATCTTTGACAGGTACTACAGGGATTACCATGGAGCAAAGATAGTCTTTTTAGTAAATTGTCCATTTTAATAAATACACATACAAATATAAAATAATGACTCTAGATGCAGCTTTTACATTTTTCACAAAATTTCACATGAATTACAAATCTAAATGTAAAATAAAGCATACAGCTATAAAACTCTTAGAAGATAACATAGAAGCAAATCTAAATAGACTTGGGTTTGACAACCACATTTTAGATATAGCACCACAGGCATGATCCATAACAGACAGAATTGATAAGCTGGATTCATTCAAATTAAAAATTCCTGCTCTGTGAAAGACTGCCAGGAGAATGAAGAGACAAGCCACAGACTAGAAGACAACATATTCAAAGGATTATCTGATAAAGGACCTTTACCCCAAATATCCAAAGAACTCTTAAAACTCAACAATAAGAAACCAATCTGGTTTTTAAAAATAGGTCAAAGAAAGAAGACATACACATGACCAACAGAGATATGGAAAAATGTTCATCATAATTTATCATCAGGGAAATGCAAATCAAAACCACAATGAGATACCACCTCACCTCTGTGAGAATGGCCCACATATAAAACAACAACAACAAAACCACAAGAAATGCTGGCAAATGGGTGGCATAAAAGAAACCTTATTACACCATTGGTGAGAATGTAGGCTGACCCCTATGGAAAGAAGTGTGGGAATTTTTCAAGAGTAAAAATGGACTTACCATATGACCCAGTAATTCCACTTCAAGGTATCTATCCAAAGAGGACAAAAATACGAATTCGAAAGGAAAAAACCTGCATTCCTATGTTTACTGAAGCACTATTTACAAAAGCCAAGATATAGAAACAATCCAAATGTCCCAGAACAGGTGAGTGAATCAAGAAGATGTACATATACGCAATGGATACTGCCCAGAGATCTAAAAAGAAACTTGTGCCATTTGTGGCAACATGGATGGAGCTGGAAGAGATTATTCTATGGAAAATGAGTCAGGAGAAAGATAAATACCAGGCAGTTTGACTTTTATGTGGACTCTAGAAAGTCAAAGGATCAGGCAAAGACAAACTGTAAGACTGACCATTGAAAGCAGACTGTAAATCTGAGATTCAGGAAGGGAAGGGGAAGGAGAGAGACAACAGTGGGAAGGTGAGCCTGGCAGAATGTGGGCACTTGGGTGGTGGGAAAACTATGATGACTGCACCTGAGGGGAGAAAGCCCATACTGTGAAAAAATAAACACAGATGTATATAAAAAAAAACAGGTCAAAGATCTTAACAGACTCCTCATCAAAGAAGACACACAAACGGCAAATAGACATATGAAAGTGTGCTGCACATCATATATTATTAGGAACATGTAAATAAAAACAGCGATGAGCTACCACTCCACATCTATTAGAATGGACAAGAGCCAGAACCTTGTCGGCACCGATGCTGACCAGGCTATGGGGCATCAGGAATTCTCACTCATCACTGACAGAAATGGAATATGGTTACTGCCACTTTGGAAGACAGTTTGGTGGTTTTTTACAAAATGAAACCTATTCTTACCATGACCTCCATCAATCATGCTGGATTTGACCCAAAGAAATTGAAAATTTATGATCATGTAAAAATTTGCATGTTGCTGTTTATAGGAGCTTTTTTACCCAAACTTAAGAAGCAACCAAGACTTGGTGAGTGGATAAGTGGGCAAATAAACTGGAAAAACCAGGTGATGAAATAGTGCAAAAAGGAAAAGAGCTATGAAAAACAAACCATGAAAAAGCCTGGGGGAATCTTAAGTACATACGATAAAATGAAAGAAGTCAGTCAGGAAAGGCTACATCCTGTATGCTTTGAACAACAGGACATTTTGAAAAAGGTAAAACTATGGAAGTGTTATAGGGCAACCCCAATATGAAATGGGGTGCCTGACTGTGGTTCTCACCCGTGCGCTTAAAAGGGACTTACAATAACACTCAACTGCAAGCACACACACACACACACACAAATTAATAAAGAATTCATTTACAAGAGGAGGGGAAATGAAGAAAGGGACAACTCAGGGAAAAAAAAGATAAATTGGTGAATTTGTCCTACCAGTTCTGCTGAGCTGGAACCCGACGTCCCAATGGCATGCTGAAGCCCGGCGAAAAGCTCAGAGACTCCCAAGGCCCACATGTCTGGTTATACACCAGACCTGGCTGCTCAACTCCACCCTTAGTTCCCAGCAATCCTCCCTTTGGTGATGACGACATTATGGGATTTGTAGTCCTTGGTGTCTTGGATCTCTTTGGTCTGGGGTGGGGGTGGAGTTCATATACCTGAGTTTGTGGAGTTCATTCAGGACGTCCTTTCCTCCAACAGAAGAAGTAAAAATACATGTGGTTGCATGGGATTAAGAGGAAGGGAGGGGCGAATGTGCAGAGCACAGAGGATTTTTTTTTTTAAGATTTTTTATTTATTTATGCATACAAGCTGGGGTACAGGCCAGAGGCGTGGGGCAGCGAGAGGGCTCACCAGAGACAGAGTGGGGAGCAGAACAGGCAGATGAACGGAAACACGCTGCTGAGGGGAGCAGCGGGCACGGCAGGAGAGGTCTGCCCCGCCATGTGGGAATCTCCCCGGCCAGGCGTCGAACTTGCATTGCCGCTGCCGACAGCTCCATAGCGCAGGGCTTAACCACTGCGCCACCGGGGAGGCCCAGTACAGAGGATTTTTAAGGCAGGGAAACTATTCTATGCGATACCATGACGATAGATACCAGTCATTATATATTTATTCAAAGCCATAGGATGTACAACACCAAGAGGAAACCCTAATGTGAACTATGGACACTGATGATAGTGACTTACCAATGCCCCTTCATCAAGTGTAACAGATTCACCACTCAGGGTAGAGAATGTTGCTAAGGGAGGGGGCTGTGCACCCTTGGGGTGGGGGACATGGAAATCTCTATACCTGACACTCGAATCTTCGGTGAACTTAAAACTGCTGTAAAGTTTGTGTAAAAAATACATACAAAGAGCTTCTATCAGTACATGGTGCAAAGGAAGCAATGATTTGAATCTTATTAATAAACATTAACAAAACACGTTGGAAAGACCTAGTTAACTAAATCCTTAAGTTTTTTAGGATTGCTTGCTAGTGAATTGAGTTTTTCTGATGAATTTTAAGATGTTATTTTATGATTTTTACAGTGCCACCTCATTGTTTAATATCTGGACCAAATATGGCCCCCGGTTGCCAGCTGCCTATTATAATGAAAAACTTCTGAAGGTTGGAGATAGCCTTTGTGAAATAAAAGTAAGTGCCTCCCGGGTCAAAAAGAGCCTCAAAAAAACTCATTTGTTTAGTTGTTATTATTGGATTTGATACTGTTCCTGTTTTACATGATTTGATTTTTTTCTTAAGGAAAAAATTAATGAATACCTACAAGTTTTAATGAGGCACCAAAACAAAAAAATATATTCTTAATTTTGTAGCTGAGAATTCTACAGAGGTGAGAGCTTTCTGAATGGGAAGGCTGTGGGTTGGGGCGGGACAGGAGCACAGCCCCCAGTTAACAAGGGTGTGGTGGTCCCCCAACAGGAAATGCTGAGTCATCATGTTCCTACCATATACAAAAGAGCCCAGATAGCACTTCCTGTTGTTTTTCACATGGCTGACCTTGCCCAGCGGATAGTTCTCATGGTTCCTGACTTGCTATGTTGCCTGGTCCCCAAAGCTCTGTTTTCATGACTCTCCTCTCCTTCTTAACATTTTACTTTATGTAATTATAGCAGTCATCCCATACATGCATCTCTCTTGCTCAATATTGGATTCCACACTGAGTTTTTGCTCTCCTTTTTAGTCCCATATTGAATGAGGAAGTTAGGAAATGGATACAGGTAGCTAGTTAGGGTTGGAGGTTAGAGGTGAAGCCCCAAGCCCAGGTGCCCCAAGCCCATTTATCAACCTGAATAAGGAACAATCAGTTGGAATCAGGTGCTCCCAACTCAGTAAAACCTGAATGTTTGGAAAACAACACAAAGCTAAAGCAATGGACTAAAGCTCCTTTAAGGATGGCAGGCCAGGTAGGAGACCCCACGGGCCCCAACCAATCAGCAAGAGACATGATGATGCTGAGACACCCAAAGGCTGACGCCCCACCACACCCATGTAAACACCTGCTCCTCACCCATCAGTGGCTACCCACTCGGGATTTCCTGTCCTTTTTATCTGTTAATAAGTCTCTCGCTTTTCTGCATAATGCTGGTTTCCACATTGACTTCTTTCCTAGCAGCAGCAAGAACTGAGACCACCTCAGGGTCTTCAGACCCCCAGGCTCGATTCAGTGTCAATGCCCAAGTGTTGGATTGCTGTGGACTCAGATCTGGTTTGATAAGACCACACTGACACAGGTGTGCGTATTAATTTAGCCCTTCAAGCACCACAGGTTCTTGTCCCAAGAAGCCATGAAAAGGAATTCGCAGACGTTTTAGATAAGTAAGCAGAAAGAAACAAACTTTAAGAACATGAAGAAAAGTTTATTTAAAGGAAGAAAGTAAGGACTCCCAGGTATGCTGTCCTTGGGAGGGGCAAGGAAGTCATTGGGCCTGTATCTAGGGTTATTTAAACCTTTTTTTCCTCTATTCTAAAATCTCATCATCCTATTTTGTGGTTGGTTCTTTCTCTAGTGGCTATACTCCTCCCGGCAGATGTGCCCATTTTCTTAGCTCTTATCTTAGAGTTTTTCTTTTCCCCTCCCCTGTCCAACTTCTCCTAAAATTTACTATCCCACTTAGCTTCAAATTTTAGCCTTAAAATTTACAGCCTTCTTTAACCCTCCTGGGTTTCTCTGTCCTATCTCAGAAGCTTTTTTTTTTAAAAAAAGATTTATTTATTTATGCACAAGAGCTGGGGTGCAGGCCAGAGATGTGGAGGGGTGAGAGAATTCACCAGAGACAGTGGGGAGCATCACATGTGGATTGATACACTGCTGAGGGGAGCAGTGGGTGAGAGACAGGAGAGGTCTGCTGTGCCATGTGGGAAGCTCTCTGGCCTGGATGGCATTTGTGCTGCAATGGCTGCCTATAGCTTCATACTGCTGAGGCTTAACCCCTTGTACCACCAGGGAGGCCCTATCTCAGAAGCTTTTTTAATTTCCCCAAAGTCCCTGCCTGTACTGTCTCTGAAGCTGCCACATTAACCCTAACTTGCTGTGGGATTCAACACCTTGTCTGCGTTTTCAGTTAATATGAATTTTTCCCTTCAGCTCTGGCCTAGGCCCAAATTAATCTAAGGTAAGTAAGCACGGCGGTTTGGCACGTCCAGGATCCTCAGACCAGGAATTATTTTGTCCAATGTGACTGTAAGTCAGGCATGAGCAATATTCAATGTTTTCTTCAGTTTCCCAGTTTCACTTTCCTTCCCCGTTTCTGACTTCTGGACTTTAATCCTTTGGTCTGGAAGGAAAACTGACCAAACGAAAGACAAGATGTAGAGGAAGTTTAACTGAATAACTCAATTTTATTCTCTCCTGCCAAAATTAGAGAATTATTTTAGCTCCATGTAACAGACCATGGTCCCTAGAACTTAAAAATGCAGAGTTTGCAAAATTACAGAAAAAAAAACCCAACAGAGGAGATCCAAATTTTAAGCTATGTTCATGGGAAGTGGAATACCATTTTGATAAGAATTACAAGCGCGCCCCCTCTCTGTTCTGATGGTTCTTCATGTAAGATGCTGCTCCAGTTCAGCACAGCTTGGGGTTTGAGGAACATCCAGGTGGGTGGAGTGGATATTTGTGGAGGAAGGAGGGAGCACTTGAGAAGTTGATAAAGCAAGTTTGACGATGAGTCATAATTAAGGATTCAGAATATTTAGATAGGAAGACCCAAATAGGATATTTTAAATTTTACTTAAAGGAACAAAGAAAACATTTTATCTTCTTACTGATGGGGAAGTGGCTGGTAAAGTTTTTTTTATGTTCCCCAAACAAACTTGATTCTTACTTTGGTTTCTAGAGCCTGTTTTTATTTTAGTGACGGCAAAAATAATCTGATTGGGATACTCTTGAACCTAGATCTGAGAAGGGAAAAGACTCAGATTTAATCAGCGAACAAATAATAAGCAAGTCAATAGAAACAGACAAAACAGAGTTTGCCTGAGGATTGCTCCCAAGGGGGCGAGGTGAGCCACGGGGCGCTCACACCCAGGGCTGCTGCTTTGCCTGGAGAGTCAGTTGCAGGGCAGGAAGCCGAGGAAGGGTTGCAACTGACTCATACTCTGAACCCAGTTCACAACCGCTGCCCTGAATCGCTCCAGGTCAACTGTGCCCTGAGGGCTACGGAAATGAACCTTCTGACTCTGCAACGGGAGCATAAACCTGAATTGGGGCTAATGAGAACCCCATAGCAGAGGCATTCCTGGTTTGTCCTGTGGTAGCTTCAGAGAACTGTGGACGGATGGAAGAGGAGAGGCACTTAGTTATCTGCTTCTATTCTTACTTGTTTTTTCTTCCCCCTCCCCATCCCTCCCTCCCTCCCTCTCTCTTTCTCCCACCCTCCCTCTCTCCTCTCTCTCCCTCCTTCCTTGCTTTTTTGTTCTTTCTTTCTTCTCTCTCCATTCCCACCCCCCCTTCTCCTCTTTCTTTTTTGTAACTATGAGGTATCAGAGGAAGGTGAGTAGGTGAGTTATGGAACCTGCCTTCCTCTCTGAGTTTGTGCCCTATTTCTCGGTTACCATGACCTGCTGATGCTGAATCTTTTGATTTTGAGTATTTACTGGCCACGCACAGTGCCATGGCGAATATTTTCATCTTCGAGATGGAAATGGTTTCATCTCACAGTAAGCGTCTTGTGAGGGGAAACAGCGCTCAGGTGGTTCCATAACGTGTTTGGAGAGGGGGTGGCATCGGTAGTGGCAATAAACTTAATGGTGCTAAAGACCTGACTCCGGAGGGTCCTTGGGGCCTGTTGAGAAAAGAATTTGACGAAGTCCCAGAATCAAGCCAGCAACAAAATTTTTATTGGAAGCCACGGGGCTGCGGGTCTCAGGAAGGCAGGAGAACCCCAGCAGCCAAGCAGTAGAGTTTAGTTTTCTCCTCCTCCCCTTCCCCCCCTCCCCCAGTCTCTTCAAGTGGGGAAACTAGTGAAAGAGTTTTCTCAGGCCGCCCAGACCTGCCAGACCTGATCTGGTCCTTGAAAGAAAGCAAGAGCTGCAGGTGGACTGTGGTATCAGGGGTAATAATAATAATAATAATAATAATAATAATAATAATAATAATAACAATCCACAGGGATACTATTAGGAATAATATGAAAATGACCTAGTTTTAATAATGACAAGCAAAATGATGATTTGAAACTTTCATAAAGTCCCCCCCCCCCTTTTTTTACTTTCAGGAATATAAATTGGCCCTTTTACAGTGCTACGGGAGATATCTTCAGCAATTCAGTACCAACTTTGAAGAGAAGGAAACGGATGTCAATCAATTCAAGACTGTCTTTTTCCCAAAAGGCTTGGGAGACAAAAGTGCTATACATACAGTAAGATGAAAGAAGTTGCTATACTTCTGTGATTAGCTCTGCACTTGACAGTTTCTAAATATCTGACTTTTGCTTAGCATAGCATTGACCCGTGTGCTCTAAGTTGTTGAATAAATGTTTTTGGTGCCAGATAAGAAAGTGCACTTATTAAACTTGTAAAGATGTTTTGGAGATTGTGTCACTATAATCACTCATTCATCCAGCAGATAGTTATTATTGTGATAATTAATATTTATAGAGTGTTTTTAGTTCACAAAGTGCTTTGGAAAGCACACTTGATCTTCACAATAACTTTGTGAGGTCAATACTATTGTTATCCCTGTTTTACAAAAGGGAAGCAGGAAGCTAGTCAGGCAGTTGGTATAACTGGTGGCTCTGGAGATGAAACACAGATCCTTCCAAACAAATTTTACATTTTATATCTAGGAAATACCAGTTTGTTTGTTTTTTAAAGATTTATTTATGCATACAAGCTGGGGTGTAGACCAGAGGTACAGGTGGTGAGAGGATTCACCAGAGACAGAGTGGGGAGCAGAACAGACAGATTGACTGAAATTCACTGCTGAGGGGAGCAGCAGGCAAGGCAGGAGAGGTCTGCTGTGCTGTGTGGCAATCTCCCTGGCCGGGATCAAACTAGTGCTGCAGTGGCTGTGGATAGCTTCGTAGTGCTGCGACTTAACCTTTTGCATCACCAGGGAGGCTGATACCAGTTATCTGTATGTTAATTGCTACAATTGTTTCACTGTGGGTGCCCTCCTGCTCTGCTACATGCAGTCCACAAGCTGTCATCTTGCAGCTTCATTGCAGCCTTAAGAGGTGGGCACCACAAAGCCTTTTTCTTTAAAAGATTTATTTTTATCTATTTATGCATACAAGAACTGGGATGTTGACCGGAGGTACAAAGCCTTTTCTACAGATGAGGAAGCCAAGGGTTCTCAGAGATGGCCCAGCCCACTTACTTGGGCGAGAATTGGTGTTGGAACCTTAATCCGTCTGACTCCACAGCTATGTTGTTCCAAACTTGTTGATTATTCCAAGTCTCAGAAACAGCATGTGCTTTAATAAGCAGAGAATCACAAGGCATGTTTGGGGGCACATTTTTCGTATGTGTCTGGGTGAGAATACCAAGCAATGTAAGTGGGCATCCCATTGGAAGAACACTTAAAGGAAAGCTTAGGGGTTTAGACTTTTAATACCCTCCCATACCATCCCGGTCAGCCCCCCACTGTCCCTCTCCCTGGCTCCTTATTGCATTATCCTGCTTTCCCCAGCTCCCCTGTCTTTGCACCAGTGTACCAGTGCACCAGTGCACCAGTGTCTTTTGCAGCAGCTCTGCTCTCTAAAAGCTTTTATGCTAGGTAACTGTGGGGCTCACTCCCCACTTCCTTCTGAGCTCCTGCTTTCCTGCTTTATTTGCTCTTTATACCACTCATTGTGACCCACTATATTTTCATTTATTCATTTTTGTTGCCTGTCTCCCCTTCTCGATTGGGATCCTGCTAATGGCTGCACACTAATCTCTCATCTCTCATGCCCAGAACAGTGCCTAGCAGGTAATATATGCTCAACAGACTAACTGAATGAATGAATAAATGCACTATTGTCATCAGAATTAGCTATCTAGAAGCAGCACACAGATAGACTAGAAGGACAAAGACTAGTGGGGGAAGGTAAAAGGCAATGAAGCTAGTGCACCAGGACTGTAATGACAGGTGGGAAAAGACTTTGTTTATTCACATGCTGAGTTGCAGGTTCTGGCAAGACACTGGCACACTGTTCTCAATACATATGTATAAAATGAATGAGTGTAATGGATGGCTTGAAGCTTTAGTCCAGTAGGAACTTGACAATGGAGAGGTCTTGAAAACTTTTCTTAGAAGAACAGATTTGGGAATGAAATGCATTACAGTTGAAGCAGTAATAATTTACTGTTAAAATGTTTACAGTAAAGTTGTGTGTCAAGATACTTAGTCACACTACTGTGTGTAGGTTAGGGAGGCAGGAAAGCACAGCTGGCCAAGAGTTTTCCCTCTGCCCAGGACAGCAGTCATGTCTTCCTCATCTTTGCCTTCCTAACTACTTAGCAAAGGGTGGCAATCGAGGCGCTCAACACACAATGAATGCAGCAATGCATTGGTAATAATTACAATGCAATGGTAATAATTACATCTGAAGTAATAAGTTAAAAATGCCACTAGGTGCATTTACAAAAGTGTATTCAATTCTATATTCTTGGCAAGAGAATCATGTATATTTTTTTTGGCTTTTGAGTTATTTTTGACGAAGGAAATGTGGTCTTAAATGGATGATTTGAAGAAATATCTTTACTACATTTTTCTCTAGATGTCTTAGTCCACTAGAGCTGCTATCACAGAAATCTACAGTCTAGTGGCTTAAAAGCAAGCATTTATTTCTTACAGTTCTGCAGGCTGGGAAGTCCAAAGTCAAGGTGCTGACTGATTTGGTGTCTGGTGAGGACCTGCTTCCTGGTTCACAGATGGCCATCTTCTCCTTGAGTCCTCCCATGGCAGAAGGGCCAAGGGAGCTCTCAGGGGTCTTTTTTATAAGGACATTAAATCCTGTTCATGAGGACTCCACCCTCATGATCAAATCACCCCATTAGCTTTCAACCTATGACTTTTGGGAGGACCAAAAAAAAAAACAAAACACATTCAGGCTATAATACTAACCTATTAATTAAGCAAGTTTATTTTTATTTTAGTTTTTTTACATTTTAAAAAAGCTCTCCTCAGTTGCGTACACTTTATATTCTTATATTTTCCCTTGTGTTTCAGTTTCACGCTTTAAATGGCAAAAATATTTGCAACTACAAGCTGGTCTGTGACAACGACAGGAACCTACAGAATAAAGAATCTGTGGCCCAGTGTCTGCGTATCCTGTTCTCCTTCAGACTGGTAATGCAGGTGGCCCTGCCGCAGGAGCCCCTTTGCTGGATCGTCTATAACGGTAGATACCGCGCCTGTGATTTTCCACTGTGTCTTTGAGAAAGTCTTTTAAATGCCAAACTTGACTGTAACTTGATGACTGTGATTTCAAACATAGTCATGGTCTAACTTATAGTTTCTTTTTTGATGCATATTTCTACATTTTAGTTTGTCCTCCTAAGTGGGGAGCTACAAAGCATGTTTTGGAGCTCTCTGCTTAGGGAAGGGTGAGAGCCTGCAGGCATACGGAGTTTCGAGTGTATTAAAAGTGGGCACCACAGTTAATATGTAAATGTAAGTGGGGACGGAACCAAGAAGGCAGCAGGTTTGATTGGGTCTAAGCGTCAGCCATTTATTGGTCCTCACCGTGCTGGTTAGTGACTGTGGCTTTCAATATGTCAGCCGTTTCCCCTCCTTGTTTCTGAGTGAGGAGTTCTGAGAATGTGTGCGTGTAATGTATTTATACACATACATGCAGCTTGTATAGTTACACATATACACAGCAGACATGGAACATGAATCTCAGCTGTGTAGCAGAATGTAGCATTTGTTACTTGCTATTTTAAAGTTACAGATTTACAGTGCAAGTCTTCTACTGTAGTCTCTGAACAACATATTCTTTTTCTGTTTTAAAAATATTTGCTTTATTTATTTATGCATACAAGAACTGAACTGTAGGCCAGAGGTGCAGGGGGGTGAGAGGATTCACCAGAGACAGAGTGGGGAGCAGAACAAGCAGATTGACTGAAATGCACTGCTGAGGGGAGCTGAAGGCGAGGCGGAGAGGTCTGCTGTGTCATATGGGTTGGCAGTGACTGGTGATAGTTTGATGGTGCTGAGACTTTAACCCCTGTGCCACCAAGGAGGCCCACAACATATTTTTAAAAGGAAAATAATGACAGTGTGTTCTCTGTGCATAAGACCAGGACAAAATAACTCGAAAGAAAACATATTAATTTTCTTGCATCCATGGCAACTGAAAGTACAATTCCTACCCTTTTCCTTTTTCACCCTCCCCAAGTAATTTTTTGACATTTTGATTAAAGTTAGACCTTACATTTGCTGGATGAGGTTGACTTAGGGAAAAGATTTTTAGTCCAGTTATTCTTGTCCGATTTTTTCAAGAGGATCTCCCTTTTCCCTAAGATGCCACTGCCATCGCCTGAAATTGCTCACACATATTGGTAGGGATGAAGCAGGAGCAGAGGTTCTATGTTCAAGTGGGACTGACAGGTCCCATGGATGGGCCTTGCTTGTGAGATGGAAATGATGCAACACGACTCCCCATTTGCAGTCATTTTAAGATTATACACAAAAATCATAATACATGTGATCATCCACTTTTTGAAAGTTATTATGCCACTTTGCTTTTATGAAAGATCTACATTAGTACCTGTTTTTGCAACCATAACCTATTGTACTATGCATATAGCAATAAGAAATTTAAAGATTTTTGTGTTTTGACAAACGGTGAAAGTGAAAGTCACCTTCAGCATCTGTCTGGCAGCAGTTGCTGCAGAGGCAGCTGCACCCTGAGCCAAGGCCACGTAGTCATCATATCACTTTTTTTTTTTAAAAAGATTTATGTATTTATGCTTACAGTAACTGGGGTGCAGACCAGAGGTGTGGGGTGGTGGATTCACCAGAGTCAGAGTGGGGAGCAGAACAGGCAGATCGACTGAAGTACACTGCTGAGGGGAACAGCGGGAAAGGCAGGAGAGGTCTGCTACGCCATGTGGGTCAACTCCCTGGCCAGGGGTTGAACTGGTGCTGCAGTGGCTGGGGCAGCTTCATAGTGCTGAGACTTAACCCGTTGCTCCACCAGGGAGGCCTAACTTTTGCTTTTACTATATTTTATACTATTTAGGTTTAACGTGTTACTCGGTATGAATTGGTAGGTTATTTTTGGGGTCTGGGGATGATCAAAATATTTTCCATGTAAATTAATGGGATAATTATGTTTTTATTTTATGCCATTTCAGCTTAGGAAAGTTTTCATAAGAACACTCTATTTTTGGGTCACGGGGAAGACTGTATTCTTTAAAAAGAAAAAATTAAAACATTTCTTTATCTTTTACATCTTTTTCTTGGTGTGTACTTTCTCTTAATACATGTGGTATTATGCACGAGATTTTATTCTGTTTCCTAAATATTTTTCTGCTCAATATTATGACTTTCAAATTATGTGGGGTTCTGGAGGTAAATCTAGTTCATTAACTCTGCCTGTTGATTTGTAGCCCAGATATTCATACCTCCTTAGGGATGAGCACCTGGCTTGCCACACCTGCCTAATTGTGCAAATAATGAATACCCTCACCATATCCTTTTATAGGATCTGAGGGAGTTTTCTGGGATCTGTGCCCAGGAGTGGATTGCTGGCTTGTGGAAATATACATCCTAGGTTTCACTAGGTATAGCCCCTGTTTTAGTTTGTTAAACCTGAGTGGGTACCAGGCATTGTTTCTAGCTGCTAGGGACATGTGAATGGGCAATAGACAAAAGGCATGTTCTCATGGTTACACTCTGTTATAGGGAGATGATGAATTAAAGCTAAATGGTGTGAGTGCTGTGGAGGAAAATAAAGGTCAGAAGGGCTTAGGTAGAGCAGGGACTCAGCTGGGGCTGGGCTGAATTTTCAACAGAATGTTTGGGGAAGCCCTCATTGAGATAATATTTGAGCAAAGAACTGAAGGAGATTCGGAAGAGAACTATCTGGATATTACTGGGAAGAGAACCATCTCTTTGGAAGACAACCAGAGGCATTTCAGCTGGAGGATTCACAAGAGAAAAGACCTTGTCATTTTAAAACTTTAGAATTTAAGCAATCAATAAATAAATGAATCTATAGTCAGTTTACCTAATGTACACTTGACGTTTTCAGTCAGACATTAACACTTATTCTCTTTACTTACAATTGATTATTAAACATTCACACCCTTGGTTTCTTAAGCGATTTAAGCACTCTTGGTTCTTTCATAAAATCTAGCTGGTTGTTTAAATACTGGAGAATGCTCTTCTTAGCTAACCTCAACCCAACTAACTTCAGCCTGAATGTAGGTGGAACTGTTGTGTGAAGGCCATTTTTGTTGGAGAGCAGTTTATTGACACCTCAGTAAACTCATGTTAGAGATTTAGTTAAAAATGAGACAGAACAAGCTTCTAGAGATACCCTGACATTGTAAAGAGTCCAAATGTGTTCCGTTCTATACCCACTGCCCTCTCTGGGAATTTGTGAGCCAGGCCAAGATCCTGAACCATCAAAGAAGGGTTCAGTTATAGTCAGGAGGTTTGAGGTCTGCAAAGGTCAAAGGCACCTTTATGAAATACAGGCCACTTGTCATTCTCGAGACAGTCTCATGAGCTTCTCAAACTTCCTGGTTCCGCTGCTGATGTGTGCACATGGGCCCCGGCTGACACCTCGGTCACATGTGTTGTGGCTAGGCATGTGCTTCTGTTTCCTGTGCATTCCGTTTCTTGACTTTTTTTTTTTTCAGCAAAGAAACAGGGTTATCCAATTTCAGTTTTAAGGCTTATGAGCAGAGGTCAACAAAACCAAGTTGCGATAAGTAGGCTGGGCTTGAGCAGTTACTAGCCAAGTAGGTCTTTCCTGATGGGTCTTCAGCGAAATGGAGACTAGCTTCACGTCACAGTCACACTGAGGCAGCCGAGCCCTCGTGTTCAGGACCTGTGATTCTCTATGAAGTTGCTGGTGCGCTAAGTGTTCAAGATTCCATTTGATCTTTGTGTGTCCCTGATTTATGTAATTAATGTTTATTACGCTCACAGGTGTGAATAAATAAAGTGATGTGTGCCTTGGAGCAGATGCTCTTTTCTCAGAAGCTTTTAAACTTTAAACATGAATATGGGATTGTAATTGCTAAATTTTGATGGTTATGAATTTTAAATCAGCCATTTTACAGAAAATATTTAGACTCGTTGTCATTATAATTACATGCTTTTAAAAGCATGTTACTATCGTTATTTTTTTTGAATAGCATGATCATGTCCTCTGTATATAGAGGAAGTATGGTGATGTTGATTGCCACCCCTCCCTGCAAACCTTGATCTGACCGAAAAATCATCCTCGTTGATCTTAAGCAGGATTTGGAAATGCTGTTTTTCATTAGGGTGCTCATAGTACGTACCTTAATAATGTGATAAATATTATATGAGAAAGAAAATGAATATGATGCAAGCTAGTCTACATTATGATTTTTTAAATTATCATGTGTTTCTTTGTTGAGTATTGCACCAGGCTGATTAAATATGTATTCGAATATTATTTGGAGATAAATCTTCAGTTTTTCAGTTGTAAGGAAACCATGGGAACCAATAAAATTATATATGAATTAATAAAACCACAGGGAATATAAATTAGGCTACTGATATTCTTCAATATATTTCAAAACCTAAACTGTCTTTAAAATAACACTGAAAGATTCCTGTGTCAACATTTAAAAAATATGATCAGGTTAGTTCTTTTAATATTTTGGCTATAAATTGCCAAAATTTGTAAAATCAAATTATGATGAATGTAACCTCTCTGACTATCTCTAAACTTCCCTAGCCGTCATCAGGCTTTTACATGAGATCAGAAGTGGCACATATTGGAATCTATGGACTTTAACTGAAGAAACCAGAATATAAAATTTCCATCATTTGATTGTAAAACATAATAACAATCTTTTTCTCCCCATCTAGGTACCATTTACATTTATACCATTTGCAGAAAATTGATGGTCATGGGCCAGGCTTCTAAGGTATGAAATACACTGATAATAGATCTTTGTCTGTGTTTCCTGTTTTTCTTAAGGCTTTGAGTGAATGCTAGACATAGAAAATTTAGTGAATTATAGCAAAATAGTGAAGAGTTTTACTGTTTTTGGTTTTACTTTAAAATGATCATATGGGAAAACGCAGACAATAAAAATCAGTTAATCTTTGAACAGTGATGTGGCTAGGGGCACCAGCTCCCCAGGGGAAAGTCTGAGTGTGACTTGTAACTCCCCCACAACATTATTAACAGGCTGCTGTTGACGGGCAGCCTTACCAATAACATAAGCAGTTGCTGAACACATACTCTGTAGGTTATATGTTCTAGGCTGCATTTTTACATACAACAGCTGCAGAGAAGAAAATGTTATTAAGAACATCATAAGAGGGCCTCCCTGGTGGCGCAGTGGTTAAGCGCTGCGCTGTGGAGCTGTCGGCAGCAGGGATGTGAGTTCAACGCTCAGCCGGGGAGAATCCCACATGGCACAGCAGACCTCTCCTGCCTCTCCCGCTGTTCCCCTCAGCAGTGTATTTCTGATCTGCCTGTTCTGCTCCCCACTCTGCCTCTGGTGAACCCTCTCACCGCCCCACCCCAGCTTGTATGTATAAGCTGGCCTGCACCCCAGCTTGTATGTATAAATAAATAAATCTAAAAAAAAAGAGCATCATAAGAGAAAATACATTTGCAGCACTGTGCTGTATTAATACCACGAACGTATATTTTTTTGTTGAAAAGAAAACCCATCAACAGAATGGACCTGGAGTTCACACACATGCTGTGTTAGAGAGAAAAGAAAGAGAACTCCCCTAGTGGAGTCCTTGGTCTCTCAGATTCATCCCAACTTGTCGGTTCATTAGTAAACATCACCTGCTCACTCCGTCCCTGGTAGGATGGCCATCTACCCTGGCCTGGGCACTCAGTCCTGGTCTGTGCCTTTTGTCCTGGAATAATCACGAATAGTGCTTTCTTTCACTCTTAAGAGTGTCCTGGTTTGAATGACAACCTCTCTTACCTGACTTAAGTCGTGCCAAGGAACTTGTGCTTCAGTTTGCTTGAAGAGCTTGGGTGTTCCTTCTGGCCCCCACATTAGGTGGGTGGAACTCTGTCCCGGTCATGAGTGAGGGGGGCTGGGAACTTTATCTGAAGCTCAGTGTCAGCTGGAGGAAGTGGCTGGCTCTTCTATTTATGTGCCTACAGTGTTGGTGGCACCTTTATCTAGGAGGCAAGTTTCCCTTTGTTCATTGTCCATTCATAAGAATGCAGGCCAAGAAGGGCGGGTATATTCCCACTGAGACAGGCTTTAGCTGTCACTGGCATCTGAGACTTTATCACAGGCAAAAGAGTAGCCTGAATATTTTAACACTCAAGAAAGGTACTTTTTTTTTCTCCAAGTCTTATTTCCTCACACATAGCCAGGTATCTAAAAAGCTGACAACCTCTGAACAGTGAAAATGGGAGTAAAGATATTTGTGTGCTCCATGGGCAACATTAATTATGTTCTTTCTCTGTGTGGTTCCTCAACTTTACAAACTTGAGTCCCAACAGTGCCTGGAACAGGCTCTATGCCTGCTTTTGGAGTGTGAATTAAAATGAGGGGAGACTGTCCCATGGAGAACGTACATTTGGCAGCAGACTCCTCCTATGCTTCTATATTCAGGGCAAGATGATTTCTTAAAGAGAAGTTACATGTTCCTCTTGCACATGCTGGAGCCACAAATACTGCTTCACAGAACCATCGTAATTTGTTCTGCTTGCCCCTTGTAGACACAAGCTTCAAAGTCTCAAAGGGAAGAGATATCTATGCCAACAGTTAATTGATACTGTTCACACTTGTCAGTGCTTCGAGAGTTTTAATGTACTGTGGTAGTCATCCTAAAATGACTTCTTATTTATATCTTTTGTAAGACATTAATTTTCCCCTTCATAGAATTTGAGTTTCTCTTTGACAAAATAAGGGGGGAGGTAGTGCTAAGGTCCCAGTTATATGGGATAGAATGAGGGGAGTGAAGGGTGTCAGATTTATGGGGTGGTGGGTGGCGGTATAGTTGGCACTTGAAGATCTGGATGAAATTCTTTGAGTTTGTTCAATATAATATGTTTCAAAGAAATCAATACTCTTCACCCAGAAAATCCCAAACCTTTCACTGATTAATTGATCTTTTGTTGAGGTTAAGTTAACTGATGGGTCCATTTAATGGGGACACGTCTTTGGAGGGCCAGCATGTCCTAAGTCCTTCTGGGTCCAAGGGATCCTGATTCTAAACTATGTTAGCCTCTGGGTGTGTTAGAGTATAAGGCAGATGCTGAAATAGATGCGGAATCCTGCCACTTTTCTTGGTGTCGCCCCAAGTCATGTTAACTATGACTACCATGAGTTATCGTTATTGAATACCTACTATGTGCTAGGAACTGTGTGAATGGCTTTGTGTGCACAATAACACTCGTGATTGTCTTAGAAGGTGGCCACCGTCATCATCGCCATCACTTGTTGAATGAATGTCTACCATGTATCGACTAAGCATCCAAGTGTTTGCATATATTATCTCATTTAATCCTCATACCTCCACTTTGAGAAAAGTGCTATTATTGCCTTCATCTCATAGGTCGGGATGCTGGGGCTCAGGAGAGTAAATTTGCTCCAAGTCAAGGCTCTAGTTAGAGATGTAGCTGAAGTCAGAGCCAAGGTTGTACACCCTGCCTCTCAGCACCGTTAGAACAATGCATGTGCATTGACTAAGTTTAATCCTACCACGACCCATTCTGCTTTGACTCACTGACTCCAAAGGAGAAGCAGTGTGGGAGCGGTTACGAAGTTTGTCTGACTACAACATTCAAAAGAAGTCCACTCCTCATCTTGTCCTGAGACTGTATGGTGGTGCTAAGAAAAGAAAGAAGTCTTACGCCACACCCAAGAAAAATAAACATAAGAGAAAGAAGGTTAAGCTGGCTGTCCTTAAATATTACAAGGTAGATGAGAATGGCAAAATCAGTCCCTTTTGTCGGGAGTGCCCATTCGATGAATGTGGTGCTGAAGTTTTTATGGCCAGCCACTTTGACATTATTGTGGCAAATATTGTGTGACCTATTGTTTCAACAAACCAGAAAACAAGTAACTGTGTATGGGTTCATAATAAAAGACATGAACATTAAAAAAAATTTTTTTTTTTTTTTGGACAAGACTGTATTCCTGGCAGGGGCTCTTCCCCAC
This sequence comes from Scalopus aquaticus, assembly GCA_004024925.1. Lineage (NCBI taxonomy): Eukaryota > Metazoa > Chordata > Mammalia > Eulipotyphla > Talpidae > Scalopus > Scalopus aquaticus. The sequence continues at coordinate 136,213 of PVIJ01000257.1, forward strand.
ATGCCAAACCCTTCTTTTCATGCTGAGTCAGGAAGCCCACATAAAGACAGACTTATGAAACCTGTTTCCCTACACAAATGACAACTCTACTTTCATTTATTTATGGTATCACATGTACTTACTTCTGAGGCATTTACCACTGTAGGACAGTACGCAGCAAACATTCAAGAGTACAGTAGAATCCATTCATTCTAAGAAACTATTGACTTCTGTTTCATTTCACTATAAAACTGAAATAGTTTGGCAGTTCATGGCTTGAATATTTATTATCCTGCTATTCCACCTGCCATTACCTAACTGTGTATCCAAATTTTGAACTGTTTCTCCAGGGCATTTAAGGCCAAGGCTATGAGCTGATATAAATGATGCGGCAGTGCCATCCTGTGGCTACATTGATTAATGGTGCATGGTTTTCCTACTGAAATCTGGAACCGTAATCCTGCTGGATTTCTATTTTGGATGTGAATTTAATTTGGTTTTTCAAAGTTTTTCTCTTTTTCTATGAAGGGGACCAGCCTCGCTGAAATCCCATAGTTTTTTTTTTAATAGAAATAATTGGTTCTAGACTTTAGGGGCCAGGAAAAATACTACAAGTTAAGACTTTTTTTGTTTGAAGTCTTTTCATCTTTAATCTGAATGATGGTTTTTCAGATGGTTTTCCAGAAATCCTGTGTCAAAGCTGCCCTGTGTCCCTGTGCATATAGAGCACACTGCACTTGGGAGTAGGGAGTCGTGATTGTGGGACCTTGAGCAGAGAGAGTAGCACCACGAAGCTCTTTCCTGGGGACACTTTATATAAGCTCTGTATTTATTATGTCATCCTCACGTTTACTACATGTTATTGTTATTTTAGGTTCTATGTATTATTTGCTCTGGTTTCATATGTTATTTTTTGGTTATTATTTTTGCAGTTAAATTTTCTCCATTTTCCCCCCATATTAATTAATGGAATAATTGCTTCTTTGCTTTATATCATTTTAGCTTAGGAAAGGTTTCATAGAAATGCTTTATTTTCTGATAACAGGGGACACCCATATAGGTTTTGTGAGAAGAATATGTCATAAAAGAATTATCTGTGGATGTGTGCAAAAATCATTTGGCTGAATAGGATGCCAGGTTCTTACATAGATTCTTACAGACAGGACAATAGCCATGGAAATCCTTTCCCCTTCATTTTGTTTCAAAATGTACCTTGGAGTTCATTACACCGGTGAGGGGCTTTCTTTCTGGAGTGCTTACAAGGTGCCAAAGCCACCCAAGCACACCACACACATTCTCTTTCTCTATAACAGCTCTGGAAAATATCCCTCTTACAATTTTCAAATTGAGGTCTCCAGAGGTAAAATGACACAACTGCTAGGTGAAAATTGCTTCTGAAACCTAGGTCTTCTTAATCCTAATTCTTGGGCAATTTCTACTAAGCATCATAAACCGAGACTGTAAGCTTCTTCCATTTCTTCCACCCTCCTATATTAGTTTATTTTCAGAATGATACACTGCTTCCACACAGCTAATAACAGCTAGTTTTGGGAGTTTATGTTGGTACTTCATAAATATTAATAAAAATGATCCAAGTTCATATGATTTTGGGGAGCGAAGAAGGAAGGTATTTTACAGTGGCTACTTTTGTATTTTGAGCTCTTGAAGTGATTCTTTTACTTTTTAAGTATTTATTATTTACTGTATTTTTGATTTGTCAGCAACTAGTGCTCACAACTCATAACTTGGCAATATTAAATAAAATCAGGTCTATTAACTTAAAATGAAAATAAATGTGATTCTTCCCTTTCTTCCTCAGGTCTTAGAATATCTCCTGTGGGCCAGTGCTTGTATGGAATCTTCTGTCCCACTCTTGTCCATCAGGTACTTAACATGGAGAGCTACTCTTTACGCTGCTGTCTGCCAGTGCTACTATGACTGCCAAGCTGGTATTTATGGAGAGGTATGTTACCTTTCATTTTTGAGAATTCCAGTGTTTTGAAGTACAGCATATTCAGCATTGTCTTCTTTAGGTGCCTGGCAAGAAAACCAGTCACCCACCCGCCCACACACCCACCTTAGCAACCAACCTGAGGGATTACAATGAAGCAAAGACTAAAGTCCCCCGATTCATTTGCAGAAATGTGCTGGCTTCTTTCTCTATTCTGTTTGCTCTCTTGCTTGCGCCCTCTTGTGCTCTCTTCATTTCCATCTGCTTCACTCCTTTTCTGGATAAGATTTCTGATATGTTTCCTTCCTTATTTTATTATTCCATGCAAACCACTTTCCTTTCCTGTTTATGTCTGTAGTGTATACCACTGACTATCCACTTGTGTTGCTTTTCTCTGCCTCCACCAGCCAATTTTTAAATTTATACACCTTGTGTATTGTTCTTGAATACTTCACTTAACCGATTGGGTATTTTATTGGTTTCTATAGTACCTTTGTGTGTGTGCAGTGTCAGAGAGGTGATCATTTACATGAAGCTACTGTTCAACCCAGAATTCAACTTACCTTACTTTTAACATTTCCTGATTCATACCCCATCTGACAGCTTATTAATTTTACATCTACAGAATTTAGTGGTACTTATAGGAAATGACAGATGGCATAGCTTCTGTGTTATAGGGAGACAATATCAGCCTACAGTTTAATTCACCAATTAAATCAAATGTCTGAGAGAATAAAACATACTGTCTCAATACATTTTTAATCACTATCGTCTTACTTATTATGGTTTAAATTTATTTTGATTGCATATAGGCATTTGCTCGCCGTGCCTTAGCTAAAATTGATGAGCTAAGGCAACTGGAATTAATGAGCTCCTCACAAGCACAGGAAGGCACCAGAAGCTATTATAGAGAGGCGACAATAAAGGTATAAAAATTTCATAAAATAACAGTAAATGACTGCACTCTACATATTAGTAGTTGAGCCGTACATGCTGTTGTTGCTTCATATGTAATTTTTCTTTTTTTAAATTGAGGCAGATGGCAGTGATGATCTTCAAAAGAGGAGTATTTGAGTCTAGAAGAAGAAACAAAACTTTCTTTAGACCAAAGATAAGAGTCAACATAAGGGAAGCACAAACTGTAAGTCTAAGATTGCCTTCTCCATTCACTCAAGACTCATTCTTTGCAGTCCCTTTGTCTTAGACCTCTGCCCCTCTTAAGGCTTATTGCTAAATATTAATTCCTGCACCAATGGCAGATCAGAGCAGAGTGGATAGGAATTCACTAGGACTCTGACAGTCACTTTCTAATTAACATACAATTGCTCAACTCTTCTTTAGAACAAGGAGACCAGTTATTTATACTACAAAATATTGTTTCAAATTTGGGTTTCACGACTTTCTGTACTAGAGTCTCCTGCAGTGCTTATTAAAAATGCCTCACCTAGATGCACTGAATCTCTGGAGATTTGGTCTGTGAATCTTTAAACTACTCTGGGAAATTCTTAGGCAACCAAAGTTTGAATTTCAGTCCCTTAAGGCTGTAATTAAGGTACCACAAAGCATATGGCGATTGATGCTGCTCTAATAAAGATAGTAATAACAACCCTCATGGTAACCACAAAACAAAACCCAGTATAGAAACACTTTGGAGAAGAAAGGAAGAAACTGAGAGAACCACCAAAGAAAGTCACCCACAGATAGAAACACATGGAAAAAGAAACAACATAAAGATCAAACAAACAAACAAACAAACAAAACAAACCAATAACATAAAGAATGGCAATAAATAAGTCTCATATATCATGAATCACCTTAAACATAAATGGTTTTAACTCACTAATTGAAAGACTCCAATGATTTGTTGGATAAAACAGCATGACCCAGAAATATTATCCATACAAGAAACCCACCTTAGATCTAAATACAAACATAGATTCAAAGTGAAAGACTGGAGCAAAGTATTTCAAGTAAATAGCACTGAGAAAAAAGCAGAAACTACTTTCCTCATATCTGACAAATAAGACTTTCAGCCAAAAAAGCTTATTAGGGAGAAAGATGGGCTTTACATAATGATCAAGGGGATAATTCTCCAAGAAGATGTAATTGTCATTAATATTGATGCACACAACACAAGTGTACCAAAACACAATAAGCAGCTATTAAAAGAACTAAAGAAACACTTTGACAATAGTACAATTATAACAAGAGATCTCAATATACCACTAATTGCAAGAGACTGATCATCCAGACAGAAAGTAAAAAAGGAAATAGTTGCCTCAAATGAAACGATGATCAGATGGAATTAACATGAAGGCTTCTCAAGGATAGACCATTTGCTGGCACGCTAAACCTCAAAAATGATATTAAATTGAATTTGTATCCATTTTCTGATTGCAATGCCATAAAGCTAGAAATCATCCCCAACAAGAAACCTGGGCAAAAGTCAAACAATGGGGAGACGAAAACCTGTCACCAGCAGGTTCCTTTGAAAATGAACCTTCTAGATCCATGCTGGAGAGCAAGGCTGAAAGGCACTGGAGAGTTGGAGGCTGTGTAAGGCAGGTACACACCTGAAGGGGGTGACACTATGCTCCCCAAATTAATACAGTTCTAAAAACCAATGGCAAATCAATAAAACTCGAAAAGAAGATAGTAATAAACAACCTTTGAATGCTGCCTTGGAAATACAAACCTAAAGAAATAGCAACTTTTGAAATAGCACAACATGGCTTGAACTTGAATAGAGTCTGAAATGCCACATCAAAAAATGAAAACAATAGAAACAACCCTCTCATTGATAAGCCAACCATGCTCTCTTGCCGCACTCATTAAGCATTGCTGTACTTATCTTTGCCTTATCCTATCAAACATGTAGAACTTTTAAACAATGGACTGTATATATAATTTTTTATTCCAGTTGCCGTGGCCACGTACTGTCACAGAAAAGTTGTTGGATGAGATGTTTGACAGCACTGCCTCCCGGTTTCTGGCTGTCTTAGAAGCTCTTTCTGATTCAAATAGGCGGACGCTACAAGTTGGACCTGTTAATATAGATGAAGTAGAAGTTCGCGATGTTGTCTCAGAACTGTTTGTGGCAGGAAAAGACCTCTTCATAAGTAAATATCTTATTGAGATAATATGTTACTATAGAACATGAAAACATGGAAACTGATACCCAGTTTATACTGACCTTAAATTCAGCAATCTTGATAAATTCAATTGATAATTCATATACTTTATTGATAGGATCCTTTTGGGAGATTTTAAAAAAATGTATACAGTCAATTTATCTGTGAATAATGACAATTCTGCTTCTTTCATTTCAATTCTTAATCTTTCTATTTCTTTTCTTTCTTGATCTATTGCCCAGGATAAGCTCTCTAGTAAAACTGTTAAAGAACAAAATTCTGAATTTTAATGAAGTCCAATTTATCAAAATATCCCCTATAGTTACTTTTTAAAATTATTAGAGGGTCCTAATATCCATGTCTAATTTAATTATTTTCATATCTTTATTCCTCCCTATTGCCTTCTGCCATGGTTCCTCAATCTGAATTTTCAGGTTAATAATTTATTATTTGATTCTAACTGTTCTATTCCATCCATTTGTTCAACTCTTTTTTCAACAGTAATATACTTTATGGCTAGTCTCCATTCGGTTCTTTGTCACAACAGTTTATTCTCATTCTTATTTCCTTGAAAAAACAAGTTCTTATTCACTCCGTGACATTCTTTCTGCTTCCTGTATAAAGGCGGTTTCATTTGTGTGCTATGTTTCAAGGTGTTTATGCTTTTAATTTTCTTTCTTCATGAGGATACCTTCTGCTGCTTTATTTTTTTTTTTATTTTTTTTTTAAAGATTTATTTTTTATTTATACATACAAGCTGGGGTGCAGGCCAGAGGCGTGGGGTGGCGAGAGGGTTCACCAGAGACAGAGCGGGTAGCAGAACAGACAGATCAGAAATACACTGCTGAGGGGAGCAGCGGGCAAAGCAGGAGAGGCCTGCCGCGCCATGTGGGATTCTCCCCGGCCGGGCGTCGAACTCGTGTCGCCGCTGCCGACAGCTTCACAGCGCAGCACTTAACCACTGCGCCACCGGGGAGGCCCACCTTCTGCTGCTTTAGAACAATCCATTTACATCTCCCCCAGAGGGAAGGTTGAAAGCTAAACCTTAATTTGTATACTTCTAAGTGAGCCTAGGGGGTGTGTTTGTTGTGTTCATGTGCACACACATGTGTGTTGTATGTGAATGCACGCACATACATGTGCCTATATATGCAATTGTGTTTATGATCAAGGGTATATATCGCACACACATGTTTGTGTATGTGTGCATGCATGCATTCATGCACACATATTTCTATACATGTGTGTTTGTGTGTATGTGTGTGGGCACACACTCATGGTCCTGTGATGACAGAGAGGCTGTGTCACAGTTTGGGCCCATCTCTTCATCACAAGGCCAATACAAGTTCTCTTGACATCCTTCATCCAAACCTGAGAATTGACCTCCATCTGCACTCATCTATCTCCCATTAAGATGGGCGGGGTGCTCCTTCCCTTCCTCTTTAGGAGTGTAAGCCTAATCCCTGTCTCCTCAGACTATGTCCTCTTTTAGCTTCCTCCTTGTGTTTCTTCCTCTTGTTAGTTTCCTTGTTCCAAATTCTTTTCTTTCTGTTTTTTCAGAGGCAGTGTTGGTTCTTCACACTCTTCTGAGAATGTCCTGGGCAACCTCCTTCAAGCATGAGATGGGTCACTCTTCAGGGCTGCTCTTCTCTGCTCTGTTGTGTTTGCCACTGCTGACGCACCTTCCTCTCTAAGCACTCTCCTTTGTAGCCTCCCCCACTTCCTTTACATTTCTATCTTCCTGACTGTTCTGTCCTAGGCAGCTGTACATTCTCATGACACGCCCATCCTTTGCTATGGATTTTTAATGCTTCTATGTGCTACATCCTCATTTTAGATCTCTTTCCTGAGCTTTCAATCTATAATACCTGACTAGTCATTTTTGCTGATTTTCTGTGTTTGCTTTTCCATGTTCCTTCCTCCTACTCCCAACCTGTGTTCGATGCCCTTCCCATCTGTGCCCACAGAACCCTGTATTTGCCCACAAAGATTTCTGGTTTCCCCCACCAGGATGTAAGCTCTGTGAAGGAAGGGATTGTGTTTCTTTCCCCTTGTTTCTCTAGTGTGTGACAACATCTGATAGATAAAATTTAGTAAATATATCTTTGCATGAATGACATCAGCCTCTCTTTTTCTTTTTCTAGCGTCGACTACTAGTACAGGTAGATTATTTCATTTTCCAAACACATCTCTTCTGCAACTTACTGTAAAAGGAGACAATGTTATTTCTATGGATGCAGCCGTGAGATTTGTAAAATTAGCTTTTACCCATGAGGAATGGGGTTTATTTGAATCTTCAGCTGGGTATCTTCTCGAATTGCTCCAGGTAATATGGGCAAAACCATTCATTTGCTTTTATCTTGTGTACCCGACACTGAATTATTAACTTGTGGGATATTCTTCTCTTAGAGTCAGGATGATCCAGAGTCAAAGAAAGCACAGAAGGATTTAATTCTTCTTCTTGCAATAGAACCTCTAATCAATTTAAAGAGAAACAAAGGTTTGATCTTTCCTCTGGAAAATTACAAAGAAGGACTGTCAGCTCAACAGTATCTTAAAAAATATGTGTACCCTAGTGAGTATTTGTTTTTGGAAATATTAAGATTTTTTTCTATCTGATATCATTGTATAGATGAGTTGAGAGAAAGAATGTTCTAGGCAGATGGAGCAGGGAGCGTAGAGTCTGAAGACAGGAGTGTGATTGGTGTTTGAAAGAACGTCAAGGAAGCACGCCTGACTGTAGTGCTCAGTGGTAGAGGTGGAAGTTGAAAATGTGGTAAAGATGTGGTCAGGAAATTGCTGGGTGCCAGGTCCTGCCGGCTCCCCGGCTTTGTAGGAATAATGGATTTTATTCCAAAGATGACTTTTGACTCGAAGAATGAGGCTTTATTTAGCTGCTGCCTTATGGGCAAATGAGACACCAGCGGGGTAGTTAATCAAAAGCCATTTGTTCAAGTTGGTTGAGGGGATCTGATGGGCTCCTCTCTATTCCCAGCACGCAGAGTTTTCCATTCTCGAATGTTTTCAGCTTTAAAAGTTATTGTGTATATAGTTGAAAATCTGCAACCTCTATTTTTTGAAAAACGAGAATTATTTAATTCTATGTTTTAAAAAGAATTTTATCATCTTCTTAGGCAGGGCATGCCACTCGATGGCAGTAAATCATTTGTTCCAAGTAATGATAAACTTTAATTTTAATTTTTATTTCAACTGCCAGATTTTATATGTGTTTTAATGTTATGAATCTCCTCGATTACATTTTGGATGTAGCTGATATGTAGATTATAGACTAAGGATGATAGTCTATTTTAATTAAATTAGAGGCTACTTACATTTGTTCTCATACAGAAGTATTTAAAATGCCTTATTGACATATTAGTCAGACATCATTTATAGCCTTCTCATAGAATGCCTGTGTTTCTGTGCCTTTTCTGAAATTTTTTAATTTTTGGTTTCATTTTTCTCTACTTTATGAATCTAGGTACTTCTGTGAAGACCAGTGCAGCCTCAGAAGATATTTGCCATTTGGCAGCGGTCTTGTATGGGTGTATCTGTGACTGTCCCCAGGTGAAATAGTTATTTTGAATAATTTTTAATAGTGCCAAAGGAGGCTGCTATACCCAATTTAAAGCCAGGTTGAAAATATAGGAATCTCACCTTGCCCAAATTGAATATTGTTTAATCATTAGAATAAGTGATTGAGTTATATCCTGACTTGTAATTTTAAGACTCTTTTTATCGATGTCCCCACATTGGGTGTCAATCTATTCCCTTTTGGGAAATCTCTAGACTGGCCATATTTTTAATCATGAAGGAAATGTGCGAGTGGTTTTAACGAAGAGTTAATTTTCTTAATGAAATGCTACTTTTCTGTCTGTGGGTACAAAGCCTGGTTAGTAGATAGAGTCACTAGCCCAAAATGACCAGCACTGAGGCAGAAAGAGCCCAGAATCTTAACTCTGAAGTGAATTTGATCCTGGACTCTTCTACTTTCATTTTGGGAAAACCACTGAACCTTCTGCTTTAGTTTGCTCATCTGTTAAGTGGGGTTGAGATTTCTAGTTCTCATCTCATTGGGTTTTTACGAGGTTTACATGTCTTAGTCCATTTGGGTTGTTAGAACAAAACAATCACAGACTGGGTGGCTTAAACAGCAAGGGTTTATTTCTCATAGTTAATGGTGGCTGAAACGTCTAAGATGATGGCATCAGCAGACTGGGGATCTGGGGTCTGATGAGAGTCCCTCCCGGTTCACAGATGGCCGTCTGTTCACTGAGTGATAGATTCAGGGGGTCCCTTCTGTAAGCGCATCACTCCCATTTGTGAGAGCTGCACCCAGGGCCTCCTTACCTCCTATGGGCCCCCCCTAATATGATCACTTTGAGGGTTAGGGTTTTAGCATAAGAATTTGAAGACCTGAACATTCCTTCTCTCAAGATTTTAGAATGTTGCCTGGCACAAATTAATGTTATATATCTATACATCTTAATATTCTCATCATTTTACTTCAACATTTTTATTTTCAGAATGTTCTGCCCGATAAAGAAATCACTGTGGACATGATATCATTCCTATGGCAGAAATGTAAACCAGGAATTCAGCGGATCAGTACATTCAGAAATGACTATGCGAAATTCACCCAGAAACTCAGTACTAACAAAGTATTTCTTTTTGCTTCCTTTCACATTTTTTAAATTAGTCCTCATTTAAATTGTGATACAGATTTCAAATCTAAAGTTTTCCTGTTTATCTACCTGCGTAACTACAGTTCTTTAAATATAGGGCTGACTGAGCCTCTCTGAGAAGTGTGGTCCCTGGATTTTGCCCCAGTACAGTTTTGGGAATTGGGAAGGTTTTTCAGGTTTTTAATGGAGGAATAAATATAGTGTACCTAAGGGCATGTGAACTCTGGTAAATTCATTAAAAAAGTTAATAATAGAAAGTACAAAGAATCAAGTAGAATGATTCATTTTTTTTCCCCTCTGCAATAATATATTTAGACTCTTGAAGTGCTCTTTTATGAAAAGAAGAAAGCAAGTGAATATTATAATCTGGAAACTTAGGAGAAAGTATTTTAAAAATAATACAGTCTTCTGTGATCCTGAGGTCTCTTAAGATCAGCTACATTATGATGCATGGTCGTGATTTTATTCTGCACTCTGATGAAGCAGTGATGTGGCTGCATAAACACTGGTTTCTCATCTTAGCTCCCTAAGTGTGATGACTAATTTTATGTGCTAAGCATTAGGGATAGAGGCATGAAAGGATGTTTCTAAGGGATTAAGTAGGAACCTCACTATTTTGGAGGACTATATAGTGATCAGAACAGCTGCTTTTAGAAAGGAGAATGAGAATTTTGAGGATACAGATAATCTTCACTGATATCTAAAAATAAAGATCAATTTAATAATAAATTTTGATAAATTGATAATAAATAATTTGATGATAAATAATTTGATAATAAATTTTCCACTCATAGCTATAGATACATAGCCCATAAACATAAATGAATCTTCTATATGAATTTATATAAATAGATTGATTATTAAAATATTATTAGGATCACTGGAATTAATAGTATTTATAATTAGGATGCCCTAATAAGGAGGGAGAACCTGTGTAACATCTTCACATGACTAGAAGATGTTGCTTTCCAAGAAGGATAAGTTTTGAAAAATGTGACTCTTTTACATTGTAATGTACCTTTAATTGATTTTGCTGTATATTTTCTCTTTTTAGTGGATTTCTCTTCTCTGGCAGATAAATGAAATAATTCAATGCTATCCAATGGAAGATGTTGATATTGTGATGGTGGCAGAGGTCACCTTGCGGCTTAGTGAAATATTGGAATCTTTAGGAAACCCAAGAAGAAAATTTAAAAAATCCTTAGGTAAAAATGGTGAATAAAACCATGTGAGGTTATTGATATATATGTGTGTTGATACTTACATATCAGTATATAGAGTCTCCTAGCAGTGTATATATATATTTCCTTATATATAAATATATAAGTATGAATTGGATTGCAGGATAACTTTTGTTAATGGAAACTAAACATTTCTGTATTGTGCTTCATTCATGATTGACTATCACAGATGGACATAATAGAGGTTTAACCAAGTGGAAGTTAAGAAAGGTCATATGCTCTTTGCTTCATTGGCTGACAAGGCTCTGTCTTCTCCTCACTTCTCTTTCCCTCCTCTGTTCCTCATTACCGCCTACTCCTCACTTCCCTTTCTCCCATGCCTTCCTTTCCCCCTTTTCTCCCCTTTTTTATGCCCTTGCATCCTTCCTCCTTGTCCTGTTCCTGATAGTATGTACCTCTTGAAGGTGAAGAGCATGCTTTTGTCACCACTATATTCTTGGCATCCACCACCTGCCTCACGAAGATTGTTGCTGGACGGCTCACTGTCCTTCCACCTTTTATATCCTTTTTAATGCTCTCCACTCCAGTGATCTCCTTTGCAAATTTTTCTTTCTTCATTTATTCTATTTCCCCTCTTCCCTTGCTTTACTTTTACCCTCTTCTTGTACCAATGTCTCACAATTTCCCCTACACTCCCTATTCTTGTCAGCCGTCATGTCCTCGCCCTCCAGAGGTACCTGCTTGAGAAGGACGGCCTTATGCCCTAACCTCCTTGTTCTTCTGTCTGTGGTTGAAACCCTGAACCCGTTTCATTCTGTAACTCGTGTTGACAGTGAGATGTGCATGTACATGTTGGGTGTTTACCTTCCTATTTCACCCCAAAGTATATATGACTTTTGGGGGACTTGTATAATAATTATGATATTTTGTTTCAAGGTACTCATTAGATTGTTTATTAAGTAACACATTGTTTAGTTTGAATTATTGAATTAATCTAAATGTAGGAAACTAACATTGCCATGTAAATATTTTCCTCTAATTCAAATCAGTCTTATCTGATCTTTGTCTAAATTATCTTTTAATAAACTTTATTATAGAGTATATAGGAAGACCAATCTCTTTAACATAATATTGTCTTGTTGCTAATCAAGATTTTTGATTTGGTCTGTTGTACTACAAGATGACTTTAACTTACATAAAGATAAAATTTAACTATTAGTATTATATGTGGAAGAAACAATTTGATGTTTAGACAGCTTCGAAAGTATTGAATCCCTCCTAAAATCTTAAAAAGATAGCTGATTTACATAATTTTTTATGATCATAATTTACTGCTATATTTATATTTTTCTCTTTCCTACTTTTCTTTATTCTGGTCCTTTCTTCTTTCGTTTTGTTTCTTTCCCTCTCCTCCTCTCCCTCCTTTTCTTCATTTTTTCCCTCTTCCTTCTCTTACCTCCATTATCTTCTTTTCTCTCCTCCTTTCTCTACAGAGCTACCTGTAAGAAAAGATACTGGTGAATTCCATGGGAGTTTGAGAGGGAGCCTAGAAGTTCTCCCACTATTAAAGGTATTGCAAATGTTTTAGAAAATCTAAAAACATAAATTTTAACTTTCAAATAGTGTTTAATTTGTAAATGTATAATGGCTAACTATAGAAATAATTCTGAATATTTAAAATGTGAGAATTACGATTTCTACGTATATTGAAACCATTTTTCTACTTTATGTTTTTAACTGTAGAAAAAAATCTAATTACTTTTAAAAGTAAGGTAAAGGATCTTGAAAGATTTATAGTGACATTCTTTGGGTATTTTGAATGTGTTGTGATTTACAGAATTTAAGTACAGAGATATAGCACTCAGCATACGCCTCTGACAGATGAAATGAGTTACTACCTGGTTAAAGTACACTCAGAACAGCCCCTGGCACATGGCAAGTTCCAGCCCTGCTTAGCAAGTTAGCAAGCTCTTGCAGTTCACTTGCTTTATTGTAGTGGACATGTGGGGCTGTTTGTGGTCAGTCACTGCCTTGATTATAGGAATCACAAAGGCTCTGTATGCAGCAGAATTGTCATGGCGCTTTTTGTGATCTTTGCTGTGCAGTGGAATCTCTAGTTCTGTGTATTAAATCCCATCCTGCTTGGAATATCTACGGTCATTCTGCATTCCTAACCATTCTATGATCCTAACCTGTGGACACATTGAGTTACATATACTAGCATGAAAAAGTTTCAGCAACATATGGTTGAATGAAAAAACCATGCTGCAGGATTTATGAGAGAATTAGAAAATGTACAGTGCAATATTATTGCATATTGTTGATGGACACACATACATGGAATAAGAGTTTATAAGCAGGCAGAAGAATGGTAAAACCAAAGTCAAGGTGGCTACCTCTAGGGGCAGAGAAGAGGAATGTCATTGTGCATTTATATCTTTGCATTTATATCTTTGCTTTTTCCTAAAAATTTCCTGGAGAAAATATGGAAAATTGGAAATTTTGTACAAAGTTGGTTATTCTTTATACTAATCTCTGTATTTGTGTCTCTGAGAATAACTACATTAAAAAGATATTTAGTTTTGAAAATTATGATATAGAACATTGGACTTGATGGCCTCTAAGTATAAGCTTCCGGCTCTGAAATTAAAAAAAAACCCTTTCAAAATAAAGGAAATGACAATTTTTGTGTTATATTTTTAAAATTTACTTACACATTTAGTACAGTCAGAATTTTGAAAACTGTAAAAGGAAGTTACATATGTTTTTGTGAAGTTTAACTTATATTTGCATGAAATTTATTTCTTATATCACCTTTATTAGTAGCACTCCACATTTAATCAAAGACAAATAGACTTAGTAAGAAATACAACGTTGTTGATGTTGGGAAAGACTGCTTAAAAATTTGTTATTTGGTTTTGAGTTGTTGTTAGAAGAAGTTTGAGAATGTTGCATATGATTTTCTCTTGTTCTCTTTTTCATAAAATTACTTTAGATGAAACCTATGGAACAGTTATTTTTGGCTTATAAACTTCTTGATAAAGCAATTAGTGGAATAAATATGAACTGCATGTTAACTACCTTGCCAAATGGATACTCAGTGATTGACCACTGCTATACTAAGGTAAGAATGGGAAATCTTACTTGAAGTTTTAAGTAACTAGGAGAGGGGGCTGGCTTTACAAGAAGCCTAGTATGACCAGTGGTGGCCTCCTTCTAATAGGTCAGAAACATTCCCCTCTTTCCAGAAGAAACCAAGGAGTATAAGGAGTTTTTAAATTTGTTATTAAAGAAGCCACTGATGAATTTGAAAAGCAGTTTTATTAGCATGTAAGCCAGATTGCAAAGGGTGGAGAAGTTAGCAGAATTTAATGACTTAGAGTAAAATGATAACATGGGTGATAATAGGATAGAGCTATTGTAGTCTGTTTTGATAATTGCATTTTCTTCTTATTTTTACTTCAACTCTCCCACAGTATACGCATGATATGGATGGAACCATTTACAAACCAGTTGCACCAAATAGTTTCATAATGGATTTGCATCTTGAACTAATTCAATCCCAGCACCGAGTAGCTGTTGTGCTTCTTGACCAATTGCAAGGTAGTAGTGATTAAAGCAAAAAGCTTGATGTGAATTGATTTTAAGACAAGTTCAAACACAGAATCGATTTAATTTGTAAATTATGTTCTTGTTGATTGGGCTGTCTTCCAGATACTTCATTTCCACATATTTCAATTTCCACAATTTCATTATTTTTTCTTACTTCTCTAATATGAACAGATATTTTTCATTATTTTTTTTTACAATTTGCATAGCAAATCAGTTAGCAAACTTCTATGAAAAATAAACTAATATGTCTCAGTTACAGAGATAATTGGTATTTTGTTAATTCAATCAAGCAAACTTTTACAAAGTGCTAGTTGGCCAGAAAGCTAATAAATATTATCTTTATAAAGAAGATGAAAGAGGAGGATAATGAAAATAGCCTTTAGCAAAGTAGAAACAAACAATTGAATAGTGCAGCTTAGAAATTGCTGGAATTCTCCTGTGGGTGAAGTAAAGAGCACATAAACAGTATCTATTGTGTAAGTGAAGGGTTTGGTTTCTTTATAATCCCACAACTCCATGTAATCCAGTGTACCAGGCGGTGTGGGGGAATACACGGGGACTCAGATGTAGAAGCAGGAATATGGAGTTTTCATTTCTTCCATGAACACTGCAGATTGACCTCTGCAAGGGAGCAACTGCACCTGCAAGATACCTGGGCTCTTGATGGGTGTTCACATAGGGAGGAAAGACAGAGATTATTGGAAAGGGTAGGAGAACCTAAGACATGGTTCCCCCAATGAAATAGGGGCACTAGTAGGTGTTCCTGTCCCTTCCCCAGCTTCCTGCTTCCTGCTCACTGACTTCCCCTGCCCCAAGAGAACATTGTCTGTGGAACTGATCTGGATGCTTGGGGCTGCTTCTGACTACCTTTGAAGGTGCCAAGAAGTTCCAACTGCTCCCCTACCCAGACACCCAAAGTTCTCTTTGGCTTGCTACTCTATTGTAGCCTGGTGAGCACACATCTCCCAGAAATTTCAAAGTAGAAAACGGCAGACCAGTAGCCCTCATGAATATAGGTGTCAAAATCTTCAACAAACTCTTGGCAAACTGAATTCAGCAGTACATCAGGAAGATCATACATCATGACCAAGTGGGGTCTGTTTGAGGGATTCAAGGATGGTTCAACATACACAAATCAATTATGTAATTTACCACATAAACATAACGTTAAGCTAAAAATCATAGCATCATGTTGATTGATGCAGAAAAGCATCTGACAAGATTCCACATCCATTTATATAAACATTCTCAATAAAATGGGGATGAAAGGGACATGCTTCAAAATTACAGAAACCGTATATGACAAACCTACAGTCAATATTATATTGAATGGTTAAACCTGAAAGCTTTTCCTTTATGATAAAGTAAAAGACAAGTGTCCACTCTCACCACTACTATTCAGCATAGCAACCAGGTAAAAGAAAGATGTAACACAAACCAAAATAAAAAAGAAATTAAACAATCGCTATTTGCAGATGACATGATAATATATGTTCACAACCCTAAATAGTCCACTAAAAATCTATAATATTTTAGAAACAATAAATCAATACAGTGAAATGGCATACTACAAAATCAAGATACAAAATTCAATTCCACTCCTATATGCAAAGAATGAATTAGAAGAGAAAGTGATTTAGAAAAGAATCCCATTTACAATGACAGCAAAAAGAATTAAGTAACTAGGAAAAAAACTCGACAAATGAGGTAAAAGACCTGTACAATGAAAACTGCAAGACATTGTTAAAATAGAAGGCACAAAGAAATGGAAAGATATAAATAACTTATACAACTCAACAAAAAGAAAACAAATAACTCAATCAAAAATTATGCGGAAGAGCAAAAGAGATACTTCTCCAAAGAAGACATACAGATGATAAACAGACACATAAAAAATGCTCAACATATCATCAGGAAATGTAAATCAGAACCATAATGAGATACCATCTTATACCTGTGAGAATGGCCCTTATCAAAAAGACCAGAAGCAACAAGTGTTGGTAAGAATGTGGCAAAAAAGAACACTGTTGGTGGGAATGTAGACTGGTTCAGTCTCCATGAAAAATAGTACGGAGGTTTTTTTAATATAAAAATTAGATCTACCATAAGATCCAGTAATTCTACTCCTGGGTATGTATCTACAGAATGCAAAGAGACCAATTCAAAGGTATATTTGCACTCTTATATGTATTGCAGTGCTATTTACAGTAGTCAAGTTATGGAAACAACCTAGGAGTCCAAAGACAGAGGAGTAGGTTAAGATGTGGTATATATACATGATGGAATACTACTCAGCTATATAAAGAGGTGAAATCTTGCCATTTGCTAAGCAAAATAAGTCAGAAGGAGAAAGATAAATGCTGCATGATTTCACTCATGTGGAATATAAAGACAATGGAATGTCAAAATCAAGCCAAAACAAACCTTTGGGAACCCCAGTGGACTGAGGTGGAGGATTTTTGGTACTTTGGTGTTGGGTATTATGTGGTAATATATAGCTAAAGAGGTATGAGTCGATATACCCCTAAAACATAAACAGTGTTGCAAACTAAGTTACCTCAGTAAAAAAATAAAAAAAAGTGATAAATTAAAAAAAAAATAAGGCTGTGTGCTGAAAAAAATTGTTAGAGAAAAAAAGATAAGCCTTTTATAACTTGATTTAGAATATAAAAGCATTGAAAGAAGAGTTTCCCACAAATAGAGAACAAAGGATTTATTTATTGCTTTGTATTTAAATAGTATCCAAACTGCCTTTCTTACAACTTTAATTCAACAACACTGTTACAGATTTCAATAATCACAGAAATTTTTCACTGCTGCTACTTTTTAATAATACAGTTTACTAGAGAGTCTGTGATTAAAGTAGTATCTAATGTCAAAAAGAGAAGAGCACACTTGGGAGAATGACACACAGAAGCCTAAAGAAGTCCATCTCAGTAACCTTGAAGTGGTTAAAGGTGCTATAGTTAATCCTAGAAACTATTGAAAAATTTAGAAAGACAGTAGTGCCAGAGGATAGATAAGTTGGATCTAAGTCGTTTTTGCTTAGTTATTAGATAAAAAGGTCAAAACATTTTTTTAGAAGATGCCAATAGCAAATAGTGCACATACAAGTAACACATTTACGCATCTGCTTCTCTATTTTGAACCACTGAGTGTTTTGGCCAAATATAACCTCTGATTTCCATCAACAACATTTAGATGTCACAGCATACCTACAGCTAAATATATTTAATCAGATGCTGGATAGTTAACTAATTCTTGAATGCATTATTTCCCTCCCAAATTTATTAAGCTATAATTGACATCAAATATTGTGTTGATTTGATTCACACAGAATTTTGTATTGGTTATCATTGTAGTGTTAGCTAAAAACTTCCATCATGCCATGCGATTGCCCTTACGTTTTTGGGGTGAGAACATTTAAGACCTATTTCCTTTGCAATTTTCACATATACAGTATAGTATTACTACTACAAGGTGATATTATAGAAAATGATATCACCATGTTGTACATTAGGTCCCTGGAACTTATTCATCTTACAACTGGAAACTTGTACCCTTTGACCAACTTCTCTTCATTTTCTCCACACATGCAGCCCCTGGTAACCATCACCCTGTCCTCTGTTTCTGAGTTCTTTAGCTTCCACATATAAGTGATGTCCTACAATATTTGTGTTTCTTTGACTTATTTCTTTTCATACAATGCCTTTGAAGTTCATCCATGTTATTGCAAATGGCAGGATTGCCTTCTTTTTTGTGACTGAATAATGCTCCAGTATGTGCGTATGTATCTGTATATCCAATATTCTTGGCTCCATTGTCAAATAGTAATTGACTGTATATTAATGGGCTTATTTCTGCATTCTCAAATCTGTTCCATTGGTCTGTGTGTCTGTGGTTATGCCAGTACCATACTGTTTTGATGATTGTAGCTTTATAGTAAGTATAGCTTGATATCAGGAAGTGTAATGCCTCCAGCTTTGTGCTTCTTTCTCAGGCACTTTTGCCTATGAATGGATACTGAATTTTTGTTGTCTGGGGGAAGGGGGCACAAAAACAAGGGGTATCTTATGCTGCCATGATGGCTTATTGCTTTTCTGTCATGTCTTTAGAATAATACCTGTAACTTTTTCTTTTATGATATAATTTTGGAGGCATGTTTCTAGAACATGCTACAACCTAATTTTCCTGGTAGTTTCCTCATGATGTATAGGTGATGTTGTGGACATCCTATTGTATTACATTAAGTTACACATGGTGTTAATTTTTCCTATTATTGGAGAAGAAAAGTGCTATTATTTTAAGGTTGTATCTACCTTCTGTTGCAGAAACTTCCCTTATCCTCTGCCATTAAGAAGCCTTAAATCCTTTAAATGGTGTCTTCTGGCATCTTTTCATCAGTAGATCTACAATGGATTTCTTTCTATATTGTAGGAGTACATTTCCCTCTTATTAGTGAAAAAATAATTGGTATTGTAAGGTGATACTTGGAGATAGTATGAATGATCTATCCCCAACAGATTTTCACATAATGGGTTTAGCTTCTCTTGATCCCTCTAGATTCAATTATAATGGTTGTATACAGTGACTTTCTAATTGAACGGTTCTTACTACGTTTATTTGCTTTTATCTTTTTGTAAAGAAAAGCTGTCCATACATTGCCCCTTTTAATTTAGGGCTAGTACTATGGATTTTATAATGAGTTGAGAAATGTGTAACTTTTCCTCATAAGTAAGTGAGGTTACTGCCTTTAATATTCTTTGCTTTAAAAAGATACTTCAAAATTCGATGACATTCTTGCATTAAGATTTCTTTAATAAAACTAGCTCAAGATTCTTACCTAGTAGCTGTATTATCTTCTTTGGTGGAGAAGTAAGGTCTTATTTACTCACGGATTTACTAAATAATTTGTTCTTTAATTTTGTCCATGAATCTTTGAAAGCCAAATGACCCTCTGAGTTTTTATGAGAGCCCACTTAAAGGCATTGAAGGTAGACTTGAGCTCAAATTTAAATGGAATTAATTACTTTTCCTTTGCAATTTCTTGGGGCTACTTGAATTTTTTCCTCTGCTTTATTGGACTGTCCCCCTAGCACAGGTGATTACTTTGTTTCTCCTGTCTTTCTTACTCTCCTTTGCTGCTGCCAGAGTAGTGTTCCCTAAATACTGCTTTTATCATCTTTGTTCAAGAACTTTACAACAGTTGCCTGTTGATTGACAGTGCATCAAACAGGACTCATCTGTATTAGCATATTTTTTTCTGTCTCATTCTTATCTCATATGATTATAATAACGAGAGTTAAATAACATCTCTCAGCTACTGAGAAAATGATGTATTCTTTTCTGCTTTGTGTTGCAATCTCCTGCAGAAATTTCCCTTATCCTTTGCCATTAAGGAAACCTTATATCCTTTCATGGTGTCCTTTGGCATCTTTTCATCAAACACCATCCCATGGTGACTCACATGTATTAGTACCAATAATCAAACCTCAATAAAAGGGTTTATTGTAAGAGAACTACTGTACCCATATTGCCAGATCTGGAAAATCAAGAAACAGGGCAACACTCATCACCTCCCTGGGCCAGCATAGCTTTATCTTTTCTTCCTCATTCTGTTTGCTCCCTTTCCTGGACCATGTCATCAGTCCCATTTGTACTCTGGGATCTCACACTGCCCACAATCAACAATTTATGAGTAAGCTGAAAATCTTGAGAGGCTCTGATTTCATCAGCCACAGTGAAAGGAAAGAGGAGGCCTTCATGTGGTACCCCAAGCTCTTGCAGGGATCTTAGATGAAGTGATTTCTCTAGAAAGGGCTAAAGCAAAGTTTTGTCTGTTGATTCGTATCGGGATATGTCATCTGTTCTTTATGTAAAGGGAAAGCAAACAAAAGTAATCTGGATCCTGTTTATCAAATTCCAAGATGATTTCATTTAAAGTAAAATAGAAAATAAGGTATTATTTATAATTTGAAAATTCTTGTGTTCTCAGGTATACTGTGGCAAGTAAAAGGGAATTTGCAGTAAAAGTATATTTATAATAGAATTTTCATATTTATAATTTGAGTTTTCATCTATGAATGAAAAACAATGATATACAACAGAGAAAATTTTATAAATAGATAGTTACTCTTTAATGTTTAGAAAATATTTTCTTTCTTGGACACAAACCTAATTATAATGGCAATCTTCTTCTTCAGTTTTGGAGACTCCAACTGTGAGCAACAATGTATCTACCAAAGGTCCAGAAAAACTAAAGCAATCTAGAAGCACTGATTGTTTTTCAGGTAATTAAAACCACAATAATCTACCCTATTAAAAGCTGAAAAGATAGTTTTTACATTGTTCTTTCAATAAAATGCTTGTTTGCTTTTTTCAGAATTAAGCATAATGAATAAAATAAAGAAGAATAAACTATCACAAGCGATATACTTGATGCAGAAAGCTCTTTTAATATTTGAGAAAGATGCAGCTTCTACATCTTCACATAATTTGTTGATGGTAATGATATTTCATTCCTCTTTTAGTCCTGATATACAACTTCTGTTAAAATGATTTTTTCCCATCCACTAAAAATAATGTATTGCCCTTAACATTAAACTATGAACTCTCAGGTTCACCTTATACAGTTCTTACTTTGAGAAGTGGAATAGTCCTCAGCAGGGGAGCTTATGCTTTATCTCCAGCCCTGAATTTTCCAGAGATGAGAAATTCACACTCTGTATTCTCTCAGTTGGGGCAACCAACTGATTAAAAGTGATTCACCTTTGGTGGAGGGTGGGCTTCAGGGCAGAAACCTCATTCTCTGATATAGGAGGGAAGAAATATCAGATGTGGGTTTAAATAAGTCTTTTGGTATGGTGGAAGTCAAATAAAGTCAGAGGGATTCAAAATTTGGGAAATTATAGAATTTATTGGACACTATGTCAATGTGATATATTCCTTACTATACAATTTAAATACTTAAAGACCATTGGCAAAGATCCCATCCCTTGGCTATTGATAATTTATGGATCAATCACCTTATTGTTGTCTCATTCTGACCTGAAAATTGTTCTGTCATTCTGTGTTGATTTTAGCATTTTAATTCCTGAGGGTAGTCACATTTCAAGTTATGGGATCTTTTTAATATTTTCCCTGGGTATCACTCACATCTGATTGTATTGGCTGACGGCATGGCGCATGATAAAGTAGAAATAAAGCTACAATAGTTTTGTTGAGAGGGGACAGAAAATAAGTGTGTCAAAATTGATGATATGATGGAAAGATTAATACATTAAACAACATAGTCCTACAGAAGAGGGAAGGGGATGAAATGAAAAGCACCGGGAAAGGATTCACCTTTGGTGGAGGGTGGGCTACAGGGCAGAAACCTCATTCTCTGATACAGGAGGAAAGAAATATCAGATGTGGGTTTAAATAAGTCTTTTGGTATGGAGGCAGAGCGTCGAGTTGATGCCTTCTTGCTTCAATCATCTGATAAAGTTAGGAGGCAACAACTAAGATCTAGGAGAGTGAAAAAGACTGGAGAAAGGAAAGGAATGGATGAGGCTTCCCAGGAAGTTCTAGGTGAACTTGAAGACCGTGAATTTTCGGGGGGCCCATCTGCATGGTGCTTGACAGGCTGGTGTAGTATTCTGCCAGCACAGTATTTGACAGAAGAGATTTGTGCAGCATTGGAATTTTTAAATGAAAACATCACTTAAAAGTTCATGATAGCAAAAAAAAAAAAAAAAAAAAAGTGGGTACAGCTTGATAGTGAAGGAAGTGAGATCATCAAGGCATTGAAAGAATGGGAACAACAGAGATGTTAAGAGACTGGACATCTCTATGAGGTTAAGATCCAGAAATGAGAGTCTGAGAGAGATAGAAGAATAATTTTTGAGGTCAGAAAATAAATATTGCAATTTAAAATTTCTGATATGCAGCACTTCTTTGTCATTTCACTATCCAGCAAGAATTATTGAGTGCCTCTGATCCATTCAGCAAATATTTATTGAAGGTTATGCTGTATGCTTGGCATACTGAATGTAGGGAGTAAAGACACAACCAAATATATTTAATTTATTTATTCAACAAATGTTGATGGATTGCTTTTTGTTTTGTGGCCCCTGCTTTCAAGGTCAGTCTAGTCTATGAAACATGGACAAGTAGGTAATTATAGGTCATTTGTATAAGTACTTTAATTGCAAGAGTGCCAGGGGAATTTGGCAGGGGAGTACCCAACTCAACAGTGGGGAATGTTTATGGAAGCATACAGAAAAGGTGACTTGAAGTTGAATACTGAATGACAGGAAGGAATAGCCAGAGAAATAAAGAGGACTAAGGATGGAAGAGACATTGCCTATACAAAAGTTCTGAGGGTACAAAGATCACAGAGTACTTCTAATCCTACATGTCATTCAGTGTGACAGAAGCTTAGATGCCCTGGCAAGAGGTGGGGGTACGGAAGGGGATGGCAAGAGAGAGAGGAAATAGAATCTTGTTCTTAAGAAGCCTTCTGTAGTTCATAAGAATTCTAAGGGTTTTGGTTGCTGTCAATGTTCAGTGATATTGGACAGATGCTATTAATATGGGGAACTCTGTTCTAGAAGTATGAGGAGCTTCATTAAAATTTAAATTTCCAAATGGTTGAATTTCCATTATGTTGTATATCTGAAAAACCAGTATCAGTTTATTATGTCAATTATATCAAAATAAAAATTAATTCCCAGCATTTGAGTAAAGGAATATGATGGTGGTATCAAAGAGTCTGAGCTGACAGGAGCAACAGGTGACTGGCTTTTGGGGAAGACTTCTGGGGTGTGTTCACATCCATGTCTCAGCGGGTACTTCCTGTGACCAGTGCTACCATCTAGCGCTGAGAGACGTTGACACGTCTCTCCTTTTTCTCTGGTAAATAATGCTTATCTTTCTTTTAGACCTTTTTCTCTCAGGACTAATCATGTGGTCTCTCAGAACCTGAGGAGAGTCAGAACCTCTGGGGCTTTCTCCTTTGTTTTATTTTGACTTGGTCTTGTTTTCACATTGTCATACTACACTCATTGCCCTGTATGTCTCTGTCTTCCTCCCCCACAGACTGGGGAACACGCTGGAGAGGAAGGAAGTCTGAAGTTTTCATGCCCTTCTCCTTGTGTATCTTTTCCTATTTCTTTTTTTTTTTTTTTAAGATTTACTTATTTATACATACAAGCTGGGGTACAGACCAGAGGTGTGGGGTGGCGAGAGGGTTCACCAGAGACAGAGTGGGGAGCAGCACAGGCAGATCAGAAGTACACTGCTGAGGGGAGCAGCGGGTGAGGCAGGAGAGGTCCGCCGCACCATGTGGGACTCTCCCTGGCCGGGCGTCGAACTTGCATCGCCGCTGCCGACAGCCCCACAGTGCAGCGCTTAACCGCTGCGCCACCAGGGAGGCCCTCTTTTCCTATTTCTTAAGTGAAACCATTTAAAGAAAAAAAATTCCTCATAGAATGACTGAATTTGAGAGCCTCACTTTTTACAAGGGGTCCTCCACAAGGATTTTTAATGACTAGGAACACGTTGAATATTTATTTAGCAGCCCTGAAATCTGCTCCAGCCACCTCTGCTCTTCAGTGGTAGTTTTTTATCCAAGTGTTGAGCTGTAATGATCATCCTCAGGGAACTCTCATAAACAACGAGGTTATGGCTCCCATCATTGCCAAAGTTACTTTCCTTAAAGAAGACAAATAAACGTCTTTCCCTTGGCAATCATTTTCTACTGGGTTATATTACAGAATGTTTTACATTATCATGATCTTGTAATAAAATTATCCCCAAATCAGTAGCTGATGCCATAAAAAGGTTTCAAAAGCCTAGGTTTTTTCAGAACTCTTAAGTAATTCATACTCTTATAGTTTTTTTTCCCCCAAAGTTTCCTGACCTTGTAGACCTGTGCAATCTTATCAGCTGTCTTTTTTCTTCCATATCAACTAAAGGTGAACCAACTGTTGTCACGAATGAAGGCCAAACCTTTGATATTGGCTTGTTAGCTTTCTTTTTTGGATTAATGTTCATCTTCCTGTATTGGTTATTTGGCTTCTGAAAGTTCATATTGGCTTTTATATTAGGCCACAGTTTTTCTTCAGTGAGTTGCACCTTGAACCAGTCTAGATGTCCCTGATTGTCTACATCTGATCAAATGTGGTGACTATCATATGAGTTAGGGACTTTGCTTTTAGTCCACTTCAGAGTCCACCGCTGAACTTTCAGCTTCTTTGCTGATGTTAATTGATCATTGGGAAGAGGCAGGAAGAATATCATTTCAAGTGCTAGGGGCTCCCTGGTTATGTGCTGCTCTTTTCTGTCTATAGCGTCTGTTTCCTCTTCTAAACATCACTTTTTGAAGAATTTCTTTTCCCCTATTAGGTGAAATCAGGTGGGGCCTTTCAGGGGCTTTCTTCTCTGTTACTCAAGAGGAGACCTCGTGATTTCTCTGGGTCAACTGGTTGCTCCCTTTTTGCAGCCTGAATCTTGAGCAGAGGGGTTACAAGAAAAAAGGTTAAAAGTAGCTGGCATTTGTTCATTCCAGGCCTGTGTCCTGACCAGACCCAGTTTGGGGCAAACCTCTTTTTCCTGTTGCTTCTGTTGCACAGAACCTCAACTGGAACATCTAGTTTTTTCTCCCCTAATACTTTTTGTTGGAACCTAAGCAAACAGTTGAGATGGTCTGAACAGTTCCAGATTCTATCAACGGTGCTTCAAATCTAAGCAAAAGATCATTATGGGTTAGCAGACCATTTTTTATAATCAACACGATCTAATTTTCTTTCTATTTGGGGACCAGAATTAATGAAGAAGCCAAGGTCACTAGAAATTCTAATAACTCCTGACTTGAATATTTCCTGTTATTACCTCCTCTAAATATCAGTCTATTAACTATGGTAGCAGTAATTAGGTTACTGAGAACAATTATTTTTCCTTTTTTTTTTTTTTTTTGCATTTTAGTGAAATAAAGTATTTTTTCTTTTTTTTTTGGGGGGGGGAGGGAAGAATACATGTGAACTAATTTTTCCCCCCAGAGATCTCAACTCTTTATTGTTCCATGCTGAAATCTTTCTGAAAGCAAGTAAATACTCTCTAATTCTGTCCCCATCCCTTGCAGTCATGTTTTGACCTTTAGGTTTCAAACTACTTACCGAAGATTTTAACATATTTACATTTTAGGTTTTTTTTTAATCTCTTAAGTGTTTTAAGGATACCACCTTGGAGATTTCCTCTAGGTTGTCTTTCCATGCTTCTTTTAACTTAACTATTAACAATTAAGACAAGACAGCATAACAGATAAATTAGGATCTTGGATTTGAGTTTCGATTGTGCCAGTGACTAGCTGAGTGACTTAAGTTACTCATGCTCTCTTAAGTTTTAAATTTTTCATCTGTGAAATGGGGTGTCTTGGGAAGATTTGATGAAATGACACATATAAAATACTAAGCATATAGCACAGAGCAAGCAGCCAATACATATCAGCCTTTTTTTTTTTTTTTTCCATTACTGCTACTACCTGTCTTCCACTTTGAGCATGCTGGAACATTCTGCTTGTCATATCAGAATTATGTGATGGTGCATTAAGTGTATTTTTCTCTACCAAAC
Source organism: Scalopus aquaticus (assembly GCA_004024925.1). Lineage (NCBI taxonomy): Eukaryota > Metazoa > Chordata > Mammalia > Eulipotyphla > Talpidae > Scalopus > Scalopus aquaticus. Next base: position 162,365 of record PVIJ01000257.1, read on the forward strand.
TACACACTTGTTGCTGCATTTCTTCTTATATTGATCTTATAAATTGTATATTTTATATTCAGAAACATTCATTCCCCAGGTATTTGAGTATGACTGAGTCTACATTTCATCTCCTTCTGAAATGTAGGAGTTCTCAGTAGCACTGAGAATTCAGAACAGACCTCAGGGAGGTCTACTAGACGAGCAGTAAACACAGCAATTTATCCTTCCAGTCTTAATGATAGTTGTTTGTATATGTCTTAACACACCCTTCAAGATCACATTGTATTACTCACGTTTTTTACTGCACAGAAGTCATTGTCAAATGCATTTAACATTAATCTGCCCTCATAAAAACAGAGTCACTTCTGAAAAGAGGCAGGTTTCAGTTTCTTTAAAGGAAACTGTAGGGAGAATTTGCACAGTGCCTTGGACCTCGGTATGTTGCTTGGCAGCACAAACCTAATTGAAAAACAAAGCTCAAAACTTAACTTTCTCTATGAATTGGTGTAGAAGCCCCTTTCCACTGAGGTCCCTTGGCTGATTCTTTCTCTTTGGATAAAGGCTCATTTTGCCTTTCATTACTGGTGAGCCCCTATTATGTGCCAGGTACTGTGTTAGGCAGCGGAAGCTGTGAGGATGTAATTTTGTTGTTGTTATCAGATATGTTACTGAAAACCTACTTCTCAATTTCATACTCATGTATAACAGTGATAAATATATTAGACATGTAAATAGATAGCACTGCCTCATGTAAAAGCTGTTTTTTACTTAGCCTTATTTAGTAACTATTTTTTCATTTCTTTAAAATAATTCAGTGCTTGAAATAGGTATACCACTGAGGCTGAGAAAACTTCATACAGCAAGATAATGCCGTTTAATGTGAGCAGAGTTCTACAAATATAAATGAAACTCCAGTTTTGAAATGTATTTTTCCATTTTTGCTCTTTATTCTAGGAAGCATATTCTTTAATTGAGAAGGTTGAAGCAGAGCAAAATTCCCTATATTCATATCAGAAGAATTTGGAAAGTTCAAAAAGAAAGAAAAGTAGAATCCCTCCTCCACCCATCCTGATGTCCCGAACTTACTGTTCTGTGACATTAAAACCTGCTCCATTTATTTCAGATGTTAAGGTATGTTTTCATCATGATCTTTTCATCAAGCAAAGCACCACAAGTACTTTATGATGATAATGATCGATGGTTTTATTGCTTTTAGGACTTGAATAGCCTTATTTATAAGCACTGAGCGCTGGGATCACTATTCTAATGTCTTAATTATGCTCAGTTTCTTCATGACTTTCTCCCTCTCTGCATTTCCCTTTATGCTCTATATAGCCTCACTATTCCCAAATATGCAGTGAACAGGAACAACAGAGGATCATTTCTCTTTAAGTATTTTTGTCATCTATGTCACCATGACACAAATGCATCTGGCTTCCTGATGTGCTCAAGTTCGAGGTCTCAGTTGAAGTGGAATAGAGGATAGCAGTTATTACAGGGCTACCACAATGTGAAATGGGTTGGCCTGAGTGTGGGTCCTCACCCGTGTGCTGAAAGGGACTCATAATGAGACTCAACTGCAAGTACACACACAAAAAAAGGATAATAAAGGGTTTATTTACCAAAAGGGGAAATATAGAAAGGAATAACCCAGGGAAAAATAGAAAGATAATTTGGTGAATGTGTATTACCAGTTCTGCTTAGCTAGAACATCAAGAGTATGCTTAAGGCCAGAGAAAAACCAAGGTCCCCCAAGGCTCACATGTCTACTTATACAACAAGCCTGCTGCTTAACTCCACCTTCAGTTCCCAGCAATCCTCCCTTTGGTGGTGATGGCATCATGGGATTTGTAGTCCTTGGTACCTTGGATCTCTTTGGTCTGGGGTGGGGGTGGAGTCCGTATGCCTGTATCTGTGGAGTTCATTCAGGACATCCTTTCCCCCCAACACAGTTACTCTCAAGAACCAATGATGGTGACAAGGAAATTTGGGAGTGGTGAATTTAGAAATTCTTCCCAAAGTCTTCCCAAGGAAATGGGGTTTCTTTTAATGTAAACATTACAATTCTAACGTATTATAAATCATCAATCTTTATGTGTTTATTAAAGAATGGGCTCTTTCCCCCATCCCCAGCACCTTGACACTTGCTCACTATTAACTTGAAATTTAGTTTCCTAACAGGTATTTGGTTCCACTTAATTTATTTGAAATCTTACATTTTCCTTCTTTTTGGATTATCAACAACATGCTCTCTGATGTTATATATAAAATAAAGTTTTATTTCATTATCTTTGGGGTTTTCTGCTTGGACTAACCTCAATTTAGTGTAGTGGAAAGGGCAGAGACTGCAAAGTAGTGAAGACACAAGTTTAAAATTTAGCTGTACCCCTTGCTAGCAGTGTGATCTTAGAGAATCTAAATATACTTCTGGGGGTGTTTTGTTATTGTTTTCCTTTGTAGAATATGTTTATTGTAAAAGCAAAGTGAGGAAAAGTAAAAGTGAGATAATGTGTGAATATTCTTGTCATATTAGCTGGTGTTTCTCCATCTCTTTTGTGAACTGTATTAGTAAAGTTTGCTAAAAACAATTAATGCTCTTATAGCATGTGACTACCTTATTGATTTTTTCCATTAATTCTGTCCAGTGAACACTGTTGATTGTGTATTATCTAACAAACTCTGTAAGAGGTAATGAGATTTAAAAATAAGCACAAATAAAGTCTGGCTCCCCTCTTGGCAGAACTTCAGACCACTGGGATATGGACATCAGTGAGAAATATTACCACCTTCATATTTCTTTGTAATTGGGAGGTAGAAGTAACATTTATTTTATGCCTAATTATGCTATAATAAAACATATTATTGTAATTGTTAGCATTTTTGAATCTCAAGAGTTAGATATTTTTGCATTTGTTTGAGTAGGGATTCACTGATTTTGAAAATTCAACTCAGAACCTCATAATTTACCAAGTGTTTTTGTTCATTTTTATTCAAATACTTTGATTTTTGTCACCAAAATTCTATTTTTTTATGTATTTCTAATTAGAAAGTTGTTTATTTTATTTCATAAATTTTAGAAATAGTAAGACATAAGGGTCCCAAATTTGACCTGTAGTTGTAGGATTTGACACTCAGGACATTCTGTGAAGTTCCCATGTATTATCCATTAGTAGAGTTGTGTCCTTCAGGAAATTATTATCTTCCATGACCTACTCAAAGCACTAGATGGTGCTATGGACTTAAATAAGTTTTCTGGGTTGAGGCTTCGGCCATCTTTTGTTTTTATCAAAATTGCCTGTTAAAGCATTCCGTTTATTAAGGTCTGTTTTAATATGAAATTTTGCTGTTATTTATAAACTTTAACTTCTAAAGTTAGTGATTTGTTCATGATGTCTGTACTCTTGTGTAGATTCTAATTCCACAACGCTTCTTACAGTTAAACTAAGACATTTTTGTGTGTGGAACAAAACAAAAATTTAAAGTCTGCTTGTCAAAATGCTTCTAGAGAGAAATTTTATCCTTCAAATTCTGGTTTAAATATAGAGCTTAATGTAGAGCAATGATGATGCAAGCCATTTAATCCAGTCTTTCTACCTTTCTCCCCTCTTCCCCTAGGAAACATGGCTCTCTTTTTGCATGGGAAGTAAAGGGAAGTTAGTTTCTAAATTTTTCCTGAGATTCACATGATTTTTAGTCCCTGACCTACAGCTTCCCAAGTTCTTTCAATGCTCTCTCTGCCCTCGGAGCTCTCTTGCCTTTATCTAGTGCTCCTAATCACCTAAGAAAATTTCTTTGGAAACATAAGGATACCTGCATAAGAAATTCTAACTCATCTAAGACTCATAGGTTTAGGTATATTAATTAAAAAACTGGTTGAGTTCTGTGTACTTTGAAAAGTAATTCTGCTGCAGTTGCGGTTGAGAACTGTAATGCAGACTAGACTCCCTTTCTGTTAATTCTGTTGATCTGGAGGAAGGAAAAACAGGTTAAATTGTAAGAGGCAGTTGTCTCTTAGAGACAATTACATTTTCCCTTCTTTGCAGCTTCCCTTGTAATTTCAGAGTTGAGATGTAAGATGTAAGATGTAATTTCAGAGTTGAGATTCCCTTCTCTGGGGAGAAGGGAATTCCCCAGTGAAGACCACCCCCTCACCCTTAACACCCAGACAGTAAGGCTCTATGATAATACTACTTCTAGGTATCAACCGGCTCCCTTTTCCCCTGCAGTGAGAGTAGTTTATTTCAATATGGAATCTTCATTATTTTAACACCATGGCAGAAGGACAATTTTCTAACCATTTGATCAAGTTTAAGTTGCTTGTCTCTGTGGAATTTGCACTTGGCTTAGGGTTTATGTCTCTATGCAAGAATTTTGAAAACAATATTTGTCAGAAAATTTATAAACTGGGAAAAAATATTACCAATAATCTTACAACTTTACCATCAAGCTCTACCATTCTCCTTACTCAGGAACATTTTCTTCCAGACTTTTTCATATGAATGTTAGAGTTGATATCTTGCTGCTTTTTCCGCTTGCTTTTTGTCTTATTTAATAAACTATGAAAATAATTTCAGTGTGGATCTCTTTTTCCCAGCAAGGCCAAGTCATGTTTGGAATCACTCCCTGCCATTATCTAATCTTAGGCAAGTTACTGTCTACACCTCTGCATCTCCATTTCCTGCAAAGCAAAATGACAATAGTCATCTCATCTCCAGGGATATTGTGGCTATCAGACAGTATAGAGAAATTTCTCCACAATACCAATCACATAGAATATGCTAAATGAATGGTAGTTAAAATAATAATGGATAAAATTTTAGCCCTCGTAGTCCCAGGTCAATGTACCCTATATGTGTGCTTTTCAAAAAATTAAACCAAAGTATCTTAGTAAAATTATATTTTACGTTTAAAACATGAATAGTTACATTTTTATTTAGAAAAGTATTCCTTTTGCCACATCATGATAAAAGAAATTGAATGCTTGTTAAATAGACTACAGATGATGGCTGTGTCTTATCTTTGGCAGGTCTCCTGGTACTGCATTTTTGGTTGCAAAGCTAAAGGGAGTTTTGGAAAAGTAAGGTTAAACAACAATCATCTCCCAAATTCAGGAGAAGCGGTAGGTCAAATGAAAAAAGGTCTTGAAATTTTAATTAGCAAAAATCATGAAGTCTTACCAAAAGCCTCACTAATGACAACTGGTATATTTTTTTCTTTTATGAAGCCATTATTTCAGTGAGTTTCTCTAATTTCAACTTTAGTCATAACTAAAGTCCAAGTAAATGAACATGTAAATTTTTTACATGTAAGTTTTATTTAATTATATATTCAAGGTCATATTACCTTTGAAATGGTGCACGGAGCTGATTCAAAGGTAAATTCTTATTTAGTCAGACTGAAACACTTTGGCAGCATTAAACAGTTTCAAAACTTTGAGGAATCACATTTAGTTTTAATTTCTCAATGTTCTTTACCAAACAGACAATAGTTTTGGACCTGTAGTCCATCCTTTCCAATACAAATCTCAGAAATAGCAGGACAGTTATAGATCTACCATCCCAACTCCTTTTAATTTCCATATCATCTGAAAATTTCATCGTGTTAAATATGAAATATGATTTCTCCATCTCTTGGAACTTTGTAGAAATAGGTAGTTTCAAGATATTTTACTAATAAAAAGAAGACAGCTGGGGAGTTTGGTATAGGTTTACACATATGTTTGATGTGTTTTGAAAGTTATTCAGACCCATAACATACTCTGTGTAATGCCATATTTTGGCTTTTAGAGAGTGTAAAGGAGGATATTTGATTCATTATAGTATGTGGCAGAGTTAGAAGAAAAGGTAAAGCTGTCTGCATGACTGGGGGGTTAGCAAATATTTTTTAGAAAATTGAACACAATTGCAAAAAAAAAGCAACATTAAATTTAGAAATTTATTAATCAAAAAACACCATGGAGATAAGGAAAAGGAAGTGGTGAGATAATACTTACACCAAGCAGAGAACTTGCATCCAAAATACGTTTTAAAATCTCAAAGATCAGTAAGAAAAAGGCAGATTAACCTTAAAATGGGCAATTTTCTTGAATAGGCACTTCAAAAAAGAGGCTATCAAGAAAGTAACTTTAATTTTTATACATAATTTGAAGTATGCTTCTGTTAACAGATACCAGCTGATGGTAAAAGCATTTTTGAAGTAAAAGGTTTAGAAACCAATGAAAAATATATATTTGCAATTGCTGCTTATTCCTCTACTGGTAAGCTTGTTGGAGATGGCGTGGGGGAGACAACGAAACCAATTCTGATTTATCCACCTCTTTCTGCTGTTACTACTCGGACATTCTTGACACAGGTAAAAGAAAATTCTCTAATTTTTCCCTTTGTTTTCGCTTAAGCAGCAGTTACCAAATAATTTCTGATAGAAGAAAAGTTACAGCAGGTGGTCTAGAGCTCCTATAGTACATCTTTTATATTTGTAACTTAGTCTCATAAAATGGGAATCATTCCTTCTCTTAATAGTGAATTTGCATCTTACAATAACTTTTTTTCTGGATTAAAAATGTGACATTATTGATTTTTTAAATGATTTATTTATTTATGCATACAAGCTGGGGTACAGGCCAGAGGCGTGAGGCGGTGAGAGGGTTCACCAGAGACAGAGTCGGGAGCAGAACAGGCAGATAGATGGAAGTACACTGCTGAGGGGAGCAGCTGGCGAGGCAGGAGAGGTCTGCTGCACCATGTGGGAATCTCCCCGCCAGACTTCGAACTCACGTTGTCGCTGCCTACAGTGCCACAGCGCAGTGCTCAATCGCTGCATCACCAGGGAGGCCCAGACCTTATTAATATTAAAATTTGACCCCTGGGGGACATTTGCCAATGTCAGGGAATAATTTTGGTTGTGATAACCTAGAAGTACTATAAGGACCTACTAGTAGAAACTAGTAGAAACTAGTAGGGATGTTGGTAGGTACCAGATAAGGCAGAGGATAGCACTGCTATATAAAGAAATTTCCAGCCCATATGTCAATAGTGCCATGTGTGTGTTCTGCATATATGTGTACACATATGTATGTACTATACATATACACACGTGCATGAATTTGTGTATAATCTGTAATTTTAATCATACTATACATATTACGTTACATCCTGATATTTTCGTTTCTTATATTGGCATTTTTCCATTCTGTTAAGTATTCTTCCAGAACATAATTCACAATGACTGCACAGTATTACTTCTTAAAGCTCTATCATAGTTTACTTAGAAATTCTTTATCATTGGAGATTTTTTTCTGGCCTTTTGCTATTTATAAGCAAAGCTGTGATGCATATCTTTGTATATAATTTTTTTTGCCTGCATCCATGGTTACTATTGTGGGGTAAATTTATAGAAGTGAAACGACTGAGTTAATAAAGACACATATACCTGAGTTCAAATTTCAGCTCCTTATATGAGCTATGTGATATTGGCAAGGAATTTCATCTGTGAAGTGGTAATAATAATAGTAACTGCCTCCCAGAGCTATTCTGAGTAGTAATTGGAATTATGCATGCCGAATGCTTAACCAGTAGCACTTATCACACAGTAGGCACTTAAGACATATTATTTTTTTAAATTATGGCTTTATTAATGAATTAATCTTTGTGTTGAAATGACTGACTGGCTTAAAACATCACAAATTAATAGGGTGCGAAAAAGAGTGATTCATTGACCTAAGCCTCAACATCTAATTTTAAACGGCTGTAGAGCTGATGGCTATTCTAAATTTTATCACGTTTCTATGGTGCTATTTTTTTCTCTTAAGAGTTTATTAGTATTATAGACTATAAGATCTTAGTGGCATTTTATATTATCATATTTTTCAAAGAAAATTAAATTGACAGAATTGGTAGGATTTGTCTAGCATTGGTTTAGCATGTCAAATTGGCTCATGGTTTTCTGATGTTTTTATTTCCTTGGAACCTAACATATTCTCTAATTTGCAGTGATGGAGTTATTTCAAAGTGCGGAACCGAGTATTTTATCAAGGCCTAGTTTTTCTCCAGGGAGTGGTTTGACTCTTGGGCTTCATTTGGCAGAACTTTCATTGAAAGTTAATAAAACTAAGTCCAGGCTTACTGCTGGGATAATGAGAAGTGTCATAAAGTAATGACCTGTGTTTCTTTATTGACACTATATTTGCAGTGCTGGTGTTCAGTTATGACAGTTTATGAGCATTCTCTCTCATAATGTTAAGTGGCTAAAGCAAAATTTTCTCACTTAGGATGCCTCCTCAATTGACAACTTAAGTTTCAGCTTTTAATTCCCAGCAAGTAAATGAACTTTCTTTGGGAACGTCAATCTGTTTTTCATGAAGGTGGTTAGCTTTTAGTGTCAGGACAAATCTGTTCTTCGAGAAATATCATAAATATAGTAAAATAGGGAGATATTTCAGTAAATGCCTATGATTAACTATGTTTGGGATTTTAGGTTGTCCTTTTATTCAACATTATTTCTGTAGATGTTAATAAAATCAGATGAATATTTACTAGGTTTTCCTTTAATGTAGCGATCTATTAATTTAGGCTATATGGAATTTTTTTGGGGGGGAACCCTTATGAGTTATATGTGTTTTGATATTTTCCAGTGTTTTTCCTTTTTATAAACTTACTTCTTTTATTCTTCCCCTTCAACTTTGACACAGCTGTATAATATGCTCAAAGCAGAGAAATTAGACATTCATCATCAGGATTTTAACTTTGACCTGAGAGATTATGATTTTAGGCAAGTTGCTTGGGCTCAACTTCCCTATCTGTAAAATGGATCCAGGAACAAATGGTAAATACTCCTGGATTATTGAATCAGATAGTGAATGAGCACAATGGATTGTTGACATAAGGAAATGGGCAATGTTACTTATTGAAACACTACTGTGTGTCAGGGATTTTAAAATTCATTATTCCATTTATTACAATGACTCTTTGATAGTATGACTTTTATAGCTGAGAAAATACAGATTAATCTTTTCTCTACCAATCCCATCTTACTCCAAGAAAGGGCATCTCAGGGAGGTCAAGTGATTTATACAAGGTTACTCTGGTAGCAGATGTGAACTTGACACTTGAACCAGCACACGCGCCCCTCCTGCTCTGTCCAGGCTGCCAAGGGTGTCACGTATTCAGCCTCTAACATGTGCCAAGTTCTTTTAGCGCCTACATCTCTCCCATCTCTTCTCTGCTTAATTCGGTGTTGCACATCAGGTTTTGATCAGAATTGGCAGCAGAGTTTAATGCTTTGTCAGTTATCACAGTGGTGGTAGGAGAGAGGAAAATGAAGTCCATCCATTTTTTTTCTCACTTCATATACGAATCCATTGAAACTCTTTGATTAACAGACGTACTATTTTAGTCTATGACCTTTCAAGTTAAAAAAAAGAAGCTTCCAGCTAAAACATAATCATCTCCATTTTTAAAGTTCTTTAAGATGTTTCAGCTCTTCCTTCTCATTTTCTAACGGAATATTACTATTACCTCTATTCATTTATTTATTGATGAATTATTTATTTAATGTTGATTTTGGGCCAGATCCTATGCTAGATGTCCTCTCCTCTTCCTTTAAACTGTCTTTTGTAGCCATCTCATTACCATAACAATCACCCTTGTTGCGATAACTTTTGACTTATGGTTTCAGTTCAGACCCTGATGCAAATGAGAGAACCAGCCTGGTTTGAGGGGATGAAACTGGGACCTGGGAGGGCTGCAGAGTCCACGCAGCTTGGGGCCTTATACCTTTGAATCTATGTACCTACTTTCTTTTTCTCTCTCCAACTATTGACTTTTTTTACTTTCCCATTTTTGATGGAAAAATGGCAGCTCCTGAATTTTTGTATCTCCCTCAAATTCAGCTACAAGTAGAAATCAGCTAGATGGCTCATAATATTGATTCCAAATTCCTGGGTAAGCAATTCTGATTAGCCCACCTAATGTAATAAAAAGTTTGTCTTCATTGTTTACATTTGAGCACATCCTTGTTTTTAAACCTCATCCCTGTTTTCATACTTTGGTCCCATATCTCTGGGCAAACTTGAGGGGGAGGCCTGTGACCTCACCATCACCTTTGGTGCTAGGAGGAAATTTAAAGCTTCCTGCTGGCAGGAAGTTTCCCAAGTCCAACCCCTAAGTCACCGATTAAGGCCCAACATAGTTTTTCTGTGTTGTCCAAACCGACCTCCTTGTGCCTGCGCAACTCTCCCTGGGAATCCTTGCGTGAGCAATAAACTTTCTCTCAAGTTCTCCTGGTGCATGGAGTATCATCAACCTCCACTTTAGAACCAAACTCTAGGTAGGGGGTTTATCTTATTTTGATGGGAGGCTATAAAACACCCAGCTGGAGTCAGGCACTCCTTCCTGGACTAGTCAGCCATGTGATAGTATAGTATAGTTGCCAGGTGTCTTTTTCTGTGAGTAGAAGGAAGTCATCAGGGAAAGAAGATTTTAAGAGTCATCTAACACATTACTACTGAGTGCTTAGTCTGTGCCAAACTTGCTCCAGGTTGATGATTCTAAAATTACAGTGTGCACAAGAAGGAGCTGCAGTTCTGGTTAAACATATTGTGTGTCCCACTGCTAGACTTTATGATTCTGCAGCTCAATTATTTTGCATTTCTTAACAGTTTTAAGGCAATGCTGATGCTGATGGCCCAGGTACCACACTTTGAGAACTACTCTTCTAAAGAAAATAAACAAAATGTGGGAAATAGGTAAAAAGCAATGGACACAAGTCAATTATGTAGTATGTCGGAAAGTAAGTTCTATAGAAGGCGATGGCGGAGTATGGTAAGAGGAACTGGAAATATAAAGTGGAGAATGAAAGATAGATTACAGAGTAAAATAGGGTGAAACAGCATGCCATTCATTTGGTCAGATTTCATATTGTTATTCATATTTCAATGGAATGATTTTTAGAAATATTAAAGAAATATATTCTACCAGGAGAGATAGGTAAGTCACTGTTTTTATCTTCTCTTAAGCTTCAAGGTTTTACCGGCGAAGTCAATTATTTTGCCTGATGTTGAATGTATTAACCTCAAAGTGGATATGGCTTCTCGGAAGTGTCTCTATTTAATTCTTCACTCTTTTCAGCTGTGAACCCTTTGTTGCACAAAAACTCTGAAAGTGTCAGTCAGAACCCGAAAAGAATGAAGTATATTTCATATTTTGGTTTTGGGAAATCTGATTGTTTCTCTTGGAACAGATTGTTCATTATAACAGTGTCTGTAATAAATGGAGCGCGCTGCTGAGATAGATGGAAATGAAATTAATTTGGCTCAGATGTGATCTTTGTTTTGCTTATGAGAATTTGAAACATCCTTACAGAGTTTCAAATTTCCATGCAATTTAGAAATAAAAGAGATTTCCAAATGTGCCTGTCTCCCCTGCCAGTGGCTGTTGTTACCTGACTGTCGCACTGTAGAACAGAACAGCACATGTTAATAATTATAGATGAGATCAGTGTGATAGGATTCTTCTTTAAAATAAAGATTTCACAAATAAAAACATCGCCTAAGACCATGTGCTCTTTATCGTAGGTCGCCTATCAGATTGGTAATTATGAGTTGGCTAAGAAGGTTTTCTCACCAGTTTGGGATTATTTTGTTGCTTCGCCACGCCGTGATGAACAATCCGTGATCTCTTTAAGCAATCTAATGACGATTACACAAAGAAGGTAACATTCTTCTAAAGGATCAATTTGCTTATTGAAAATATAGATGTTGTGTATGAAACCTAGAATTAATTTCTTTTCAATTTCATATTAGGGTCATCCAGATAAGACTATTTCTAACAAGTAGTTTAGTGTTTCTGTTCCTCGTCAGAAGCTTCTTTGGTAGGGTCAGAAAAAGCAGTATAGGCCTATGGATGCTTTTGGAATATAAGGTAATGAAGGTTGTGGGGAAAAAATAAAACCCTGAATACTAACCAAGGTAATTTCACATATATTAGAAAGCAAAAATATGCATTGGGGACTTTTGTAACAGAGAAAGGTCAATCGGAGTTACGGTCATGGGCTGATGGGTAGGAAGGAGAAGAAGGCTTTTCCTTTGCCTGAAGAGCTTCTCAGCATTAGACCATTAGCAACTGCAAATAGAATAATAGAAGTCATGTAGAATCCTAGGTCATCTTTGCTTTTCTGATACTTTTCCTTAAAAAAAGCAATGTTTAAGAGAAGTCTCCGAAATGAACATTAGGGTAATTTCAGGCTGTCTCAACAGCAAGTTCAAAAATAATCTCCTTAACTTGCATGTTAATGCCTGAAATTCCTTTAATAAGACAAAACCCTTCACACTCACTAAAAGATAATGAGTTTAAAAATGCAGATGCTGGTTGAGGTAAGGCATTGATAATGCTTATTCACACAAAGGTATAATTCCATTCAATTAAACAAATGTAGAGCTAGTGTTCATCATGTACAGGGATGCTGTGGGGGATGGGCTTGACAGGCAATTTGCAGGAAGAAGAGGCACAACTTGGAAGGTTTTATGTGACTTTTGGGGTAAGAGAGAGAGAGGAGTAAAAATTAACTCGAATTTCGAGTGTTAACTGAGTCTTTGGCATTTACTAAGGGAACATGAGAAATAGAACACATTTTTGGAGGAAAGCAATACATTTGGAGATATTTTGAGTTCAGTTTTCCAGAAGGATGTATATGTGGGATAAGATGTCCAGTAGGTAGTTGAATTTTTAGTGCTAAACTGAAGAAGAGAGGTCGAGCTAGCGATACAGATTAAAAATTGTTTGTTGAGGTCATCATTGAAATTTTGACAGTGAGTGAGATCTCCTCATGAATGACTGTTTAACAGAAAAGATGGAAGACTGGAATGGAACCCTGGGCATTGCTTACATTTAAGAGGGTCAAGGGAGGTTATTGAGAAGGAGCAGTCCAGGAGGTGAAAGTCTGGGAAACTGCACTGTCAAGGGAAGTGAAAAGTATCATCACAGAGGGCGTGGCTAGCGGCTTTAGAAGAGAGTGCAAGTAGTTGCTCAATTAAATGCTACAGAGAGGACCTCCCTGTTGGTGCAATGGGTTAAGACTCAGCACTATGAAGCTATCCAGAGCCACTGCAGCACGAGTTCGATACCTGGCCTAGGAGAATCCTACATGGTGCAGCCGACCTCTCCTGTCTTGCCCTGTCTCGCCTCAGCAGTGTATTTCAGTCGATCTGCCTGTCCTGCTCCCCACTCTGTCTCTAGTGAATCCTCTCACCACCCCACACCTCTGGCCTACACCCCAGTTTGTATGCATAAGCAAATAAATCTTTTTAAAAAATGCTACAGAGAGGTTGGGCAGAATGAAAACTAAAAGGAGACTCTTAGATTTGACAAATGAGAGGCGACTGGTGAGTTCACGAGAGCCATTTTGTGATTCCTGAAGACCAGAAATCTTTTGCAGTTGGGTAAAGAATAAATGAAAATGGAGAATGACATGAAGTTTGGTATAAAGGGAAAAGGAACCTGGGCATAAAGTTTAGAGAGAAGGCAGGCTTAATGAAAGAATTTAGAAGGTAGAGGGTAGCAAGCCAGTGGAGGGAGAGAAACTAAGGATATAAGAAAGTGCAGGTGATGATGGCACAGTGACAGTAGGGCATTTGCTGTGGGCAATATGACCAGGGTGACATGAGGAATAAACAGAAGTCACAGAGAATGAATTTGTAGCAAGTCCCAGTTTCTTGTGGCTCAGGGCCACATTTGGTTGGTCTTTGTATCCTAAGGCCTGAATAGTCTTCTACACAGTAGGTGTTCAGCAGATGCTAGTTTGAATGAAAACAAGGACAAATGAGGAGAATCAATAAGTGACTGCAATTGTGGCTGATGGAAAAATTTTGGAGATGGAAAAATTGAACAGAAATACCAAAATTGGACAGTGACGTCTCTGCAAGTTAAAGCACATGGAATATTGCATAAGACAAGGGATGCAGAATTGAAAGTACTAGAGAAGTCACTGTGAAAATGACCCACCAGAGTCTCAGCTGGGTAGGGAAGGGAGGAAGTCAAGAGGATGTGATGGCTTGCATTCGTCACACCTGCCAAGGTGTGCGACATCCTGAGGACCAAGAGTGTGAGCTGCAGGGGTGGGGGAACTCCCATTCTCCCGTCAAAGACTATTCAACATGTTGTGAAGCAGATCAGCTACCAGTGTGAATTACTGAAGTCAGATCCTTTCTTAGTTTATAGGTATAGGAGAGGGTGAGAGGAATTTAGGAGGGAGGGCTTCACGCCAGTAAGGCTAAGGGCAAGGAAGGGAATATTGGAAGCAAAGAAGGAAGATTGTAGCTTTCTCCATTTTGACGACGACTTACACTGTTGACTACAATTTAGAAAAGATAATTAGAAATGACCCAAGGGTATTAAGTCTCTATTTTTCTTCCTTTCTCCCCACCCTAATCTCTCCATGGCTGATTTTACTATTAATGACCCTCATTTTCAGAAAATTCATTAATTAAAATATTGGGGTTGTTTTATAGGCTTCTAAATATCCATAGTGATCTCATTATAGTGATAGAAAATAATTTTATATATTAGAACCAAAACTCTCTGCCAGTATTTACTTTTATGCATCTAAGATGGAACTTAAACAGCTTTTTTTTCTTAATTGTTAAAGATAGTCTTTAATTTTAATTTAAAGACTACAAAAGAACCTGACTCACAAATTTTGGCTGCTCTCGTGGGATCATTATGTGGATAGTAAGAACAAGTTCATCTAAAAAGGTGAGTTCACATGCTAAATCAAATTGTACTTATATCTGTAACATTATTTATTTGCTTTTGCAGATTATATCCTGATATTTTGGCAGAGACATCTTCAATCCTCTTATACCTTTTTCTTAGAAGTATTTTTGTAACAAGTGACATTAAAATTAAAGAAGAAAATCTTTTCTGTGACAATATTAAAGGCAATGAGATTTTCCCCTCTCAACAAGTAAGTGAATTAAAAATGACTGAAAATGTGCCAATTTGCCTGTATTTGTTCCTTGATGTTTCAAGTTCATGTTCCTTGGGGATTGCATGTCCTCGTGTGTGAGCGGACTGAACGGCTGTTAAATGATTGTGCTGGTTTATTTGATATTCCTTGTAGGTTTCGTAGTCTTGAGTTGATTTTTTTCTTCTTTTCAATTTATCTTTTTTTCCCCTTATACAAAAGTAGTATAAATTTCAAATATTTGAAAATATATAATGTATAAAGTGAAGCCCATTGTAATCCATTGCCTCTGAGAATACTATGTTTTTACTTTTACCTGGTGTCTCCAATTAAAAAAAAAATATGCATAGACAAAAGTGTTATGCACAGACAAAAATGTTATTGTAATTTACTATTATTTTACAAAAAATGGAGTCATGATCTACTTGCTATTCTGCAACTTACCTTTTTAACATGTCTTAAATTTTATCTTGGACATATTTTTATTCTGGTACATATCACATTGCCACTTCTTTTAAATTATAATATTGCATTCCTGTACAGATAAGAGTTCAACCTCTTTCTGATAATTATTGATAGACTCAGGGTGCTTCTTTATAAACATTACTTGATGTATATCAGCTCTTGCTTTTAATAACAATCCTACGTTTTTTTTTCATTCTAGCTTGAGATTCATTCTTCTTTCTCTCTCCTTCTTACCTTAGACACATGTAGACTTTTGCCATAAGTTTTTCCTACCCATCAATTAATTAACTAACAAGTAAATCATTACCTGAGGCTGTGCCAATTACTGAGATATGAAAGTGAGAAAGCATGACCTTAGCCTAAGACAAGTTCATAGCTGTGTAGAGTCCAACCACTCAGAGCGGGCAGTCTGTTCATACTATCATATTCAGTTTTCTTCCAGTACCCAGTCTGAGAATAAAGACAATCTTTAAGAACTTCAGTGAATTCGGAATGCCAGCCTACTATTCTCATGACAGTTGCTGTGTAGAAATTTCTGTTTGCCACTCGTACAAAACATTATGTATATATATGGGAAAATGAAATCTTTCCCCAGGAAAGGGAAAGGAGAAGTAAAATAGGAATCTTATTCTTTGTGTCATTTAATCACAGTCTAACTTTCTATCTTATAATCATTTTCATTTAAGTAGCAGAAGTATATTGGAAGACTAGTTTGGTCTACTGAGAATTTATCACTTTCTCACAAGCACAAAAGGAAAGTGAGACTTTGTTAATCAAGTGGGGGAAATATTACAGGAATATAATCATTATTATTTGTTATGACTTACTTTAAAAAAAAAAGGAAGATATTTTTCTAACACTAAAGGATATCCAAGAATTTATTTTACCGATTAAAGAAAGTTTGGTTTCCTTCCTTTACGAGTAGTACTTGTATTGTTTTACAAAAAATTCTGAAGTTTAATTCTAAGACTGTGTTAACCATATGTAGGATGATCGGGTAGTTGGAGTTGTTCTTAAATTTAGATTTTTTTTCACAACATGTATGCTGTTGTTAATTCACAAAGATCATATTTACTACCCTGTTGTCTTCTAAGATATACATTAATTAAGGACTTGATGTTCAGTATGGTTAACAATACCTTTTTTTGTTTTTTGCAGATTGCTAGACTAATTGAATGTGAGAGAATATTAGTGGCATTGGAACTTAGCAACTACCTAAATGATTCCAGTTATACCCTTCAAGCTGTGACTCAATGTTATGGGCTCCTTGCTCCGATAATCTATCACAATATTGTCTTGGTACCTGTTGTCCAGGTGAGGGTACTCCCCTCTGTGTCCCCCTGCCAAGATAAGGATTTTTTTTAAAAGATTTATTTATTTATGCATACAAGCTGGGGTACAGACCAGAGGTGCGGGGCAGTGAGAGGGTTCACCAGAGACAAAATGGGGAGCAGAACAGGCAGATCGATGGAAACACACTGCTGAGGGGAGCAGTGGGTGAGGCAGGAGAGGTCTGCCACGCCATGTGGGAATCTCCCTGGCTGGGCATCGACCTCACATCGCCGCTGCCGACAGTTCCACAGTGCAGCGCTTAACTGCTGCGCCACCAGGGAGGCCCAAGATAAGAATATTTTTACAAAAGCAGTTCATCAATGCTTTTTGAAAAAGAAACATCAGTGTATCTCTTACAAAGTACAAGTAGGTCAAGAATAAGTCTGAAATTTCTTGAGTTCACTGAAAATCATTTTAATAATTTAAATGATATGTCTGGGCAATCATAAGCAAAGACTTCAAATGTGTTTCTCTGAAAGTGTTCGGCCTGCTGCAGTCCATATTTAAATATTGGCAATTTGCTTTGTTAGGTTCTTAAAGTCATTTAAATGTTTATGTTCTTACAATGTTAGAACAGTAGTATTTCTTTAAAGCATATTATTAAAGTGAAATGCACTCCTTCTAGAATCAAAAGACATCTGTCTACGTAGCATTGTCTTTTCTCCCTAGAAATGAGACAGCAGATGTGACACCTGCTCTGGAGAGGTATGTCAGGTTGTTCCAGATATTTCGTTATGTGTCAGACCTTTGAATCTTTATAGGGTTTATTTCTACCCTTGGGAGACAGCAAGCACAGTCTTCAAAGTGCTTGCTGTTTCTTGCTTATTATGTCTGATTAACATGATGTTATTGGCATAGAGTTGCGATGTTCAGATCTTTTCAGATCCTAGAAATGTCTTGGAAGTTCGAGCCCTTTCCTAAAGTATTTTTTCAGAGGGTGGGATAGTTACTGTTGTCTTGGGGCAAGACTGTATATTATTGCCTACTCAAAGCGAGTGGGAATGTCTGGCACTTCTTCCTAACGGGACAGAAAAGAAAACATTAGCCACATTAGTGCTTGACTTTTATTGTGCTCTGGCAAAGCTAACACGCCAGGAACACCAGCTGCAATTGGTGGTCGATTGGTTGAGTTCAGGATTGTCTGCTGTCGTCTTCTGGAATACTACTGTTTCAGGATGTCTTTAGCTACAATTTATGGAATGGGTGATAGCAATAATGAAAGCCTTCAGCAAGGAATTTCTAACTAAATTATATCATTTAGAATAGGAGAAGATGAGTGAACAGAGGGAGATTCCAGAAATAGCCTCATGTATATGACAGAAGTGTTATTCCAATTCAGTGGGAAGGGAATGGATATTTTTAGCAAATGGTGGTGAAATACTGTGTTAGTCATCTGAAAGAAAGTAGATTTGACCTTTATTTGTACTATATAAAAAAGTTCATACTTATTAACGACTTAAAAGTAAAACAAAGCAAAATTTTTATGAAAGATAGCAGCAGGAGATTACATATGCAATCCAGAATTAGGAGAACCATTTCTAACCAAGACAGAACTCTTAGAAGCAACAGGAAAGAGAAAATATATTTGACTATATATTTTGAAAATATATTTGACTATAACCTGCATGGGCCTCCTAAGCCCGGATGTGATCTTTAGTTTCTGGTATACATTCTACATTCTACCTATATCTTCTATGTACTTATCAAAATGTCCTTTGTATTATAATCATTTGTGTACTTATTTTATCCTCTCTGCTAGTTGTCAATTTAGTTTTGATAAGGAATGCATCTAAAAATTGAATCTATCAATTTTATCCTTTACACATGTAGTTTATCAATAATTATTGGTAACAATGGGGCATCCCTGGTGGTGCAGGTGTTATTAAGTCTCAGCGCTGTCAAGCTACCACCAGCCACTGCGGCATGAGTTCCATCATTGGCCAGGGACCTAACTCACATGTCACAGCAGACCTCTCCTCTCTCACCTGCTGCTCCCCTTAGCAGTGTATTTCAGTAGATCCACCTGTTCTGCTCCCCACTCTCTCTGGTGAATCCTCTCACCCCCGCACCTCTGGCCTACACCCCAGTTCTTGTATGCATAAATAAATGAAAATAAATTAAAAATTGGTAATAGTAGAATTTGATGGTTCAAAACTTGCATGATTTGAATAGAACATTTTATAATGAGTAAGGATGATAATTTTAAACAAAAAACCATTGTGCTTGTTTTTCAGATCTTGATAAAATGTATAGTGGCTTTGCAAGGACTTCCACATGTTGTCCACTCAAAGAAACACATGGCGAGTTTTGAAAGTATACAACACATGATAGCTTGTTGCGTCTTCTATATAACAAAGGTATTTATCTCCTGTTTTGTCTAGTGTAGTAAAATTCAGGAGCAGTAATGACTTAGAAGGTTAAACTACTTTTAATCACAATAATTAGAATACTTTTAAAATTACAACCCCAAATCAGTTTATATCAAAGTAATGAAAAAGTGTAAATATGACTTAGTGGAAATCTGTTGAGAACTTTTTGACAACTTTGTGATGTTTGTTAAACTAAAATCTGATGTTTTGAAATAGGATTTGTATATTTTACAAGCATTACATATTGTCACACAGAATGCATTGGTCTCAAAACCCAAGAACATCAGTGACCTGTAGTGCTGTAAGCTGCATCGCTTCTTGTCAAGCTGAGATCTCAGGGGAAACTACGGGCAGACCTGAAGTGACTTGACTCAAGAACTGAGTTAGGACGGGGGGGCTTAAAAGATGCCAAAAGGTGAAGTTGTAGAGATGTGAATTCTGGCTCACTGCATAAAGGAAGGGCATGATAATCCCATGAAATTGGAATAGTAAGAACAATGTTAGGCATAAAAGAAGGGGCAGACTAGCCACAGAGTGTAAGGATGTTTATGAGATTGGTGTGCTGGTTGTTGAACCAAACAAGCTATAGAGGCGAAGTCAAACTATCAATTAAGAGTGATCTATCTAGGGATCTAAGCCAGGGAGGAGACATAGGCAAAAGTGTGGCCAGAGGACATACAAGATCAGTGTATTTACACAGAGCAAATGGGGTTTAGAACTTGAAAACATCTAAGGATGCTCTTTCCAAACCACAACTGGACAGAGCAATCACTTAGACGGTGAATTTGGTAGCCAGAGGTTAAGCAGCAGACTCTGGAGATCGAGATGAAGAGCCTTGTGACGGAGGAATTGGTGAGGCTGGTGGGGAGCAACTCAGGCATGCTAAATTAAACAGTGAGGGAACAACCTGACTGCAGGAAGAATGGTCACCAAATGATTGACCGTTGGCATCTGAGCTTGGCTACTAAGACAATGACTAAGAGGAAATTGGGATCATAGCAAGATTTAGCTTGATTTTGAGCTTGCCTTTTTTAAGTCCGGAAGTGTAAACCTGAACTTTTTAAAACCAATTTCTCTTTAACACAAGCATCAATCACAATATTATATCAACATCAACTTTGCCTTTACCTCTAAGTCAGTAAAACTTTTGTTTAAAAATATATAACTGTAAGTAACAACAGCTACAAAAACTTTTATGGTAAGTTCTCTGCCTTGAGGGGTTTAGAGTCTACTTAGGGAAAAAGAACATAAACTAGTTTTTCATTTTTATTTAATTTGTTTATTCAACAAGCATTTATTGATTACCTATCTGTATCAGATATTATAGTGATCACTTGATACAAGTGCAAAGAATCCAAGAGAACCATAGAGTTGAAAAAGGAGGAGGAGCAGAAAGGAGGACAAGAGGAGGAGTAGGAAGAGAGGAAGAGGAATGAGTAGAGGGAAAGAATTAGAAAAAAGAAGAGATGAAGCAGGAAAAAGAGGAAAAGGAAGAAGATGGAGGAGGAGGAAGGAAAGGAGGGAGAAAAGGAGTTCATTTTTAGTGATGTCTAGATGGTAGTAACACAAAGAGAGCTTCAGGAAGATCACGAAGGTGCTAGAACAATTGGAGAAGGTTTCACTTAGAACATGAGATATAAGCTGTGATCTAAAGCAAGAGTAACAAACTCAAATGCCTACTGGAGCCAAGGACATAAAGAATTTGTCAATTGATTGGATGTGGTATAAGATTTGTTGGGGCCTGAGGCTCACTAGAGAATTGGTATCTCCCCTATAGGCAGTTCAATTCATTAAAAAGATGACAACATTGTTCATCAACTCAAAGACTGTTCGAACAGTATTCATTTATTCAACAAATATGAATTAAGTGCTTAACATGTATTGTAGATACAGTGATAAAGATCAATTTTTTGCTTTTATGGAACTTATAGTCTCGTGGGAGAGATCGGAACACATATAATGTAACTCCATGAAGGTTTGTGTTATAGGTAGAAGAAAAGCATTAAGTGAGACAGATTTATGAGGGTTGGGCCTACTTAAGACAGGATGACCCTGTGGCATGAGGAAGAGTAAAACTGAGGCAGATGGAGGAGAATATTTGTAGGTGGAGGGGATGAAGGATTATGTGAGGAAATGTCCTTAGGGATTCATGGCCAACTTTGTTTTACTTATTTATTATTATTGCTTTTGATAGAAAGGAGTGAAGAGATTTTATTTCAGGTATCAAAGAGAGTGCTTATTATTTACTGGAGAGGCAATTGCCTAATTTTATACTAGCAAACGTAAAATTTTGAGAATATAAAAATGTTACACAAGCACATGTGATGCTTAGCTTTTTACGTGCTTTTAAATTATGCCATCAAATGAAAGGGGAAGTTAGAGTGCCTCTTAATGATAAATGGCCTTTTAAAAAGTAATTTTTTTGAGGTAAGATTGGTTTCCAACACTGTATATGATTTAGGGGAATAGGTTTACACCTTCTCAGATAAATATGCCACACCATCCCCACCACTAAGGCACCCACAATCCTTTACCATATCATGGCTGAGTTTAGCCTACAAATGAGTAGGGCTGTTTAAGGCTATTCATGTAGATCAGTGATTTCCAGCTTGTGGACTTGGCAGTTATTGTGAGAGTTTAATATATCCATAAGTAGACCCAGTGTTTGCAGACTGAATCAATGGCTTCCCACATATGTTTTGGTCTTTTGCAAATATGCGTGAAAGCAATTGAAGTAATTAAATTTATTTTAGCATTTTGTTACAGGAATCACTAAAGAAATATAATCATAATGCAAAGACTTACCAAAGACTGCTTATTTATTTTAAAGTAAAGCAGTAGTGGAATTCTGTGGAAATGGAAGTCTAAGCACACATCCCAGACTTCTGTTTTCAAACTCCTCTTTCAGTAGCTCAAACACGTCAGTTGGTAAAGCCAGGGGGTATATCTTAGATCAGGGATGGGGGTTGGAGGGAGAAGGAATTTTATGGGCACTCATTCACTTTGGAAATAAGAAAGAACTAAGGAAGAGTGGCAGAGGGACAGGCTTATTCTCCTTGTTGCTTGGCTTAAAGATCAGCATTGTATGTTTCTTCAAAGAGTATCATTGAATGCGTGAGTTTCAAGAAGACCCATGTGTGCCTGACTGTTTTGTGGAGTTCTGGCAGGACCTTTCTGATTTGGCCAGGGATCTGGGAGGCTCCTTCATAGTTGTCCTGATTAATCCATCACTCTAATCAGGACTTCTCTGGAGGTTTGGCCGCAGAAAGGCCTCTACCCTCTACTTTAGCAAAGAGGTCATGATCTGAAGACTTCATGGTCTGACCTCCAGAATGAAAAAGCATATTATTCCATCATTCACTGGTTTACCACAATTGGAGAGACCATTATGACCTGGCCTTTACAGTTGCTGAGGGAGCATAAACCATTAGCAGGAAGAGAAAAAGAATAACTCACTTAAGAGGACCTAGAAGTACAAGAGGAAGAGCAGAACACATACTACAATAACTATTCTCACTATTTTGGAAATTATGACTTAAGAAAGGAAAGCTTTCAATGCGGTACAGTTAGATGACCAAACCCAAAACCAAAAATATCTTCTGTAACTGAAAAAATTCCATTTTTGATTAAACAAATTATACACGAAGAGTATGGTTGTTATTTCTTGAGTCAATATGGAAGCTTAAGAAATATTTTGTAACATAAAACAGAATTACCTAAAGATAAATTCAGAAGGTAGATGTAGAAGTCATAGAATGAGATAAAAGGAGTTCTGGAGGTAGAAATGAAATAAATGAAGTAACAGGCTCCTGGGTCCTAGGCAGGATTAATGTAATAAGGTATGTGGGGTAGACACATGTTGAGAAAATTCCTGAAGTCCAAGGATAAGGACAGTCTTAACGTTTTGAGACCCACAGGACAGGTAACATGCAATCGAGAGAATCAGTTTGCTTCAAACTTTTTATTGGCAGCTTTCAAAGTTAAAATACTGGCACAACATTTGTAGAATCCTGAAGGGAAATGTTCACGGTCCAAAAATTAATAACCAGAAAATATATCATTTGTCAGGCAAACTAAACATCTTCAGAAGTGTAGGCATTTAAAAAGTATTCTGCCCATGTACTTATCTGAGGAAAACACTTGAGGAAATACTCTATCAAATGACAATTGATTCAGAACAGAAATCCCAAGACAGGGAGAGACAAAAAGGAGAGGAATAATGGGAGCAATGAATCTTGCAATATATGTATTATTAAAATTAAATAGATACTAATGATGTGACTAGGACTTTGTAATATAAATGCTAAGTAGGGATTCTTGAAATAGAAGAGTCATCCTGGAAAGAAAAACTTAATAGTAACGTAGAACTAAAATTTCCATTCTGTTTGGGGTTGAGGGAGGTGAGCAGGTAGAGGTTCTTCGTGCATGGTTGTGTGCTTTAAAAATGCACATTATATAAATTGACTGATTTCTTTGGATAGGATATGTGTATTTAAAGATAACTCTGGAGAAATGTAATTATGAATAGAACCTTAAAGCACAGTAGGACTTCTTGATTGTCTGGAAGGAAAAACGAACAGATAGGAATGAATGGGAGGAACAGAAAAAGGGGAAATTGTCAAGGAGGAAAACTACCTATTTCAGCAAAAGTAAGAAAGAAAAGGAGATTGTATTTAAGATGGGAGGAAGAAAACATAGTCACCAAGTGGATGAACTCAGAAGACAGACTATTGTTGGATGGGCCCAAAAGTCAGATTCCAAGGTATTTCAAGAAACACTTGTAAAACAAAGTGACAAACAATGGTTGAAAAATAAATGGGCAGATAAAAGTAATGGGGAAAATGCAAACAAAAAGGGAACTATTTTTATATCAGAAAAAGCAGAATTGAAGGCCCAAGACATTAGGCAGGGCAGAAGGAAATATTATAGAATGTTCTTCAACTATGTCTGTCAGATGGCTTCTCTGCTCCTTCATGGCTTTTGTTATTTTCTGGTCTTAGCACATTCTCATCATGAAGTTATGAAAGATGAAGTCTGAGTGAAAACAAAATATTAATTTTTTACTATAGCAAATTCAAGGAGAAAAACCTATGAAAATACTACAAAAGTATTTGATAACACCTAGCAAACTTTCCTAGCAAATTTTCTAAATAAGTTAGGGATGGAAGAAAACCATTTGGCATTTGCCAACATTTTACAGTAAACATCATACTAAATGCCGAATTTCTGAGGATGTTTCCTTAGAAATCAAGCACAGGAAAGAGATGCTGACTCTAAAAAATGCAGTTCAGTATTTTTCAAAGTTCTCTCATGCAATAGGTAAAGATACGAAATCGTCTTATGAAAGTATAATTTATCTGCAATTTTAGAGGTCTCAAAACCCCTTAAGAATCAAGTATTAAAAATTATTAGAATTTAAAAGAGAAATTATAAAGTAAGTGTACATAACACAGTTACAAACTGATTTAAAAAATATACGAGCAGTTAGAAATGGAGAGGGAAAAACATACCACTTATAACACACAATATTTTAAATTTAACAAAGTATTAAAAGGCCTAAAAAAATGAGTTGTAAAATCTGACTGAAGGACATAAAATAAGATCTGAACATATGCAGGTCACGCCACATCATTAATAGGAAGACCCACTGTCATAGAAATATAAATCCTTCCTAAAATACGCTTAAATGCAATGCAGTTCTAATCAGAGTCCCAATAGGGTGTCTCTGAAACTGATTAGAATAATTTAAAAAGTTCTCAATAGATATTAAAATTTACGATGAAGCTACATCAATGAAAAGTGGTATTAATACAGTAATGGGCAGGCAGTTTGGTAGAATAGAACAGAGCTCAGGAATAGCCCCAGGTCTACAGAAGAACTTAATATATGACCAAAGTGGCATTTGACTCCATTGAGAAAATAATTTACTATGCGTTTATTTAAGAAAAGGTGCTGGTGTAACTGACTATTCATCTAAAAATAAACAAACTAGAGCCCTACCTCATACCATAAACAAATAAAGACCAAATGTATATGAGGATATTTGTATGACCTTAAAGCCAGGGGAAGCCTTTCTCAATAGGACACATAATTCAAAAGATAAACAGAAAAAGATCATTAGATTACATGATAATTAAAAAAAATATTTTTGAGGCAAGAAACTGTAAGTCAGCCTAAACACAAATATTCAAAAATAGTGACAGATATAGGATTATTAATATTGACTGCCTTAGGTAGTAATCAGTGAGAAATTAGGAAATAATTTTGCAGTTTGGGAAAAGAAGAATCAGATTTATTTTTAATTATGAAGAATATAATGAAGTGTTTCAGTGATCTTAAAAAGTGGGGTTTCATGGACAGGTACCAGACAATGAATGGCATCTTCTGAAGTCAGAGAGAAACCATTCCAGGGTTTCAAAGCCAGAAATGACATAATGAGATTTGCATCTTAGGAAAAAGATATTCTGGTTACACTACAGCTAATAATTAGAGGGGGATAATATCTGAGGCAGGAAGTGAGTTAGATGGTAAGATGATAAATTAACTAGTGTGGAAAAGTGGGAGAGGAAATTGAAAGCATTCAAGAGTCATTTATGAGATAAAATTGAGAACCTGAACCTATTAAATATGAGGGGCTAAAAGAGGGAGAGGGAAGAATCAACATAATCCAGCTATCTGGCCCAGGCAGTTGGGTGCACACAATGCTGTTTGTTAACCCTGGACGGGAATTAATTTTGTATGGGAAAGGGAAAAAGATGATAAGTTTTGAATATATTGAATTTTAGGGTCTATAGACGATCCATAGGAGCAGTCATTATATATTTGGACCTATATTCTTGGAGCTCAGGATAAGTCACATACATATAAATGCAAAGGAGTCATTCCTATATGGACTCAATCGAAGCAATATAAAGAGATGATGTGACTTGAGGGCATTGTGTAGAATAGAAAAGGAAGAGGGTTATCCAAGAATCTCAAGAATGCACTTAATCCAATGGGTCAGATGGTTTCCCTTGGGCAAGAGGAAGAGTGGGATATAGATTAGTCCAATGCTGTTTTGTCATTCTCTCCAATCATGAGAATCCTGTGCTATGCTATCATTATCACATGGTATGGTCATTGAAAGCAGGAGTATCACGTAATCACAAAGCAGCCCTCTTGGTTTCCAGTGCTCGGTTACAGATTTTGGTGTTAAGCTCACTAGTACATGACTGAGGGGCACCCAGGAGCCCCAAATGGTTAAGGCTGGTACATCACCTGAAGGGATTTGACCATCTGTGCAAACAAAGATAAAGGAAGCAGACTCTTAGTGTGACAGATCTTTAATAGAATTAGTGTGAGAGAGAATTAGTGTCAGATAGACAGAGAGGAAAGGATATTCCTAATAACAGTTTTTACAATAAAACCCTAAAAATTGCCCATTCTTTTCTGGGCAAATGCCCAACCAAACAGGATAGGCCCAAAGCAGGGCTGCTGAGGCCCAAAGTTTGCCATAAGCCTTAGGTACCTTCTTGCAGCCTATAGCAAGAAATGGGTAAGATGGGTCCTAGATGCATTGAAAAAAGATGGTCTAGATAACAGCTGCAGTTGTCAGCTTCCTCACATCCCCAGATGTCTCTCCTCCACATCTCTGCCAAGTCTCCCCCAGTCAAAGCTTGGAGAAGCAAGTGCCCCACAGCTCACCTGTCTTCCACATTACAGAACTTCACCTGGCTGCTCTGCTCCACCCCTTGTTCCTAGTGTTCTGCAACTCTGGAAGTCCAGTTCACAGCACATTGGAAGCTGTAGTTGAAGGCAGCTGAAGGTAGGGGTGAGGAAAATGGCAACTACTCATTGCACTTTGATGCTCCTCCCCATTTTATGAGGATGCATTCTGGATCAAGCAGGGCTAGAGTAGTGAACCTTCTGTTTACTTCCCTTTGGGATATATTCATTTGTTTGGTCTTTTTACCCAAAACCCTTCATTCAAAGAGTATTTTCAGGAGAGGGATATCTTTTTCAAATGGGAGGAGGCCAGACAATTGCACAACTACTTTCTTTACATTTAATTAGTAGTGGCTACTGCAGTGTTTCTTCCAGAACAAAAAACTGTTGCAAGGCAACCTGTTGCTTGCAACTTGCCAATACCATCTTCTAATAAAAAATCAACTCATCAACCAACCAACCAACCAACCAACCAACCAAAACACCAATTCTGCTTATCCAGGTACCCTGCAATCTTTGATAATGAATGGGAAGGATCAAGGAGAGGGCAAGGATGAGGATGTAGAGAGGAAGGGTGAGCACCAGAGCAAGATTCCCAAGAAGACAGGAGGCAACAGGATCCTAGCACAAGTAGGAGGGATTACTCAGGGCAGGAGGTCATCTTGTTACAGGGCAGCCCTGATATAAAATGGAGTGCCTGACTGTAGGTCCTCACCCATGCTCTTAAAAGGGACTTATAAGACTCAATTGCAGGCACACACAATAAAATTAATAAAGGGTTTATTTACAAAAGGGGGGGGGAATAAAAAACAACTCAAGGGAAAAAACAGAAAGAATAAATTGGTGAATGCTTCCTACCAGTTCCTCCGAGCTAGAATCGCAATGGCACACCAAAACCTGGTGAACAGCCAAGAGCCCCCCCAAAGCCCACATGTCAGGTT
Source organism: Scalopus aquaticus (assembly GCA_004024925.1). NCBI lineage: Eukaryota > Metazoa > Chordata > Mammalia > Eulipotyphla > Talpidae > Scalopus > Scalopus aquaticus. The sequence continues at coordinate 190,113 of PVIJ01000257.1, forward strand.
GTATACTAAACATGGCTGCTTAACTCCAGCCTCAGTTCCCAGCATCCTCTCTTCAGTGATGATGGTATTATGGGATTTATAGTCTTAGGTGTCTTGGATCTCTCTGATCTGAGATGGGGGTGGGGTCCGTAAAAACCTATCTGTGGAGTTTGTTCAGGCCATCCTTTCTCCCCCAACAGTCTCTGGCCTCCACCAGGAGGGGAGGGTGGCTGCAGTCACAAGTGAGCATGTGGGCATGTTTGTGGACAGGAGATCAGCTAGTTCCCTGGCATTTCCTCTTTGGAAAGAAAGCAAGGTACTTTGATGAAAGTAAGGAGTTGTCATGTAAGACTGTTTCACAGATTTGAGAAGGATGGGGAAGTGTGCTGATCTAGAAAAATAGGATTTCCAACCAGTATTTAGGGCTTATGGAGGTTGAAGTCCTTGATTACCACACTTTTCCTCTCAGCAGCACATATCAGTCTAGTACTGGCTGGATTCCCAGACTTGCCATCCTTGACTCCACTCCCTCTTCCCCACTGGAGGAATAATGTGGTGATCTGAGTGATGTTATTGTAGCAATACCCCTGAATGCTTTGGACATTTTTTTTTAAAGATTTATTTATTTATGCATACAAACTGGGGTACAGGCCAGAGGTGTGGGGCAGCGAGAGGGTTCACCAGTGACAGAGTGGGGAGCAGAACAGGCAGATCGAGGGAAATACACTGCTGAGGGGAGCAGCAGGTGAGGCAGGAGAGGTCTGCTCCGCCATGTGGGAATCTCCCTGGCTGGGCGTTGAACTTGCATAGCCGCTGCCAACAGCTCCACAGTGCAGCACTTAACCACTGCGCCACCAGGGAGACCCCTTTGGGCATTTTTGTAGACAGATTAAAGCATATGTTAACGACAGGATTTTTGTAGTACAGTTGGGTGTGTACAAATTGATATGTTGTGCATTGTCAATTCAGAAGTTTTAAACTGACCAGCAGTCCCAGAACCTGAGACTAGGCCCAACTCCCATATTTCAGGGTTGATTTGAAAGAAATACATTTCTATTTGCGTTTTCTCCTAGGACGTGTAATGCTCAATTAGTTAAATGCCTCTGTTTCTTTTCTCGGTTCAATTTAAAATTATGGTGACTTAAGATGGCTCAACTTTTCTTTAAGCAACAGTGTTTTGTTTTCCCTAAATGTTGCTAGAATTCTAAATAATCACTTCGTAGACTTGTTATTTTAAATTTTCACTTTTACATTGTTTAACAATTATTATGCTCAACATCTGGAGTCATCTTATTTCCTATTATATTTTGGTATGTTAAGTAGAATTGGTTTTCTGTTTTTCCTTTTGGTTGGAAAATTTCTTTATCATTTGGTATTTTCTACTAGCTTATTAAAACAAAGGGAAAAGATTACACAGTTCCATTAAGCCTAGCACCTAAATATGTCGGAAAGCAAAATAGGTGAGAGCAAACATAAGCTCCTTTCTGTTTTCTTATACCAAAACTCATTCCCTCTCATATCAGTTATATAATGAGATCGGACAAGGCCTCGTTGGATCTCACTCCATCCACCTTTTCCATATTTATTTCATAATTTCCCTCCCCAATTCTGTTCTACAGTTGGCTTAAGTTTAACACACTTGCCCTGGTCCTCCAGAAATATTTCCAGCTCTTAGCTCCTGGCATTGGGTAGTTTTGAGTAGCCATTGCCATTCACTATTTTTTTGGCAGCCTTATTTTATCCTTTCTCTGCATAGAAAGTAACAATTATTTTTTTTTAAGATTTTTATTTATTTATTTATGCATACAAGAACTGGGGTCTAGGCCAGCGGTGCGGGGATTAAAATGATTCACCAGAGACAGAGTAGGGAGCAGAACAGGCGGATCTGCTGAAATACACTGCTGAGGGGAGCAGTGGGTGAGACAGGAGAGGTCTGCTGCACCATGTAGGTTAGCTCCCTGGTCAGGATCGAACTCATGCTGCAGTGGCTGGCCATAACTTGGTAGTGCTGAGACTTAACCCCTATGCCGCCAGGGAGGCCTAGGAAAGTAACAATTGTTACTTCTCTTGAATGCTAACTTATTTGCTGCTGAATAGATCCACATGAACATTCATAAAGACTTATTTATACCCTTTATTAAATTGTCCTATGGGGTTGATGATGAATGTGTCCCCTTCACATGACCCTTCACTACAGCAGGGTCTATGCAAATCAGATTGCCGGCCAGGGAAGCTTTACTGAATTGATGCTAGAGCTCAGGTCTTAATGAACGCAAAAGCTGTATAAATAAGGTGGAGAAAGCTGTTCTGGGAAATGGCTCCGGAATAGTAAGACATATAGGAAGATCTGAAGTCCTAAAACCACACTAAGTGTCAGAATTTGTACTTGGTTCAATATTTTGTAAATGGTGGAAGATTTACTAGAGCAGGATACCAGGCCAGGCTAGAGAAAGCCAAATAACAATAAGATGAAATGTGGGTGAGGGGGCAGAGTAGGGCTCCTCCCCTTATGATTACAGTGTTTGCTTTCTCCAGGATTCATGGAGCATCTGTCAAAAACGGTTGTATCTCTAGCTCAGTCCTGTAACAGAAAATCTGCGCAATCACGTATTGACACGAATGCCACCTTAACGCCATTGTTATGCCCCGCGTCTCATAGAAAGCAACTCACGACAAGAGGTGGTGGTTACATGGTCTTTAAGAATGATTTGAATGTGGATCTTTTAAGTAAAAATATTCTCTTAAAAGTTAACTTACTATTCCAAAAAGGCATCAGAGAGAGAGGGAATTTATTATCGAGGCGATTCCTCTTATTCATTCTTTCTTTACACGAATGGAATTGTGTAGTTTCGATTCTAGGTATGATCCGGAGGGAAATTTCCAGTTTCCTAAACAGAAACAGGGACATTCTAAAACCAAGAATGCTCATGGGACTTTTGAGTATATGGAAGATAATGTGTGACACCTGAAAATAGTGAAGTATTTCCAACAGAGATCATTAATAATTTTTTTAAAATTAGATTCTGCGTTCATGGAAAGAATATGACCTGGCAGTCATGCTTATAAATTATGGGAAAAAAATGTTGGACATCACACCCAAATGTAAATCTCTATTTGGTTTTGTTGATCCAGAAGAAGTGCCACAGGAGGTAATTATTTCTCATCTTTAAACACATATTTAGTTGTGTCTCTTAAGGGGTCACATGGAATTAGTAAACAAGTTAGAAAACTGCTCAATTTTTAATTTGTCATATTTACAGAAAAGTAATATATAGTGAAAAGCTGCTTCTTCCCCTTTTTTTCTTTTAACCATCGTCAAGAAGATGAAAAGGAACCCAGGCTAGAATACTGAATATTCCCCTGTCACCAAGACTGATCATTACCGAGGCCTTCCTGGCCTCCTAGACCAGCTGGACATGGGCCTGCACACCCTCTAACATCTACCCCAAATTGAATATTATGTTATTTTTGGTGGGTCATTGAAGGCAGTAAATACAAGTCAGAGATTTTACTGTGTTCACATTGTATTTCCTAAACCCACGGCCACATTGACATTGTCTTCTTTATGAGATGGCTTAAGATTGAGACTCTCTGCCTCCCGAATGTAGGTCTCCTTGGGGTCTGTTTTATTGCCTTTTCTTGAAACTATGTGGCTAAATGTTTCTGTAGGTCAAATTTTGAAGCATTGCTTAGTTTACTAAGGGGCTTCTAAGGGACCCTGGGTATTGCTGGAAGGCTTCCCGGTGACTAGGGTGGGTTGGAGACTATCCTCCCTGACCCTGTTTCAGCTGGAATAGCTGCACATCTCTCTACTACAGATTGAGTTTCCATGCAGATGCCTGTTTGCCACAAGCCTTGCTGGATGAATTTTACAAACCTTAATATTTCTGGGAAGGTTTCGTTTTGTCTAGAGAGCATTTGGATTAAGCTGGGAGCAATTTGAGGACTTTTCAAAGCCATGCTTTGATTACTGTCAAAGTCCATCAGCCTGGCCCTATATGTCTCCCAGGCCTTGATTCAGGATCCTGGCCCTTCACTCACTGCAGGACAAGGCCCCAGGCCTCTTTCCTTGGAGCCTCTACTTCAGCAGAAGCTGGAACACGTCCTTCTTCCTAAAACTGTAGGGACTGAGAAACTTATACCTAATTTTTAAGAGTAAGAAATCACGATGATCACGCAAGGTCTCTTTAAGCCTAAAGGGGTTGGGAGTCTGTCTGTCTGTCTCTCTGTCTCTTTGCCTATCTGCCATCTATCTATCTATCTATCTATCTATCTATCTATCTATCTATCTAAATATCATCTACTGTAGAACAGGAGATATTAGCCATCAGTTCTCAGGCTCAGACCTTTGAAAACATGGTGGGAAGCTTGAGTACACTGCTGTCAATTCTTAATCCACTAATTACCACTCTTGTAATGTTCCAGTGAAAGGTAAGGCTGCAAAGACAATTAGTCTAGGTGTAAAGAAGCTCCTTCTGGGGAAAAGAAAGGAAAAAAAAAAGGAAAATGAATGATACATTTCTGAGTTCTGACTGGAGATTTTCATTGGAACATTTTGGGACATAAATCCTCAGTTGCTTTGTGTGTATTGGAGGGACTAGTTCAGGTGAAAATTCTGAGAAAAATGGAGAGAGAAGAGAGAATACATATTTTGGCAAGCTTCATAAAAACACTAGTACGTGTCTGATGTTTAGTTAGAACTCTGTTGTTATTATTATTGTTATTATTAGTTATTATGTTGTACAGCCATGTAGATTATAGTTTTGTCTACCATGAATGAAAGTTGAGTGTGTAATTTAAAGAATGTTACTTGAAAATGACAACTGTAGAAACATTGTGAAGTACATTGACATTTAACCTATTCCTAGGATTCTAAGAAGCCTTCCAACACTAAGAAGCCACAGCAGGTATTACCGGAAAAAATAAATGAACAGCTGGCCTTGCTGGAGACATATCTACTCAAGCTGGCAAAGCAAAGCAGTCAGTGTTTTTTCTTTCTGTATACTTCTGTTTAGTTTTATTTATTTAACTTTTAATAAAATATTTCATTAAAAGGATTAAAGATGAGATCAGCATTTGGTAAACCCGTTAAGGTTTAGGCAGTACTTTTATATTATGTCATTAATTCTAACAATACTCAGTTAACAAGGGATTGCTAACCACTTTTTACAGATACGGTTTGTAAAAAAATCAAGCAATTTATTTAGGATTACGTAGCTGGCTTGGATTTGAGCCTAAATCCTCTGACTTTGCAGCAGAGCTTCTCAACCTTGCTGCAACTGCCAATTTGTGCCAGATAATTTCTTTGTTGTGGGGGGTAGTCCCAGGCATTATGGCATGTGGAGCAGCATTCTTGGCATCTACCCATAGATGTGGAGCACAGCATCTCCCCCAAACAATGGGTAGACAGTGTTGCGAAATGTTTTGGAGAGGGAGATGCAAAATTCAGAATCACTCCTTTAACTACAAAAATGTAAGTGAGAATGAAAAGAACAGGGTATGGAATAGAAATATGTGAGTGGTTTGGACCAAGATCTACTCTGGTGGAAGATTAGAGTATTTTTAGTGTGCTGTAATTTCATGATAGGCTAATGTGTTAACATACCGATTAAAATTTTGTCCTTTAAGTTGGGATAACTGCTTAAGAAATGGATTTTGCTTCTGACATTAAAACATTTTTTAAAAAGCAGATGCTTCAGCTCTTCTAGAAAAACTAGAGTATCTGACTGGGTGTCAGCAGGAGGCTCCATTTGTAACCCCGTGGTATTTGGGGATCTGACTCCACTTGCAGACCTTCTTGACCCTAACTCACCTATTTCACTGTCAGCCTCAAGTATAGCTGAGTGGGCATTCTGCTTCAGAATTCCCTCCCCTGGGTCTCTGCGGCATGTGTGTTGTGAGATGAATTTATGAATAGTTTTAGGAAACCTAGTTTTGGGAAAGCTATACCTGTTATCTAAAAATAATCCCTTAAAATATAAAGTGTTCTAGAAATGTGGATCACTTATTTTCATGTTATCAACAAAAACATTCATTTATTTATTTATTTTCTTCCATTATCAATAAAAAACATTTTACTAAGGAGCACAATGTGATGTTTCTAGCTGGATAGATTCAGTAACAAAGCAATAATAAAAAATAATTTTATACAATGCTTTCTGTGTGCCAGGACCTATCTGAAGTGTTTTATACATATTAAAATTCATATAGCCCTACTTTACAGCCAGATGAGAAAGATACTATTCTTATCCCCATTTTAAAGATAAAGCAACTGGGACATAGACGTTAACTTCCCAATGTATTTTAATTCAAAAGTGTCAGGATTAGATTTGAACCCAGGCAGCCTGGCTCCAGAAGCTGAGCTATTCATTGTTTTACATTTTGCTCTCTTCTTTTTTCTTTTTTAAAGATTTATTTATTTATGCATACAAGAGCTGGAGTGTAGGCCAAAGGGTGAGAGGGTTCACCAGAGACAGAGTGGGGAGCAGAACAGGTGAATCTACTGAAATACACTGCTGAAGGGAGCAGCAGGCAATACAGGAGAGGTCTGCTGCACCATGTGGGAAGTTCTCTGGTCAGGGATCCAACTTGTGCTGCAGTGGCTGCGGACAGCTTCATAGTGCTGAGACTTAACCTGTTGCACCACCAGGGAGGCCCCACTTTACTCTCTCCTAAAGATAATTTTATAAAAGTGGACTTAATGTAATTGCTGGGTTCTGCGTCTGGGACTTGCTGATCTATGACAGCTGTCAAATAAGACAGCCTCATGACTTGGAAACTCTTCCCCTTAGTTTCTAAGGGGGAAAATAATTGAAATTATTGAATTTTTTAATTTCCAAAATGTAATGATATAATTGATACTTTAAGGCACATGATTTCAAATGAATATTTGAGTCTTTTCTTATTTTTCATCCCCTACAAAGAATTTTCATTTTTGGTTATTTATTTCAAACAGAATTTACAATTTATTATTATTTTTAAAATTTTAGATGTTACAACTGAACTCCAGGGAACAGAAGACCCTATATTTCTTTACCCTGTCGTTTTAAATTGGTCAGTCAAAGGTGCTACAAAAGAAGGTAGGTAGCTTAAATACACATATGCTCTTCAACTCATTATGGAAGGCCGTTTGATCTGTGGATCTTCTTGTTATTACTTAAAGATTTCCTCTATTCTGGGCAGAAGATTTTTGGTTGTAACCCATTCAGAATAATACATGTACCTGTACCTTATGTAAAGTCTAGAAAGACAGAGCCTTGATGTTGGCTTACTTTGATAATGGTGTTATTAAGAAGCTTGCAAAAACTAGGGAATTGGAAACGTGTTCGTAATCTTAAGTTCAGCTTTAAAGAAATAGCTTAACTGAGAATGAAATATAATAAACTCAGGATAACTTGTCTTTCTGATCATTATCTGCATTGTTTTCCCAGCTAGTCATGCAGTGGAAGTCATTTTTATGAAATCTTCCTCAGTACTGACACATTTGGAAAAGAAATAAAACATAGACCATTTTAAAGAATTATTTGATCTTAGAAAAACAACAGTTCATATTACTTTTACTTCTTTTGTTTTTAAAGTGAGAAATCTAAAAAGTAGATTTAATCTTTCCTGTTGGGACAAAATGACTGTTACCAATAGGAACCTTTCAGCATCAGTAATTAAGTGTGCTGGTAAACATGAAGTTTCTTGTTTTCACAGTTATGAAATTTAAGCAGAGACCTAGATTCCTGGAATTCTTTACACAAGTTATGCTGAAATGCTTGAATGACGAAAAATTTCAACTTTTGATAGACATAACAAATCCTGTCAATGACTTCTTAAGGAGGTACTTGTAATATCTGCCTATTTTTAGTATTAACAACATTTAAACATAAACAACATTTTCATTTTAAGATATAAAGTAGATGATAAAAGAGGGTGGGATATATATAGTTAAAACAACTACATTGGAGGTAATGATGTAATGAGGTATTTCTGTATATAAACAAACATCTGTAAACTTATTTTGAAGATTTATTATTTATGCATATAAGAGTTGGGGTATAGGCTAGAGGTGCAGGAGAGTGAGAGGACTCACCAGAGACAGAGTGGGGAGCAGAACAGGTGGATTGACTGAACTATACTGCTGAGGGGAGCAGCGCGCGAGACAGGAGAGGGCTGCTGTGCCTTGTGGGTTAGCTCCCTGCGTGGGGATGGAATGTGTGCTGCAGTGGCTGCTGAAGCTTCATTGTGCTGAGACTCAACCCCTTGCACCACCAGGGAGGCCCCATGTCTGTAAATCTTAACTAAGGAGTAAGAATAGAGCATGTTCAATTTCTTGCAAGAATCAATTAGTTCTTTGCTATTGAGTCAGGATGGGTAGTACCATCTCTAGTTTAGCGACTCATACAGGCAATGGGTCCATTTTTGGTCATTTGCCAAGCTTTTCTGATTTCTCTATAGTAGAAAGCAGACTTGGGGTTTCCATTCATTTGCATGGATGAACGGGGTGTCTCTCAGAAAGAAATAGTTAAATTTAAAAATTCTCCCTCTGGGGTGGGAGCAGGGGTAAAACAGAAGGGATGAACACAAGGGAATATGGTGATGATTCATGGGTGGTATGGTGGTGGGAGAACTATGGTGACTACAATGATGTAAGAAAAAATTTAATTAATTAATAAAAAAATTTCCCAAAAGTATATATGAAATAGAAAAGTGCTAGATCATTTTGGAAACCTATGACCCTTATCACTGAATGGCATTCAACACATTACTAAATTGAATAATTATTTTCATTTATCTACAAGGAAAACTGAGGTTCTAATAAATATATATATGTATGTGTATACACACACACACACACACACACACACACACACACGTAAAATTTCCCCCTCTGATTCTCTAAGCCTGAATGATTCTCTTTGTCCCTAAAGACAATCATAGTGTCACAGGATACTTATAAGAGATGCCAAATAAATCAAACTTTTTTTCCAGCACCTGGGTTTTTACTTTCACCCCTGGATAAGATCCATCTTTCTCATTTTGGTGAAAGTAAACATCAACAACTTGAGGTCTGTTTTAAAATGGCAACAGAAGAGAAGCAATCTCATAAATGTCTTCCTGAAATAGGCATTTCTCTTATTAGAACAGGAGTTTGGAATATATGTGCTTCATATTTTTAGAGATAAAAGAGGAAATTGCTTTTATTAAGTGAAGCAGGCCTTGGTAATAAAAGCGTTGGTCAGAATTAGAGAATTGCATTAAATTAAAAAAATCATAGCAAGAAGTTGTAGATGATATCCTTGATATGAAAGGAAGACAGAAGGCAGTGTCCTTGTGAGGTGATGTTTGGAGAGCTAACCGTGGAGGTCTAATCTAACAATAATAAATATTCCAAAAGAGGGAAACAAAAATAAGTGACTTAGAAACATTGACTAGTGGTAGAATAAAAGATCTGAAATTGGAGATTGAGCAATGGTACTAATTTCCATTTTTATTTTTTTTTATTATTATTATTTTTTTAATTGTTATTTGTATCTTTTACATTTTGTATTCCCCTTGGGCAGCCCACCACCAATTCACCCGTGATCCACCTCCATGGTAATTTCCATTTTTAAGGCTGAGTCTTCAATACGTCTTTCTATGAATCAGGGTTTATTGAGGAGGGCTAATGAAATACCTTGAATTCCACTTTGATAGGAATATTTATGTTTTAATATTCATTTACTTAAACATTTTGCACAAAGATGTCTTCCTCACATTGCAACAAATATACAACTATATTTTCCCCCTCTATTAACAATATTTAATGTTTTATCTACATGGAATTTATTTTGGTATAGGGTTTTAGATTACACTTTAGGTTTTTCTTCCTCAGTTTACCAGTTGTCTTCATATCATCTAAAGGATCATCTCTTCACTAATTTTTTAATGCCACCTTTCCCCATTCAAATGGGTGATTCTACCACAATGAAGTATTTCATGAACTTCCATAACAAAAAGTTAAAATTATATGGAAATAACTGTTGAAAAGACAAGGCTAATTTGATAGAAACAAAATAATATTGAGAGAGTTTAATGTGATATTTTAAAAAAGACAAGTAAAAGGAATATAGAAAATATATAACATATAATTTAAAAGAATAATTTGTATAGCCAATTAGGACTGAGCACCCTTTAACCATTTAATTAGTATTAAATGTTTAAAAAGTAATAATTATGCTGTGGAATAAAGTTCAGTAGATTATTTGGACAAAAATTTGCAAAGGCCACATTTTCTTACAGTATGATAAAACCCAAATTTTATAACAAAGTAAATATGGACATAAAAATTATTGGATCAAAAAAAGAAATCTAACTTAAAGAACAGAATCTTTTGAAAATAATGATGAGAAACCCTAATATCAAATGTATGCAAAGCAGCAGTTAGAGAAGAATGATTAACTTTAGAAGCTTCTATTATTGAACAGAGAAAAATAAAATTATGTAAACTTTTATTGAACTCAAGAAATTATAAAAACAACAAATAGTTTTAAGAAAGCAAAATGAAGAAAATGAAAGTTGAAACTGATCATTTACAAATTTATTTTAAAATAGTCCAATTATAGCTGCTAGAATTATTTCTTTGAAGATAGGAATAAATCAGGTAAATCTCAGGCCAGCATGATAAGAAAAGTTGAAATACAAATAATCCAAAGTGAAAACAGTCATAAATTTGGAAATGGTTAAGCACATATTAGATAGCAGAGTATACAATTTAAGATGGATACATTTGAAAATGAAATTAAAATGATTATTTGGAAAAATAAGAATTGATTGAAGCATTTTCTTTATAAAGAGAATGAAAAAATAGAAAAATATGCATCAATCTTACTTACCAGTTAGTAGAAGGAAAAATCCCAAATAAAATGCTAGCTGATAATTTCAGCAGTAAAAATGTAGATGATATTCTCATATATACAGTCAAAAACCTATAAATATAATTATCACTAGTAGCCCAAGGAGACTTCAGTCAGTGCTGAAAAAGTAATGTGTTGAAATTCAACCATTCCTGACAAATTTGGATGAGACTTTTTTTGCTAAAATAAACTCTAAAGAAACCTATTATTCCTTCTCTACTTAACAGTATTCTGAAAGTTCTTACCAATGCATTAAAACAAGAAATAGAAAGTAGGATTAAAATTTGTGATTATCACATAATAGGATCTCAAAAATGTTTGTCAAATAAATTCCACAGTGAAGTACTCTGAAAATGGAGATGTGCTAGATATTTACAATTTTTTTAACTTAATGAGCTAATTAACTAAAAACTATCAGATATAATAGAATTTTATAGGATGATTAGGTGTTAAAATCAGTTACTTTCTTATATAAACTAGAAGATGTAATGGAAAAATGATCCCATTTCTCTGAAGTACAGAATTAAATTTATCAGGAATTTTGAGGGGACTTACACTAATATAAAGGAGACCAAATATCTTTGCCAAGAGATATGAAAATTTCTTACTTCAATTACTTGGTAGGCAGATGGACTTTGCAAAGAATTATATTATCTTTGTATCAATTTATTAGTTTAATGCAATTCCAACAGGTTAGTTTTATATAAAATGTGCTAGAATAATAAGAAATATCTGCAAAATAAAAAGAAATACAATAAGAGACTTGTACTATCAGATAAATTACAATAGAGTTGGGTTTGTGAAATCATGGGCAGACAAACATTGGGACACTGTGGAGCCAGAAATAAGTAGTAAGTAATCAAAATAATGACTAAGCAACAAAATATAAGATCAATAATATAGACCACATAAAGATTTAGAAGTTCTGTTTTTTACAACATACCATAAAAAAAGAAAAACAACCAGAACTAAGAGAAGGCAGTCTCCTTGTTTAATTTGTTTAGTCTATGAGAGTTCTGTAGCTCATGGAGGAGAATACTGGGAGCATTGGGAAGACGTAGCCCAGGTGTGTACATCCATGATCTCCTTTCTCCTTCCTTTCTCTTTCTGGCATAACAGCAACCAAGTCAAACATTCTTGTAAGGTGGGAGAGAGAGGAGATGGAGAAGAGACTCAACTGCTTAGAGAATGGCTGGAACTGGTCTCAGGATGCAAGTTGTAGAGGATGGATGGAGGCCCACGTTCCTAAGAGTCCCGGGGGACTCCTGGATCCAGTCTTCCTAGTTCAGGCAGACAAAACACTTGCCAAAATGAATGCTAACTCACTGGGAGATTATTCAGAACTGTGGCAGCAAGGCTGGAATCCCAATCAAGTTTAGGATCCTGGACCATCTTTATCAAGATTGAAATGAGGCCAAACATCACAGAGATCAAAATGTATTTAGAACCACAACCCCTGAAACTAACCTTCCAGACTCACCCAGACTTTACATTAGCCTTGTTTTTTTTTTAATAAATATTTTATTTTTGTTATTCATATCTTCTACATTATTGTGTGTTCCCCAGAGGTTACCCACCACCTGTTCACCCATGGAGCCATCACTATAGTCCCCCGTGCTCCCCTCCTCCCCCATCTTGAGCCCTTACCCTCCCCTCCTTCCCTGCTAAATGTCACATTCTTATTTGGCTCCCCTAGATTCCAGTTATAAGTGAAACCATTCAATAATTTTCTCTTTCTTTCTTAGCCTTGTGTTAATGAGACTCTACATTTTCTTCAATTTCAGTTTTGGATGCCATTTATCACGCTATAGAAGTGTTTTGCTGTAGCAAATAATAAGAGAAGTAGGAATTTTAGGAAATGTGTGATTGTCAGGGAAAATAGGTGAAAAGCATCAAAAGAGGGAGGAATAAATGAGACTTTACAATATATGGAGAAGGAGTTAGATGAACAAAGTAGTTCATGGAAGATTAGGGAAAAAACAAGGTTAAGAACAACTACAAGTGTTTAGGGGATAGGACAAAGTTTAGTGATCATCTAGTATGCTTAGCTCCTTTTGTATCCAGAAAGTGATTGTGGCTAGGAGCTTGCCAGTGATGGGATCAAAGAAATGGAAATACAAGATAACTGGAAAGCAAGATAACTGAAGTCTGTTGGAAACTAGGTAGCTTGTCTAAGGTCATTCTTTTTTTTTTTTTAAGATTTACTTATTTATGCATACAAGTTGGGGTGTAGGCTAGAGGTGTGGGGTGAGTGAAAGGATTCACCAGAGACAGAGCAGGGAGCAGAGCAGGCAGATTTACTGAAATACACTGCTGAGGAGAGCAGCGGGTGAGACAGGAGAGGTCTGCTGCGCCATGTGGGAAGCTCCCTGGCCGGGGATCTAACTCCTGCTTCAGTGGCTCTGGATAGCGTCATAGTGCTGCGACTTGACCCATTGCACCACCAGGGAGGCCCCAGTCTAAGGTCATTCTTATGTAGTGACCTATTCAGTTTTCAAGAGAAGTATTCATATGGTGTTATTTTCAGCCCAGTATTGTTCCTTCTATAGCTTATATCAACTCTCATCACTTTTTTTATGGTATGATTGACATTTTGCTCTCATGAGAGACCACCTATTCCTCCTGAACAGGAATTTCACAGTCTAATTTATGCATGGGACACAAGCAATTTTGGAATATTATTTTTGGTTAATTTCAGTGGCAACATTCACTAGAGATTTGCTACTTGGGGATAGTTTTGCGATTTTTGCAGGCTCTTTTAACCAAATTTATCTTTTTGTATTAGGAGGAATGAGTCTCTACTTGGACTTAGAAAAGTGAAAAATAAGGACACTCCTTTGTCTAAAAAGACGGCTAAACCTTTGAGGAAGTTCAAAGCTGCATTAATGGAGATTGGAAGAGTAAGTTCCATAAATTTTAAGTTAGTGAAGAGTTTTATGTATGTAGAGATGATTGGCTACATTATAATATGGAAAAGAAGGAAATAACAACCATAATTATATAATTATGTAATATTTTATAATTCTTAAATTATCCCTTGGATATTCTCATTGTATTTCTTTGTCTACAGGGGTACTGCTGATAGTAATTGTAATTGAGGCATAAAGACCCACTATATTTTAATGCCAAGAGTGAAGCATTAGAGAATGCGTAAATTGTAGTATCATGTTCAGAGTTTAAAATTAATTTGCAACATTCTATTATCTCCATATTAAGCCTACAGAGGGAACTCAAAGAAGAAAAAGTAGAAGAAAGGAAACCCTAAGGGAATTTTTTCGCAGAAACCCAAGTCTTTCTGAAATGAATGAACATGAAAGGTATTGATGGATTAATTAAATAAATATTCACTTGAGTTACTGTTTCAGGCATTATTTTGCTCACTAGGGATGACATTGCCCTCACGGAGCTTGTATGCTAATGAGAGGAAGTGGACCCTTACCTGCACTGAACTTGCTTGCACATTGACCTAGGACTTGAGGAAAAAAATAGAAATTATGTATTAAAAAGTTAGGTTGGGGTTGGGGTTGCTTTGAATTCAGTACACATGAATGTTGAATGGTATATTTTATCTACTCACCGTTTTAACTCTAAATTTAGTCTCATTTACTTCTACAGATTAAAATTATCCTTTTAATTTGTATTTTCTATGACTAGACCTTGCACATCTTTACTTTGATTAATACCTTGGTATTTTTTTTAAGCTACAGGAAATATATTTTTAGAATTTCATTTTTAATGGCTTGCATATTGTTGGTATGTAGAGACAGAATTAATTTTGTATACTGAATTTATCTTCAGTGGCCCTCATAAATTGACTAATTCTAATATCTTATCTGTGGTTTATCTTGGGTTTTGTAAATATACAGTATCATTGTATATGATTGATGATTGATCTTTTTATTTTCAATCTTTATATTCTCAATCCCCTTTTCTAGCCCTATTGTCTAGCCTGAATTGTCTCAGTACTGGAAAGAAATGATGTTAGTGGACTTCTTTGTCTGTTTCCCATTTCAAAGGAAAAATTTCCAAACTGCCAACATTTTATTATTAAGAATATTGATTGTGGGAGGTTTGTTTTTGTGGATACCCTTTATCAAATTAACATTATCATTTATTTTGATTCTCAACTTGTTTCTGGTTTCCCAGGATGAGCCCTGTCTGACTGGTCCCTTAGTCATTTTGACTTGTTCCCATCATTTTTAGAAGCTCCTTACTTACTTCAAGATGTTCCTCTTGTGTTTACACTATCCAAGCTCTGAGATCAGTTGGTTCCTTTTATTGTAAAAATGGTATTTAGAATCTAAATTCTGGGGACTAGTCATGTATCTGTACTTATAAGCCTTCTCAACAGACAGAGCTAGGAGATATTTGTCTGCATAAATCTATCTGTCTGTCTGTCTTTTTTCCATTCCTCTGTGCTTCATTTGCTTATTGTATGTGTGTGTTGATTTAGGTTCAGACTTGTTATCCATTACAATGAACAAGATACTTTTACTGCTTGAGATTTTTTTCATTTCCAGTATAAACTAGAGATCTTTTTCTTTCTCCATTATTACTCAGATAGAATGGTACTGACCAATGCAGACAGCACCATAGTTATCAGTAAGAAAATAATTTGATAAAGTTTTTTGGAGAAAAGAAGTCCATGCCATAAAAATAGCATGTGATTATAAAATTAATTACACTACATTTAGTTTTTGATAAAAATAATTTTTTTTAAATTAAACATCTATTATACTTAAAATCTGAACTGTTGGCTAAAGTTAGTTTTTTCCAGAGCATATTGAATATGCTTTTATTTTATTTTATTTATTTTTTAAAGATTTATTTATTTATGCATACAAGCCGGCGTACAGGCCAGCGGCATGGGGCGGTGAGCGGGTTCACCAGAGACAGAGTGGGGAGCAGCACAGGCAGATCCATGGAAAATACACTGCTGAGGGGAGCAGTGGGCGAGGCAGGAGAGGTCTGCCGCACCTTGTGGGAATCTCCCTGGCCTGGTGTTGAACTCGCGTAACCGCTGCCGACAGCTCCACAGTGCAGCTCTTAACTGCTGTGCCACCAGGGAGGCCTGAATATGCTTTTATGAAGTTATTTCATCCATAGTTGACTGATATTTTATTTCCTCTATAGTCCTTTAATGTTAGAAAAACTTTTGCTGCATTTTTTTCCTTAAGGAACAATACAGAGAAATGATTCTCTTGCCTAATCTTGAAGTTAGTCAATGAATATGAACAGGTTATAATTTAGTTGTCTAATCTTAGTGGTCTTTTGGTATGGAAAACAACAGCTCTGTTTGGTTTGAGCTGAGGACACAGGCATTGGAGAGAGCTGAGCCCCACATAGGGTCCTTGTCCCTATTATTTATCCCTGGGTCTGCTTTCCTTCCCTCTTTCACATTTTTAGCATTAAGGATATGATAAATAAGCTAGAAATATTGACATAAGGGCAATTGAGTGACTTATTGATGTATTTTGTACAAATTGGACTCATTCTTCCTTATTAAGCATCTGGAAGGTTGTCTGATCTTGAAACTTCTTTCTCTGTTGGCAGGAATAAGAGAGCTGATGTTAGAAAAATAGCAAATCGACTACTGGTAAATCTCTTGAATCCTCTAGTATATAATTATGTTAAAAAAAAGAGATTTCATCAAATATTTCTTGAGGAGATTCCCTGGAAATCTCAGATGAACTTGTATCTGGCAAGTGCACACTTCAATATGGTTTTAATAAAACTCGGAGATCGGACGAAGATGAAATCTAGCACTTTGCATACCATGGTCAGGTATGGTATACTATCAATGAATAGTATTTTCTTTAGTCTCATGATCATAATGTATATTTGATATACTCAGGGATCCAATGTTGATGATATCTTGAAGTGGTTTAAGGAGTGTCTCTCTCTTTATAATGGCCATTGGTGTGTTTCTCCACTTCTTAGCTCAGACTCTTTCTGAAAACAAGTACTTATTTGCATGTATCTTGAATATACTTGTTGATGTAGCTATCACTGAAAGGAGAAAGTATAGTTCCAAGAGAAATGTATTGTTACTTGTACAAAAACTATAGATATTAGTAGGCATTGGGCAAATCTGTTTCATTTAGAACTGTATTTTGAGCCTCTATAAACACAGATCATATATTTTATTATGACAGAAACTCTCTGTTGTTAATTCAAATAGACACTTGAGCTCTTATTAGTGTCTTTTGCTTAAGTGGGAAGGGAGATAAAAGTAGAAGATAAAAGCATAGTATGGAATACTATATAACCATAAAAAGTGATGTAGAGTAATTAATTAAAACAAAAATACTGGTTGAGCCCCATTAAAATTCAAGACATTGAGATAGGTGCAATAGGATACACACATAATATGCTTGGTAAAGTAGATCACACATGTTCATAAATAATTGTAATTAATGGTTGAAGGTGAAGTAAATATATGTCATCTTTGTTCCTAGAATGGAAGCCTTCCTCTGGCTGAGACTACAGGAAAGGTTTCATGGGGAGGGGTTCACTTGGTATGGTTATTGACGGGTAGGCAAGACTTAGAAATGAACAGATAGGGAAATTGGTATCCCAGATAGTTGAAAGACCAGGAACCAAGGCCAGGTAAGAAATACAGGATGAGAACCCTAAATATTCTGGCCACAACCTGTAGCATATGAGAGTGAGTGGTATGAAATAAAAAGTAGGTTGTTACTGTCAGATTGTGGAGAATCTTAAATATAAACTTTAGATACGGTGGGAGGATATTATAGGATTTTGAGCAAGGCTTTGATAAGAAATTTTTCTGATAGCACCATATCAAACAGATCAGGAGGAAAGAATGGTGACGGGATGTAAATTAAGAAGGGTATTTATTTCAATAATCAAGTGATAAAAATATGCAGGCTGAAATGCACCAGGATCTTGGCCCCTTTCTCTTTTTCTCTAGAGTTTTGACTTGGTCCATATTAGATTGAATCTTTGCAAATAGATTCAATCCATGCAGGCTATGCCAGATTTGCATTCACGAAACTCTTGGCTGGCCTGACCAACAAGGGTCCAGTGATCAGTGTATCCTTTCATGAGACCATGACGGAAAACATTTCCGATCAGATGGACATTTCTGAAGTCACTCAGAGGATACTCTGAAGTCTTCAAACTTCCATTCACACTTGACCTTTCATACTTAATTATGTGACAGCACAACAATTAGGACCCTACCATATTTGTGTCAGGATAACTTGGTGCTAAACTAGATCTTATTAAAACCATTCATTATACTCTTTATTTATGTATTTTTGTTGGAAGACTGTTTACTGCATAGGACTTATTTTAGAAAAGAGATAGTATGGACACATGGTACTATATAATAGGAATTGTCATAAAATTATGTTTAAATCAGGTGGTTTTAAAGTTGACCTTAATTATTGTTTTAGAGCTCTGAAGTGTGTGTAGACCTTTCATCCTCATTTTCAAGGGCACTTTCAGGGAAACATTGATGTTAAAATTCCAAAGAGCAAGGTTACATTGTGTAATTTTAAGAGTTAATGGAAAAATAGTTGGCTTTGGTCAAGAGTCAAAATAATTTGTGATCCAAAATTTGGAACATTAACACACATATTTTGAAAATAAAAGTAGATTGTGCTTGACGGATTTAATTTTGCTTATGTTATTTTTTATTGTTTTTTTCCCCCCATTTGCAGTTTCCGGTCTTGTGATCCTAGTATGTTCTCATTATATAATTCAGGAACCATATTACCAACAGGAAAACTGACTTTAGAAAGCTATAAAGTGATGCTTGATTTCCTTCATACAGCTAAGAAAAGAAAGGCCAACTTACCATCAGGTAAAATAAATATGTTAATATACTATCAAATTGCCTTCAGAGTTTTGTTTACTAACACAACATACACATACACAAACACCTGCCCTGCAGACACCATTTCTAATTACTCATCCATTTAGTTGAGTTGTGATATTTTGCAGGAGATTCTTATTTGTTCTGTTTTAAAAGAAAATTTCAATAGTTCTATGGTATCATCATATATATTTGGAAATATCTAAGTTATGTTCTGAACTGTACCAGTTTGGCTGTTCAATAAGCGTAATGTTCTTCTAAAAATATTGTTAATCTCCAGGGGCCAAGATAGGTGAAGACTTGCTATCAGGTGTTACGTTTTAATGGGAGTAAGTCTTAGAATAAATTTTACCTAGTATACTGATGCAAGCAGACATGAAAACAGTCAAATAGCTGTGTAATGTTATGAATTTGGTACACAGGGAAAACCATTCTTGCCCTAGGTTCTGAACTAGCACCATCCATGAAAGTTTACTCCAGGATGAATGTAATATTCTGATGGCAGGACTAGCCAGAGTTGTTGTCTGATCAGAGGGTTCAGGGAGGTGGAAAGATATAGATGAAGAGGTTTCTTGATGGGGATGATGACACTATTCCTAAGCACTCTTCTGTCTTGAATACCACTCATTTCACCAATAAAAATTTCATTTCTAATATATTTATGCAACGACAAGCCTCCTTATATAGAGTTTTAATAATGGCACTTTAAGTGTGGCATTACTTATTACTGATCAGGATACATATGTTCGTTGACTGCCTCGGGAGTGTCAATTCATATTTGAGATACTTGAAATGCTTTCGAATTTCTTCCAGTGTATAGATTAGTTTTCACTGGTACCTGCTTGTCATACTATGAATATTGAAATATGTGAGAATAAATTCCCTAGACATAGAAAGAGCCTTATTTTTCTATATAGATTATAATATATAGCTTCTTGAGATTTTTTTAAACTAGCTCCCTCCCTAAGAACTGCCATGAAATTGACAATAGAATATACTATTGAGACATAATTTAATGCAGGGTTTTAAGAAGGCTGTGGCAGAAGAAATCGTCTGTGTTTTTATATCACACCCACAGGAGGGTATGTGGCCAGGGCTGTGTGTGGCCATTTTAGGGACTGGCACCCCCTTTCCAATATCTGTGTTCTGGGAATGGCCTGTTTGGGGAGGAGGGGAGGATTAAGGAAATTACTATCATTGACCCCTCAAAAAGCATGCCTCTGTGTTATTTTTTGACAGTCACCCTTGCCTGGAATGGCTTCTTCATATTCTCCCTGCATAGCTAAATCATACCCACCCTCTAAGACCCACTGTCTGTCCTTCCTTCTCTGAAAACTTCCCTGATTCTTCGTGTCCATGATAATTCTGTCCTTTCTCCAAATTTATGTAGGAAGCCTTGATTACCTGAATTACTCCTTTGGTGCTCTCCGCCAGCTGTGCTTTCTGCACTTAATTCTCATTATACTTTATCTTTGTACTGTAGATGCCGAAGAATTTTCAGTACTTATTAATTCCAAAATGAGTGATGAAAACATTTCCAAGACACAGATGGCTTACGACTCGGACTCTCAATCAGGTGTTAGTTCGAAGGACAAGGAACGAACAGCACCTTCAAGTCTCTTGGATCATTTTACAAAAGTCTTTTTATATATCAGGAGAGCAATGGTAATGTGGCCCTTCTTAGTCACTGAGGAAGTGACATAAATGTCAGCCCACAAATTCAGGCATGTGTGGCATATGGGATTTATTTCCATACTATCCATAATTTTTGAGACTGAATTTGCTAGATTACATGTCAGTCATTGATGAAGTTTGTCTGCCATGTTGCTGGGGTCTTAGGGATCGTGGAACTCCTTAGTCATCAGTCATCCATCCATCAGGAGCTGTGATGGCCTTTGGCCCCGCACATAGTTTCCATGACTATCCAGGCAGCCTCTGCTGCCTCACTTAGTGAGTTTCCTTGGTGACACCACGGGTTCCTCTCTGGGGTCTTGCTCCCTTCTGGTGTAACACCTACCTCCTCCTCCCCTGGGGCACAGGGGAAGATCTTTCCAGGTGAGAGGAAAGCCCTGCCCCCTTCCCCGCTGTTTCTACGGGCCTCTTGGTTCTCCTTTCAAATGTGCGCCTCTCTTTTCCCCTTAAATATTGCATGACAGATTATTAAACTCAGAGCTGGAATTATCAGCTACAAAGGAATTTGTTTCCTTTTTTTGTTTTTATCAGGAAAGACATATACTTGAAATATTTCAATAGGTGAAAGGAAATCTATCCTTTCTAGAGGAGAAAGGAACACTTAAATTACCCAAATGTGTATGGAGTGGGGAGAATGATTTTTAATTGTTTCCTTACACTGTTATTCATTTTTGTGCAATAAATGAATAAATCCCCATAAATCTCCCATTACCTCATAACCACAAACCATCACCATAGTCCTTTGTGCTCTTCCCTCCTCTGCTTCGACACCTCTCTCCCCCACCTCCCCTGCTCTAAGTCTCAGATTTACAGTTTCCTTGCAAGTTTTTTTTTTTTTAAAGATTTATTTATTTATGCATGCAAGCTGGGGTAGAGGCCAGAGGTGTGGGGCGGCGAGAGGGTTCACCAGAGACAGAGTGGGGAGCAGAACAGGCAGATCTATGGAAACACACTGCTGAGGGGAGCAGCGGGCAAGGCAGGAGAGGTCTGCCGCACCATGTGGGAATCTCCCGCGCCGGGCATCGAACTCACGCCACAGCCGCGGACAGCTCCATAGCGCGGCGCTTAACCGCTGCACCACCAGGGAGGCCCTTCCTTGCAAGTTTTAAGTAGATTTACATTATCCCCTTGATCTTGAGCACTGCATCCTAGTACCCTCCTTCTCACCACCTCCAGGGCCCTTGGAGGTCTGGGTCCTCCTCACCTATTAGAACTCAGCTCCTCCTGTTCTTTTTTTTTTTAATTGAGGAATTATTGGTTTATAATACTGCATAGGATTCAGAGGTATAAGTTCACACCTCTTTAGATATGTGTTATCACACCCACCGAGGCACCCATAGTCCTTCACCACTCTCCATTTGGTCCCCTTCTCCCTTTACTTTCCACCTTTCCCTTCCTCCTCTAGTGTTCTCAGTTCTCCAATCAGATGTCTAGGGTTTATTTTTTTGTTTGGTTTTGTCTGATCCTTTGTTTTATTTCTCTATATTCCACCTATGTGGGAAACCATCTAGTATTTGCCTTTCTCCATCTGGCTTATTCTGCTTAGTATAATCCCCTTCAGTTGTTGCCAGTGGTAAGAACTCATCTTTTTTATAGCTGAGTAGTATTCCATTGTGTGAGTCTACTCCCTTCTGTGATCTTGAAAGCACCAAGCTTGGATCTTCTTTACCCTCAGGTCCTATCCTTTTCACTTGCACTTCCCTTACTTTCAAACTCTCCCCTCTTCCCAATGCACCACCCCATCTTCATGTTCAACTCAATTGATCTCTGCTCATACGTCACCTTCTCAGAGAGGAATTCTATTCTGTCCACTCAACCTAAAATAAAAGTCTCACCTTACTCAATTTCTTACCCACTTCTGTTTTATTTTTCTTTACAAAAGTTATTATTTGTGAAATCATATTTTAATTTGTCTGTTAATCTAATGTCAGCCTCCTCTGGTAAACAAAGGAACACAAGGAAGACCAATTTTCCTTGCTTGTTGCTGCATTTCTAGCTCATAGAACAATGGGAATTTTGGAGTCAGACCTCAGGCATGCAAATCCTTGGAACTTTAGGCCATGTCTCCATTTCCTCATCTGTCAATTGAGTAGAGTACCTCAAGTGACATTGAAAGTAAGTGCCTACTTACTTTATTGGAGTTATTGTTAGAATAAACTGATATAATGCCTATAAATGTCTCAGCAGTTTCTAGCCCATATGCATGGTACATACAAATGATGTTAGTTATTTTTATTATTTTCACATAATTCTTGCAGGAAAATTTTTCAAAGAACTCTGACTTTTGGAACTTTGGGGTGTTTTGAATGTTGTGTTTTTAGGTTCTTGCTCATCGTGGTGGCTACTGGACTCTGCTTCAAAACTGTTGTCGGGCCCTTTGGAACTCCACTCAAGAGCTACAGATACTTCTCAAGCAGGCAGTGGACCTGTATAAAACATTTCCTATCAGCCAGGATGGTTTCCTCTGTACTGCTGCTTTACCATTCTATTTAGGAGCAGACTTACTTATTGACATGTTAATAGAACTACAAAATGTCGATGCTATTAAGGTAAGAGCACTTGGATAATTATTTTTCATTGTATTCATTTAAAAATATTTTTGTACCAGGCAACTTGGGATAAGTAGCAATAAATATTTTGCTTTAGTTCTTATATGGTTCATCTATATTTCATTTGTTTCTCATTATTATTTGGTTCACAGTATATAGCTTCCATTGATGTTAACCACAAATATCTAACCCTGAAATTCAGTTTCTTAAAGGGAACAGAAAGTAACATTTACTAAGCTATAGTTTCTACATAAAGTAACTGTAACATACTAAATCCTCATGAAATGTTTATAGATTAATTAATATAATTTGGGGGATGTAATTCAAAATGGGGGAAGAAGTTGACCACATGTATAGATTAAACAAAATAGGTCCCAGGAGTTGATAATTATTGAAGCTCAGTGTGTATAGGGTCCTTATTGTGTCATTTATTTTTGTGTTAGAAATTTTCTTTAATCATAAAAAGTTTATAAAAAATTACACATCACCCATACTAAATTTTCAAAACTTAAAGATTCTGGCCTTGACCATGTCAGAACCTCTCTTTACTTGCAGTTTTTTTTTAAGATTTATTTATTTATGCATACAAGCTGGGGTGCAGGCCAGAGGTGTGGGGGGGTGAGAAGGTTCACCAGAGATAGAGCTGGGAGCAGAACAGGCAGATCTACTGAAATACACTGGTGAGGGGAGCAGCAGGAGAGGCAGGAGAGGTCTGCTGCGCCATGTGGGAATCCCCCCAGTTTGGGGATCGAACTCATGCTGCAGCTGATATAGCTCCACAGCGCTGTGCTTAACCCATTGCACCACCAGGGAGGCCTTACATGCAGTTTTGATCCTCAAATGCTAGTCCTATTTATTTCTCAGTGTTGCCAGGTGACATTACCAAAATTAAGAAGTGAATAGCAAATGTTGTTTCTTTGTTCCCAACTCTTGAGCTGTAAGCAATTGAAAGATGGGTGCTGAATAGGACAGTTGGAGATACAATTCCAGCATTCTTCTCAATGAAAGCTATATTGGAAGATGGAGGAACCACAGAGGATATCCTTATTTTTCATGACTGAAATACATTTACTTATGCACAGGCACAACTAACTGATAGCAGGTCCCCTCTGCTTCAGGCATGGACCAGGAAACTTACCCATGTCAGAAGGAAGAAAGTGTGATCCTGTTGGCAGGCAGGCTCTGGCAGGACAATCCCTGGGGAAGGGTCGAATAGAACAGGTTTCATTTCCTCCACACTTGCCTGGAGGATTGAGTAAAGTCCAGGTGGGCCTTCCCTGGAAGTCCAAGGTCAAGGAAATGGAGGTAGCCCTAACATAGATCTGTGCTGCTGAAAGTCTTCCTAGAGAGCCAGCGACTACAGAAATGGAATTCATACCGAAATAACAGGAAGATTATTCTCAAACATGTCACATATACCAGGTACTCTGCTAAGGAGACGAATTCACATAGGTCACCTAGAAGACACCTGTATTCATAGTCTGATCTAAGGTATGTTTTACATTTCACACCCAGGTGATGTCCAAGGTCTCCTCTAACTTCAAGGACCATGAATCTTGTCAGAGGGGATGTTTATTGTTTACGTATTATTTAATGTTGATACCTCCCCTCACTTATGCATGGGTCACCCTTACACTGGGTAGGAGGGGCAGGATTTGAGCTCTACACTGTTTGTTGGTCTGCAACTAAGCCTCTAGGTGCATTTAAGAGGTTTTGCTTTGCTTCAAGAATTTCTAGGGGGCCACACAAATGCATAAGGACCCGGGGGTTGTCGGGGAGAGAGTGAACACCTCAGTTAACAAGGTAGCTCTTTTCCTTGACCTAAAAGAGTCTTCTAGAAAATTTTCTTCTCTACAGTTTTGACAATTGCCTCAAGGAATTGGATATATTATTCTACAAGTGATGAATTAACCAGTATACTAGGGAAACAACCATTTGTATATGCTAAAAACCTGTTTTTCCTCAACACTTGGCCTTATGGATTCATCATATCTTTCCTGAAGTGTACAGTGACTGCGTAATGAGAAGTAAGACCTCAGCGTGTGCTGAGATGGTAGCAACAAGCCATATGTGGCTGTTTAACGTTAAACTTAAATGAATTAAAATTAAAAACCTGGTTGCACTCGTCACAATTGAGAGAGCTCAGTATCCACTTGTGCCTAGTAACTACTACATCGCTCAGCACAGAGTCCCTCTCCACCAGCCCTGCAAGTTTTATTGGATAGCTTTATCAAGCTTTGATTTGCATAATCACAACATTAGATTTTTTTCTGTGCAATTCTCTTCTATGTTATATTTTTATCTACCAGTTCAGTTCTTTTTAAAAAATGTATAATAAAATCTGAACTCACACTTTTTTTTTCCAATATGCTGCTTGCAGATTATTGAAGAAAAGGGAGAATACAGTGTTCCAAGCTGCTATGGAAATATTAAAAATGACAACGGTGGTTCTAGCCTTACATTTGAGCATCCTCTGGATGATGTAAATGTGGTTGACTTGAAATGGATCCATGACTTTGTGTTAAAATCTCTGGAATATTTATATCAAGTGGAAAAATGGGAAACACTAGTATCACTTGCCATTCAGTTCAACATAATTTCACAGTAAGAACTGCTATATGGGCAATTAAAAGCGATAGACCTCATTGGAAAAAAAATGTGTTTTAGCAGATGTTTGCTTTTTTTTATGTATTTTTACCCTCATTTAGTGAGAGATATACAGAGCAAGTGACACCACTCCTGGTATATGCGCAGCGCCAGCTTCTGCTGAGAATAAGCAAGCTGAATGGTCCAGCTATGATCCAACAACCATGTGAAAGATATGAGGCTGAGTGTTCCGAGAAAGTAAGTTTGACTCTCTCATTCATGCAGCTGTGATTTCTTATTAGCCCACATCTAAACTGCAAAGATTTAGGAATCAGATAAATGTGATTATTTTCACTTGAATCAGAAAATCATATTGACAGCCTGCTATGTGCCACTATTTTCCATAAATAAGGTAAATGAACATTGGGTCCTTGTGCACAAGAAGCTTCAGATCAGGGTTGATTAATCTGTTAGGCATAGTGGGGTTCACTCCATGTTTTAATTTCTTATAAGAAGAAAAAAAAATTTCAGGTCAGAGAAAGTGTTTCAGTGTTTCCTATTACTGTATTTATACCAAAGTAATCCCACTACAATCCAAAATTTTCAGTATTCTTATGGAGGAGTCAGCTCATGAAAGCAAAGGGCCATGGAAAGTTATCTAGAATGCATGGTGCAGCTTTGAGTTGGAGGTGGAAAGAGAAAAGTCAATTTTGTACTTTCTTTGATTATATTTACACCTCATTGTAGAAGTATCTACAAGAAACAATGAAGAAGCATTAGACTGAAGATCAAGGGGAGGTCGTATTTTGAACAATAGGTTATTTCAAGAAGTGGGAATGGAGAAACGGAAAAGGACATTGGACCTTTTAAAGAATTCCCTTCTGTCTAAAGTATTTTTTTTTCAGATATTCCACAATTTTAAGACTCAAATATTTGTGTGAAAATAAGAATTTAAAATGCTACAGAGAAAGTTAGTTCTCAAAATTTCACTATGGAAGTTTAAATTGGTTTAATTATGAGTAGGGTAGAAAAATCTGTCATTAAAAGAACAGCCTATATTTTAAATATGCTTCAACTTACATAATGGAAGATATATTTAGACTGGTGAATTTACAAAATATCAGAAAATCATATTTTAATTGCACTACATAATGTTCCTAATGCTTTTCCAGCTGTGCTATACAAAAGAAATATGAAAAATTATATATTTGCCTTATTTCCTGAAAGTTCTCATGCTTGAATGCTACTCTGCTAGCTTTTATCTGTAGCATCATTTGTATCACTGTTTTTTTGACAAGTGAAAAATGGATAAACATTTCAAGTAAGCCAAAGTTTTGGCTCTACATACCTGACTATGTAATACTTGTTTTCTTTTTCTTTTTTAGATAACCTGCCGAAATTTCATTGGGAAGCAACTCAAGGTTAATCCTTCAACCAAAAAAATGGTAACAGGAAACATCTCAGAAAACCTACAAGAGCTTATTTTTTCAGGTGAGAATCAATTTTAACTTGAAGTTCTTTCTATTTTTTTCAAAGCATGGTTTGCTGTTGTCATCTGCTTGTCAAATCTTCCATAATTAAAATGTTTGCAAATCTCTTTTGTAGTGTTATTTGACTGAAAAAAAATCATTTGATATTTATTCTCTTCTATTGCTATAAATGGCACTTAGGGGGGAATTAAAATACATGTCTTTTATTGGCCTACTCTGTAAATTAAAGAACAGAAATAAAGAAAAGGAGAAGGAAAATTGATGAGAAAAAAATAAAGAAATGACTATTTTGCACACTTCCCTCACTTTTTAACTCACTGGGGAACTCTTCAAATTGATCTTTTCTATTTTCTCTTTTCTGCCTTGACTACTGTTGTAGCTTCCATTTCTATAATTAGTATCGGTGGTTCTCCTGTTGACTTGACCTTGGTAACTTGTAGGTCTTTTAACTAAAATGAGGAGGAAGATTTGGAAACATCATAGCTCCTTTGCTTTTAGCAGATAATCCGTCTTGCAGTATTGGCCACGCTTGTAGCTTGTAGGAACCAGGCAATAGAATACGAAGAAAATGGAAATAATTCCTTCTCTTAGTTTATTTTTGCTGTGTGTTTGTTTCTGTGTCAGAAAGAAATGCGATTATTCCCCCTGATGAGTTGGGATTCTTCCATTTATTTATGATTGAGTTTGTGTATGTATGTATGTATGTGTGTACTCATTCATGCATTCATTATCAAGTTAGTCAATCAGTCACTCGTTCATTCAGCAAAAATTTACTGGGTAGCTGCTATGTTTAAGTGCCCTAGTAACTACTGATAATATAAAGATGAATGAGACTAAAGATTTGTTATCTTGGAGTTTATAGTCCATTGAAGAGACTAGTAAATAAACTAGAGATGATAACATAAAGTGATAAGATCTGTATTAACAGTAATAGTTAACAGCATTTGCTTTTGAGAGACTGCATAGAATTTAATGGCACTTATATAAAAGGAAAAGGAAACATTGAAGTTACAAAGGTTGGCAAGAGTTAGATGACAAAGTATGTTAGAAGGCAGGCTAAAGAGATTCAGCTTTATCTGGAGAGCTGAGGGTCTCTAGTTAAAAGGCTTTAAAGAAGGAAATTGAAGGATCCTATTTTTGTTCTTGAAAGAACCTTCAGCAGCGGATGGGAAATCTGTTGAGAGGAGGCCACACAGAATGAGGGCAGCCCTACTGAAAGCCTTGCCTCTGGAAGTGAGAATGGAGGTGTGGCCAGAATGGCGAGAGAGATAGATGTCTTCCACAGGACTGTGTTCTCCGTGGGTTAGATAAAGGAGGTAGATGAAGGAGGGAGTTCAAGTTGCCTTGGTTTCTGCCTTGAGTGTGTAGGTGGATCTCTTCACTCAGACAGGAAAACCGAAGAGAAGGAAGGTCAGGCTAAGGGGAAGGTAACTGTAGAATTCCTGAGTTTGAGGGGACTGGATGATAACTGAGTAGGAGTTAGTGTGTGACTGTACATATGAGTGAAGCACTCAGGAGAGATTAGTATTTTAGTCAGTCGCATATCGGTAGTAGTTGAAATCAGGGACAAGTCATTCAGGGAGTTGTGGAGTATAGACCTGAGTATGTCTTCCTGGATAGCACCAACATTTAGGCCGCCGTGTGTGTTGACATGGGCTAGGCTATGCAGCAGTGACCAGCAACCCCCAAATCTCACTCTCTTAAAACAAGAAAAAGTCTGTCTTTTGTCCATGCTCCTGATTTCAGTGAGGTAGCTACTGTGCTGCCACTCATCCTGTGCTGGTGGAATCTCCATCCCGACACAAGCTCCGATGACTTGCCAAGACAGGGAAGAGAACACTAACGTGACGCCGTGAGGGAGCTATACCGACAGGCATGGAGGGTACAGTGTTTGCAGCTAGACCACATGTGCATCTGTTACATGCTTGATGCTAAGGACTTTACATGGATTGTCCTGTTTAATTACTGTAAGAACTCCAACAAAAGAGTTATTATTATGCATTGCATATCAGGCTTTTGTGGATATTAGCTTACCACCACCTAGTGGGGGAGGTTATTATCGCCTCGGAATTTAGGGTAGGAAAAGTGATGTCTTTTATACTCTTTTTGTATTTTATAATTTTATATTCATGATTTATATGTAAATCACTTGCCTGCTCTTAAAGCTGTTGCTTAAAAGTGACACGTCTCACTTCTGCTGACACTTCATCAGTCAAAGCCGCATAGCTACATTTAACTTCAAAAAGGTAGGGAGATTGTGATACTCCTCCGTACCCTGAGGATAAAGAGATGCAGAATATTTGAAGAGCCCTAATGACTGTCATTGGAGCAAACAGAAGAAGAGCAATATCTGAAAGAGATTGGGACATTTCTTGGGAGGAGGAGAGCAGTGTAATAGATGAGAATGATAAAAACAAGGCCAGAGCAAGCAAAAGCTACGGAGGAGGAAGCATCCATAATCAGGTGAGATCAGTGCACCTCGTTGCCTCTGGCCTTTTTGTTATGACGCCTTCACCTTATAGCCTTGAGTGAGGTTGGTGACCATGAACTTGTAGGTCCTACTCCCACCGCATATCAAATTATCCCCTCATATTCAATAAACAATGGGAGTTCCAATTGAAGAGTGAGACTCTTCCTGAATGCGTTCTTCATTTCTTGACCTTGTCTGTAAAACCTCTGGAGGTTGCCAATTTGGAATCCATAACCCAGAATGCAATTTATAGTATTCCCTCCATCCTAAAGAGCTGGCAACAAATGTGAGAAAATGTGTCCAAAATGCTTGTTATTAAAATGGTATCTAGTGTCTAAAGGGAACAGAGAAACCTACCTAGGGAATACAGCATGTCAGAACCGTGCTTTGATTGCCTGTCGCTAAAGTTCCTTTTGGAAAGGCAAGATGATAGGCGGTAAGACACAAAGAAGGTGGGTGAACTGAAGCTACAGTGGTCCGCTGTGACCCTTCTGTTGGTTCTCAATGGTGTGGACGTATAGCCAGCTTGGGCGATGACTGGAGCAGAAATACTTGGATGAATAAAATCTAAAAGATATTCATTTATTAATTTCCTGGACCAATACTTATTTATATATAATACCACATATATATATATATATAGTTTATCAGGTCAGGTACAATATGTAGTACTTTACAATGATTAGTGTCTTTAATCTTTATAATCTTAGGAGGTAGATATTACTATGCTTATATTACCCGTGATTTATACCCTGGCCTGTCTGATTGCTAACCCATAATGCCCCACTGGGCCCTTGGTGGTCACCATTTGCCCCCTTCCAGGCTAGAATCTCCTCTAAATTAAAGCACTCAAGAAAAAATTGCTGTTTATCAGTGGCCATAGGGAAACAGATACTTTGTTCTGACTTACTGTGATTGGATGAGTTTTTAGATGACTCTGCATACTAACTATAGCTTTACAACGAGCCATTATTAAAATCTTGGCATCTAACTTACAGCTCTTTATAAGATTCCAGGACCTCTGTGGGGCATATTTTGGCTTGCACTTGTGGCAGGTTTTTAGGATGTTGAATTTTCTTCGGCACACTGAACTCAGGTCATTACATGTTTGTAAGCATGTTGGGTCTTATGTCTGTCACCAAGATATACTTGCAGCTCTTGTAAAGGATCAAGTGTAGTGGATGGTTTCTACACCAGATAGCTGCCCTAGAACATCATAGATTTTCTTTTGGCCTAAAGCATTTGGTGGTAATGCTTGATACCTTTAATTCCTCACAACAGTTACTTCAATGTTCCAGTGCCTAGGAACATTTGGTGTTCTCATTATTTAACAGCATTCTAGTCTCCCTCTTACTATTTAATAATGCATGTGTAATTTGGTATAGTCTCTGTAGGATTTTTGAAATGTAAGAATACCTCACTTTATAGATTATTTCTTGTATGGATGAGTAACTTGCCTGCTTGTTAACTTCATAGGGGAGATACAACTCTGTATAAGCCTTTATTGTAGCTGTTTTTGCATTCTGTCTGGGATCTCTTCCTTGAGTTTTGACCTTATTAATATTTAAGTTCTTTGATAGGGTTATTCACTCTCAGATATGTTAGAATGTTAAGCCGTTGGGCAGATGTGTTTTATAACCACCTCTGGGCCTTTGGATGGATATGACCGATTAGGAAGCAGTCCAAATTTCATATCACTTCCTGGGACCCTTCCCCGTGCACTCATCTCTCAGGAGTTGTTGGCAATTTAGTTTTAATATCTACATTGTTATAAGGAGGAACATAGTAACTCTTTTCTTTTTCTTTCTTCCCTTCTCCTCCTCCTCTCCTTCTTCCTTCTCTTCTTTTCCTTCCCCCTCTTCTTCCTCCACTTCTTTTCTTCCTCTTCTTCCTTTCCAGTTTCTTCCTCTCCCTCTTCTTCCTCTTACTTCTCTGCCTTCTTTTTCTGTCTGTTTCAAACTGTTGGGCTATTATTACCTTTGAAATAACTTCTTGAATTGTCTATGGAATTTTCCAGAGAGGAATTCTCTTGAGACACAGATGTCAGGATAAGGGCTCCTTATAACAGTCTTTACTCATGCTTTGAATCACTTATGTCCCCTTTGACTCTTGCCCTCCCCCCATTAAACCCAGACACCTCACTTCCTTTACTAGTGTCCACTGGTTTTTGTAAGTATTTTATTTTATCAAATCAGGGATGACTAATATTTTAAAAGGAGTCCTCTGGTGGCTGTGATAAGAGCACATAGTAGGAATTCCTAGGGTAGAAATAGGGAGACTGGTTAGGAGGGATGGTGCAGTAATCCAGAAGGAGGTTTTGAGGGCTTGGAACGTAGTAAGAGTGCAGAGTGGATCTGGTGAGCGATGGTGGCCGTCTGGATCATTCATTTTTCTCTTTTCATTGAGGTGATGTTGCTTTATATCATTGCTTGTATTTTGGGAGTCTGCATATTTTCTGAAGGGGGAGTCTACGGGATTTGCTATAAATTTGATTTGGGGCTTGAGAGAAGAAGAGGTGTCAAGGGTGAGTCTAGCATTTGGCCTGAGCAACTGGAAAAAATCTCTTCTTCCTTGAATTACATGGGAACAATTGTGGGAGGAGCAGTTTTAGGGGAGAAAGATTAGGAAATCAGTTTGAGGTGTCTACTGGATGCTCAATATAATAGACCACTGGATAGATGACTCTGGACTTCAGGAGAATAGGGATTAAAACCTGGGAGCCACCAGAATAAGACTATTTAAATCCACAAGACTTGATGAAATCTTCAAGGAATGAGTGTAAATTAATTGAGAAGAGGCAGCATTAGAGTGGAGTCCTGGGGTTTCCCATATTTAAGAGGTCGGCAAAGAGGATTAAGTAGTCAGGAAGGCTGGAAATGAAACTTTAAGCCACGGGAAGGAAATATTTCAAGCAAGAGGGTGTTATCAACTGAGTCCTATGCTGCTGAAAATTTTAGTGAGATACAGTTTAAATTGCACACTAGATTTAGTCACATGAGGATTCTTGGGGATTTTGCTTGCTTATCCTTTTCTGCCTGGGCTGATCTCTCTTGTTTGTCTTTTCCATCATTTTAACATGTAACCAGATACTCTCTACTTCACAGCTCGCAGATGTCTTGGAATTTCCTAAGTGTTGAGAATAATAAAACTGTCTTTTATGATGTGAATGAGGTCACATTGGGGGAACATCTAAAGGTGGGGGACTGTTTCCTGGAGAACCAATTGTGTGATTAGAGGGTTGGTTGGACTTCTGGGAAGGGGAGAGAACTAGAGATTGAGTTTAATTGCCAACGGCCAATGGGTTCATCCATCTTGGCTATGTAATGAAGCCTCCATAAAAATCCAAGGGGATGGGGTTGGGAGCTTCTGGGTTAGCGATGCATGGAAGTGCTGGAGAGCACCAGGCTTGGAGAAGTTGGAGAAACTATGCTCTTCCCCACACCTTGCCCTATGCACCTCTTCCAACTACTTGTTCCCGAATAATATCCTTTCTAATAAATTAATCTAGTGTTAAGTGGGCTTTCTGAGTTCTGTGAGCCTTTCTAGAAAACTAATTGCACCTGATTTATAGCTAGTCAGTGAGAAGACCAGATAACACCCAGGGCTGATGTCTGAGGTAGAATCTGGTCTTGGGAGACTGAACCCTTAACTTGTGGAATCTGATACTGTCTCCAGATAGAAAATAGCAGAATTGAACAGAAATGAGTTCTTAGACACCTTGTTGGTGCCAGAGAAATACTTGGTGTGGAGACGCCTCCAAACACACCCATGTGAAAAATGACCTAGGGACACCAAAATCAAGTTCCAAACCCAATATGGCCCCATATTCCTTTACTCTGCATTCTCCCATATTGGAAAATGGCACTTTTCATCTCTTAAGATAGCAGTTGCCCATTTCTCTAGCTTCTTTTTTTCTTCCTTTCGTCTCTTTCCCAAGGAAACCTTTCTTTGAAGAAGCTGCTGAAAGGAGTAGATTATTTCATCTTTTATGATCAGCAAAAGAAAAAGCAGGTGGCTTCATAAGGAAAATTGGCAAGATTTGAAGTTATTTGCATTTCATAAGAATCAAAAGTTTTCTAAATTTTTTCTTCTTTTTTTTAGAGAACTTCCCTATATACCAAGAGAAATTGAGCTAAATGTTGTAACACCTGCTGCAGACTGGGGGCTTCAAATTTAACAGCTTTAGTTTAGGACTGAGAGATTCTCTGAATTAGAAAGTCTTTTGCTACTAGTTGTCTTGCTGCAGCATTTCATGTCCAATGTTATTCTTTGCTTTCCTTTTAGAATATAACCAAGCCAAAGAACACATTTGTGTGCCCTTGGATGTGACAGACACTTTAAAATGTTTTAGAGAGACCTTGGAAAAATCCAGATATCATAACAGATCAATCCGACATAGCAGAAAGTTGCTTTCATTACTTCTTGCACAGACACAAGGTAAAATACTTGCAGTACACGCCTTAACCTTTCTTTGTGTGGGGGGTCACGCTAAGGGTCTACGATATTCTGTCATAGGGTCCTCCCTTCCCTACTTACACGCCCACTCTCAACCCCCTTTCACTTTCTTCTTTTATTTTAAAGATTTATTTATTTACGCATACAAAGCTGGGGTGTAAGCCAGAAGTGTGTGTGTTTGGGGAGGTGAGAGGATTCACCAGAGAGAGTGGGGAGCAGAACAGGCAGATTGACTGAAATACACTGCTGAGGGGAGCAGCGGGGGAGGCAGGAGAGGTCTGCTGTGCCACGTGGGAATCTCCCTGGCTGGGGAATCGAACTGGTGCTACAGTGGGTGTGGATAACTTCATAGTGCTGAGACTTAACCCGTTGCACCACCAGGGAGGCCCCACTTTCTTCTTCTTGTCTAAAAGATTTTATCTTCTCTGTATCTCACACCTTAATCCAACCAAGGCACAGTCTCACTAATCATGGGTCCTGTGGAAGCACGTAGAATAGATATGAAATAATATTAGCTAATTTTTGATTCTGCACTCACATCTGTGTTATAATTTTTTTTGTAAGAATGCTGCTGTAGTTTTATTTTCATAAGTAGATAAATTGATTCATACTCTATTAACTAGGATCTTTTACCAAAGCACTACTTTATCACTGTCAAGGAATTGGAGGCATTTTACCATAAACTTCAACGTGATTGCTTATTTATACCATAGAGATTTCTCTTAGCCTGAAACAAGATGTTCACTGCAGTTGGTTACATTATACTTATTCATTTTCCCCTTTGTCACATCCAATGATTTGTGAACTCAGTCAAACAGGACTTTGAATGGTTAAGTGGTACCAGAAAGAAGATTATATTCAAATCCAGGCTGGGAAAAATCCTCAGTTATCTGTATTTAGGTTATTCAATTTTTTTTTAAAATTCTACTTCGTGTTTCTGATCCTTGCTATTCACATTTATTAGAATAATAATAATATTAAAGAATAAACTTAAATCACTAAGCATTAAAAATAGATTTGAACTTATATTTAAGATTAGCTCAAGATTTCCATTGAGCTGATCTTTTGGAAATTTGACCATTTTTTTCCCACCATTCAGAATATTTATTGCTGCTTCTCCCCCAAGCACTTGCTTCGACATATACCCCACAGTTTGGGGTTGTATTGTCCAGTATATTAACTCTCCCCATCATATTTAAACTTCTTTTAATTATGGTATACCCTGACAATGGCTAAGGGCCTCAATGAAAACAGAAAATACAAGTCCCAGTAATGGTTTACAGCAACTCATTCTGAATCTCACTTGGTAGCAAAACGTTCTCAGCAGTCTGTCCCCAAACCTCAGGCTGTTGACTTCAAAATCCATATTACCTTCACTCTCTGCTGCTTTTGACGACTTCCCCCAGAATACTTTTCCCTTTTTTTTGTGTGTGTTCTCTGATGTTTCAGATACAGTTCCTTCCATTTTATTCCCTGCTTCAGGTCAGGACTACCTATTGTTGCTTCTCTCCCTGAGGTCTCTGCCCCAGAAGCAAACTAACATCTCACTGTTGTTGAAGCTCTTAAAAAATGCAAACCCAAACTGTGTGACTTCCACCAATCCCCATGAGAGGCAGAGCATCATCTCAACATTTTCTTTCTGCAAACTACCCTCTGCAGAGTTCTTTATGAAATAACATGAGTATAGGGCCCCCCCAGACGAGAGTTTTTCAGAAATGATTCTGGGTATTAAGTTTAAGGGAACAACACCCCTCTACTACAATAAAGTCTTTGCTTACATATAAAAATATTCCTTTTTTCTGGGCTTCCCTGGTGGCCTAGGGGTTAAGTCCAAGCCCTATCACTGTTATCACAACCACGGTCTTAGTTCAATCCCAGTCTTAGGTTGATTCCCGGCCAGGGAGGTAACCCACATGGCACAGCAGACCTCTCTTGTCTTGCCCACTGCTCCCCTTAACAGTGTACTTCAGTGGATCTGCCTGTTCTGCTCCCCACTCTGTCTCTGGGGAATCCTCTCACTCCCATACCTCTGGCCTGTACCCCAGTTCTTCTATGCAAAAATAAAATAAATAAGTTTTTTTTAAAAATTTCCTTTTTTCTCCTTTTCCATTATCTTCTACCTTTTCTCTCCTCAATAACTTTCAAATTTCTTTTTAATTTTCTAAATGAATTTAGGAGACAGAGCAATAAACAATTCAAAATTTACTAGTGGAAAGGTGGAATTTTGCCTGGGGACAGAAGAGATGCATATGCCGACTCCCCCTGACCTTTCTCAGGAACATTTCAGAGTTTTTAGTTCCGTGGAGAAAAGCAAACTTCCCTATACACAACTTGGACTCGTGATTTCTTCTTATCATGAAACCATAGGTAAGATATTTTTTTTCTATATATTTCCATTTTCAATGTGATCCTCCACATTCCTGTTGAGATTTGATGTGGTCCTGATATGGTATCTTGAAACATTGAGTGAAAGAATGTAAACATAGAATCTTCTTGTCATATCCTTGCAGATGGTGACAGAGTGGGGTGGAGACAAGATGCTCTCACCCCCCTTCCCCACATGCTCCCCATTTTCCCAGCTGAACTGTCACCAT
Source organism: Scalopus aquaticus (assembly GCA_004024925.1). Classification (NCBI taxonomy): domain Eukaryota; kingdom Metazoa; phylum Chordata; class Mammalia; order Eulipotyphla; family Talpidae; genus Scalopus; species Scalopus aquaticus. The sequence goes on from PVIJ01000257.1 coordinate 226,651, forward strand.
TGCAAGATTCTAGCCCACTTTCTATCCATCTGTCCTTAATTGCATCTGTGAACTGCTTGTCAGAATGCGCTTGCTCTTGTGCCCTTTTGTTCTGCCCAGCTGACTCCATTTCCTTGTCTTTCTGCTTAATACGTGATTCTATAGATTCAGCAATCTGCATGCAACTGATGTGGTAGAACCAACATCCCTCCCTTTTTATAACAAATATTTTGTAATTCTCCCTTTACTTCCCGAAATAAAATTCATATTTAATATATTTTCCCCACACACATTGCTTCCGAAAATCAGTAAGAAGTGCTAAACATGAATTAAAGGAAAAATAACTTTATAATAAAAGAATTAATTCTGTAAGGTCGCAGAAGATGTAGGAAAGCAACCAGAAAATCACACCATGGGCAGACTCTCCCTAGAGGTGACAGCTGTGGATGTGGGGACCAGTCCAGGTTACTGTATTGGCGACTCAAGTGCTGTTAGCATTCATTTTGGTGGGGTGACTTTCTAAGGCGGAAAATAAATCTAGCTGAAGTTATGAATAAAAAAGTATACTGCAGTGCTTTATTTCTGGGAAATTCAGAGCATTTCTGGAAAATTCACAGCATGCAAAAATACCCTTTTTAATGTGTAAAATGAAGTCAGGTGATTATAAACAGGTTTTCCATCCTTTCCTCCACTGTAGGGGAAGGTTCTGTACATTTCAGATGGCCTAGTGTCTGTGGTCTTCACCTATGAGGTACCAGGAGATGCCCGACTATGATCACTTAGGACACATTCTTTCATCAGACTCCTGAAATGCCCTCTAGGGGGCAGTATTGTACTCATTAGAAACCAAACACACCACGGTTGGAATTTGGTGGCTGCTGATCCCTGAAGGCATGCATTAATCACACCCCTCCCTCCACAAATTCAGATGATATTAAAGATGTGCTTTTTTGCTTTTGAATAAAAGGACAAATCTGACATACTGTGTTCTTGCTGCATCCCTATTCCCCCCAAACCTTCCCATCTGCTATAGAATAATGTCCACATTTCTCCATATGTAATTCAGAGGCTTCTGTAATCTTACCACTACCTCCTTTTTCACCTTCCCATGAAAAACTTACTACAGTCACACATCAGAACCACATGTCAACCCTTCTGCCTGGCATGCTTTTCTGAATTTCTCTTCTCAATCATCTCTTCCTGTTATATTCTTATTGCATTTTCTCCCTGTTTCCAACCTGTTAGACCCAATCTCTCATTCCACTATGTTCAAATAGATAACTGTTTGCTCTCTTTCTCTCTCTATATCCTGTGACATTTGAAGGCACTATTAGCTTGCCGTTTTCTTATCTACACAGTTAAGGAATAATGTAGTTTAAAATATTCTTGCAAATATAAAAGAAATATTTTCCAAGAACTGACATTTGTTCTTTCACTTGATTAAAAATACAGATGTTCTCCAAGCCAGCAATCAAAGAAGCCTTAAAGTTCAGGCACTGCACGAACTCGGAAGTCTTCTCATCTTTGCGGGAAAGAAAAGGTAGATTTTTAGGAGCGGATAGAACAAGAGGAAACTTTGACAAAAATTTTTCATTACTGTGAAAAAATAGTCTTTCATAAATTTTGGTTATTTGGTCATAATATTGCATGGCTATATTTGATTGATTAAATGCTACTCGAGAAAACAGTGATGAACAATAAATGGTATAGATTTATTCTCTGATATTTTCATTAAAATGTTGACTCAGTGCATTTGCTTTCCTTTTTGAAAGACAGATTTAGTAACGTAGGTCTTGGAAAATGAACTTCTTGATGCTGTTCCCATTTTAGGGCTGCTTTTAAGTGTTGGTCTCAAGCTCTTGATGACATATTCAGAAAACAGGATGTGCTGCATACATGGAAAGAGCTTGGTGGCCCGCTCACCAGTGCCACTGACAGCTATTCACCTTCAGGTTTGAGAGACTACAGTGAGGAGTTTCTGTTGAAAGTCGGCATTTGGGGCTGTTTGCAAGGAGCTGTCATCTCTGCAAAGATAGCGCAGTGAGTGCAATGGAATGATCTGCACAACAGCTAGTGTTTTCCTCCCCCATGTGCAGGGTAGTGTGCCCTGCCTGGCATTGCTGGGTCCTTGGGCCGCTGTGTTCACATCACTCAGGGTGATACAGTTTACTTATTTGTCATGTTTGTGGTTTGTGACCTTCTCCTCCTGGAACACCTACCCCAAGAATGAGTGCTGCCTGGGCTCTTGCTTCGATGCCTGGCTTGGAGTTGGCATTCAATAAATATTTGTTGGATACTTGAGCAAGTGAATGAACAGTTGGTATGGGAGTGAGAATAACTCTTTTGCTAGTGTGGGGGCTGGTGGACTTGGGTCTAAATCCAGAGCATCCTGCTAGCCCTGACCCTCAACAAGTGACTCTTTCTCTCAGAGCCTCAGTGTCCTCATCTGTAATCTGTGGTGGTAAGAGTTACATGACACACTATAATAGTCTGCTAAGAATGTTTCCTTACCATTTCCAGCTTCTTAACAAGTTTCCACAGACTGGGAGGCTTCAACAACAGAAATTTATTTCTCACAGTCCTGGAGGCAAGATGTCTGAGAACAAGGCATTGTCAGCAAGGCTGCCTTGTCCTGAGGCTTCTCTCTTGGTCTGAAGATGGCTGTGTGCTTGCTGTGACCTCTCGTGGTCTCCCCTCTGTGTCTGTGCTATCATCTCCTCTTCTTATAAGGACAGCAGTCATTTCAGATCAGGAACCCCCCCACCTGTTGACCTCATAGTAACTTAATTACCTCCTGAAAGATCCTCTCTCCGAGTACATTCCTATCCTGCGGCCTACAGTGGGATACGCATAATTTAGCCTGTAAGATGCACTCTATTAGTTTCCTGTTACTGCTGCCACAAATGGCCACAAATTTAATTGCTTGAAACAACACAAATGTATTAGGGAAGTCCGAAGGCTCAAAGATGGATGTGTTGGAAGGCTGTGCCCTCTCCAGAATTTCTAGGGGAGAATGTTTCCTTACCATTTCCAGCTTCTAGAGGTCTCCTGTATTCTTTGCTTATACTGCCTGTTCTGCCTTTAGAACCAAAGACCTCTCTCTCTCCCCTCATTTCTGCTTCCATCCTTATATCTTCTCCTTGGGCGGACGCTGTTGTCTTTCTCTTGTATGGTTCGTGGTGATCATATTGAACCCTCCTGAATAATCCAGGCTAAGCTCCCTGTATATAGGTTCTTAACCCTTTTTCCATGTAAGGTAATGTACTCATAGGTTTGGGAGGTTAGGATGTAGATGCTTTGGGGGGCATTATTCAGTCTACCACACATATGTGCATATTTGCCACTGTGTCTTATGCAGAGTTAGCATTCACAAAATATCTTAAATATTCGATTATTGTGAGAAAGTAATGGTACAAGGAGGTAGAGGTACAGGTTTTCCTTACCTTGCCAGTTCCACTTTCAGCTTACCGATAGGGTCTGTTGGGCAAACACTTGTGTAGTGGTATTTGGTGCTGCAGAATAAGTTTTTAAAACTGATCATTTGTACAAGTTAATAGTTACATGTTTTCAGAAATCAGCATCCTTGTGCAGCAGGAGTAAGAAATTAAAACATACTAAACACTAAAGACTTTCCTTAACCACTGTCAATTTGATTTGTACTCCTGGGGAAGAACTCAGATTTACACACACACACACACACTCCGCCACAGATAGGAGCTTGTGACTTAGTAGAACTTGGCAGCAGATAATAGAAAAGCTGAAGAAGGCTCACAGCTTGACAAAGAACAGCTACAGCATTCCTGCCAGGGGGCACCTCAGCTTCCCTGAGCCTCTGGAGTTATTACTTAGTGATTTTCAACCACCAGAGAGTCATTCCCTGGTTCCGCAGCGGGAAGCCTGACTGGCACACGGTGATGATTCCACAGGGGCTGTGACTGCTCCCAGGGGCTCCCCAAGGAAAAGAAACTTCTCACCGTTGAGAAGGATAGAACACCACATTCATATATCCACATGGAGATGCTGCGCTCAGTTGTTGTCACTAATATAGCAAAGATGAGATGACTAGTTGTATCTAAGTAAGATTTAGAAGAAGGTAATGTGGTTTATAGCCACCATTTGCTATATAACCTCAGATAAGGTAATAGTTTAAGACTCAGTGATATCACATATGAGGGGTGGGTTATATGAGGATTAAATGAGATTATATTTATAAGACATTTACTTACAGTGTCCAACACAAAATGGCCCTCAACAAATTATAACGATGTGATGATAATTCGTTCTAAATATAATTATGTCCAACTACCATGGAATTTAAAAGGCCCATCTGAAATGATTAAAGCAGTTAGAATCTACAGTGTGGATTATGAGTTGCAAATGCAAGTTTCAAGCCCCTAAAAGAAAACTCAAACTCTTAAGGGGTATAAAACAGACAGCAGCCAATGGAGAGATATTACCTTCATCTTTGGAGGAAAGATTGCTCCATTGGTCCATGTTATACCCATAATGAGAAACCACATTGTTTCAGTATTTTGGAGGGAATAATTTTTTACTGTACTCATCAAAAACCTTTTAAATTCCGTACCTCTTTTTCTCAGAAAATTCCTCTAGTGGGGATTGAACTCAAGGAATTAGTAGCTGAAGTTCTCAAAAATGTAGGTACAGGATGTTTAATGTCTCTTTCCAGTATTAGAAAAACCAAAATGGAGATTAATATTTTTATATTAGAGTCCACCCATATGATAAAATATCAAAGTTCTGTAAAATAATGATGTAGCTCGTTAGGTCCATGAACAGAAAATTTATTTAGAAAAAGTGTCTATTGAATAACTTAGCCTGTAAGACACATGGTATTAGTTTCCTATTACTGCGGTGACAAATTACTTCTAGTCTTACTAATTCTAGCCTTAATACGTGTGTGTAAATATAAACAGAAATAATCTAGAAGGAAATTGGCCAGAATCGTGTATGCGGTAGAACTGCAGGCTATTTCTCATTGGCCTTTTCTTGCTTTTCTGTGCTCTAGATACTATTGAGAATATAGCACCTTCAGAATCACAAACACTTTTTTTTGGAAAACCTATGAGTATTAGAGTCACATTTACATAAAAATATTTTTGGAAAATTGTTCACGAATCAGTTTCTTTTTCTAATATTTTAGATTTATTAAGATGTTGGACGTTGAGAAGAGGACCAACTGTTGCCTTTTGTCTGCGTTACTCTTTCAGGTAACACTTTATGTATGTCTTTCTGCAAAAGCAGGGCTATCCAGTCAGTCAGTAAAGAATGAAAAGAGCGCAGGAGTTGATCATCTTTGAAAAACTCAGACAAAGGAAAATAGCGTGAACCTTGATTAAATATCATAAGCTTGATTAAATATCATTGGCTGAACCCCTGCGGCACTTTCACCTTTAACATTCAGCAGAGCGGGTTTTCTCTTTAGTTTACCGATAAGGAACCCCAGTCTCCTGTCATTAGTGAGACTGTGCTGTTCAGTGAGCGGTGACGCCAGGCTGTGTGTCTCCAAATGGTTACCTCATCCCTCAATTAAGTTTTGCTCGATTGTGTGATGTAAAATGGACCGTGGAATGAAAGCAAGAATTAAGTTGAAGACTACAGAAGTAGTGTTTATAGTTCTTATGATTTGGGTTTGACTTTCCTGAAGAAGAAAGGCGCTTTCATCTGGAATACAAGACATTTTGAAATTCCCGGATGTAACTCAGGGCCTTTGCAACCTACTAAAGCTTCTGTTTACTTTGAAGGGTGGACATCCTTGTTCTGTGTATCACAGGAGTCTGATAGGTAAATTTTTGGGAAAACTCTTCTCTGCATGTAAGGCCAGACATTTCAGTGTTCTTATATTCCATTCACCTCTTGCCTGTGCTTCAGAGGGAAAAGGTGGAGGAGGCAAGGATTCGGAGGGAATGGTCACAGGGTTCTAACTCCTGATCCTGGATTCTTACTTTCTGATACTCCTTACTCTTGAAGATAATGCTGTTTATGCTTCAGAAAATCCATGATTAAAAATATGTTCAACCTTTTGACTTCATGTGGGTGATTCTTAGTATTGCTATCCCTACAATAAAGATTAGCTGGTGGAGTATGAGGGTATATCAATTCTTTTTATAATTTTAAAAGGAAATTTGTAAAATTGGAAATGTAAACACCTGCATAGTATTTTAGAGTAGGATACCTTATAGTTTTAGTGAGAAATCTGCTCAAAACTCGGTACATACATTAAAATAATTTTATAATGCATTTGTTATCAAGAAATGTTAATTATTTTAAATACAGAAAGTGCTCCTAAATGTAAAATTTGATTGTGTATTCATCTTGTTTCCGCAACACCTAGACTAATGTTGGTCATATAAATCACTTATGATGGATTGGTGGAGTTAAATCATCTTTTCATTTAATGCAGTTGAAAGTTCACATTTACCTCTGCCTGATTTAGGCTTCTGAAATAGTACTCCTCTGTTGATAGCTGACTATAATGGAAAGAATATAGATTTTTGAGTTAAATTGATATGAGTTTGAATGTGTTTTCTGCCACTGTTTACTTAAGACCTCAGATAAGAGTTTGAGATTCAGTGATATCATATATGAAATAATCCTTCCTTCTAGGGGGTGGGTCAAATGAGGGTTAAATGAGATAATGTTTATAAGGCATTTACTTACAGCTTCCAATACAAAATGACCTTCAACAAATTGTAAATTAATATGGTGATAATTCATTCTAAAAATAAATATATTCCAACTTCCATGGAATTTAAAAGACCCGTCTGAAATAAGTAAAGTATTTAGAACCTATGCTGATGATAATACTAATGGTAAGTACTGATATTTTACAGGGTCCAGCATGCTAGGCATGTGCTAAGCACTTTAGGAATAAACACATGTACTTATTTGTGTGTAATGGTTGCCGACATATTTATAGTTCTTTATTTCACCTTTTTTCACTTTCAGGGTTTGCTTAGAACCACACTTCCACACCCCAAAGCTGAGCGTTGCTATGCTCAGTATGAAATCACCCAGCTTCTTCCAGGCATTGAACTCTTCTCAGATAGATACAGGGCTGACATCTGCTCTGTGGTTGCAAGTCTCTATTATGTTATACGTGAGCTCCACTTTGTAGGACAAAACCTCTTAGTAAGTAATTTGTAAAATCAACAAATCTTAATTCACTATGGTATTTTTGGCTCCACTCACCTTATGCTTTATAAATTTTGCTTTTTTTTTTTGTTTATCCTTAAACTCTGTATTTAGGATTTTTAAAATATATATACGTATTTTTATTGTTATTTATATCTTTCACATTTTGTATTCCCCTTGGGTAACCCACCACCAATTCACCTATTCATCTCCGTGGTCCCTTGTGTCCTTTTCTACTCCATTTTGTGCCCTTAACCTCCCCCCCACTCCCAGCCCCGAGTGTCTCTCTCCTATTTGGTTTCCCTGTAGTCCTGTTATCAGTGAAATCATTCGATATTTTCTCTTTCTTTCTGGCTTATTTTGCTGAGTATGATCCCCTCTAATTCCATCCATGTCGCTGTAAATTGCATGTGTTTGTCTTCTTTGAATGCTGAATAGTATTCCATTGTGTATATGTACCACATCTTCTTGATCCAGTCATCCATTTTTGGACATCTGGGTTGTTCCATACCTTTGCTATTGTAAACAGTGCCGCATTGAACATACGGGTGCATATATACTTTTGGATTAGTGTTTTTGTGTCCTTTGGGTAGATTCCCAAAAGTGGGATTGCTGGGTCGTATGGAAGCTCCATGTTTAGCAGTTTGAGGAATTGCCATACAGCTTTCCATAGTGGTTGGACCAGTTCGCATTCCCACCAGCAGTGTAGAAGAGTTCCTTTTTCTCCACATCCTTTCCAGCATTTGTTGTTGCCTGTATTTTTAATGTGTGCCATCCTCACAGGTGTGTGGTGGTATTTCATTGTGGTTTTGATTTGCATTTCCTTGATTATAAGTGATGTTGAACATTTTTTCATGTACCTGTTGGCCATTTGCTTTTCTTCTTTGGAGAAGTGCCTTTTTAGCTCTTCTGCCCATTTTTTGACTGGTTTTGTTTTTGTTGAGTTGTGTGAGTTCTTTGTAAATTTTTGTTATCAGTCCTTTATCGGTTGTATTGTGTGCAAAGATCTTTTCCCAGTTGGTAGGGTGTCTGTTAGTTTTGGTATTTAGGATTCTTATCTATACTTCAAAATAAAATATACCAATATTATTTCATTGACATCATTATTTGCATTGCATTTTGGATACAAAAGCAATGTCTTTTTTTTTTTAACTTTCTGTCTCTTAAGAACTTTGGTGAAATTGGCTAGAGGTGTTAACTGGTCTCAAACAGAGGATTCTAGTGTACATGTAACTCAATTCATGGTATTTGTCATGCAGCTCATATCAACATCAAAATTATGAGAGTATTTCTTTATTGAAATAAATTTAGCTTTGTGTCTCCTGTATTTTCTCTAAGCATGCTTCTAAGTGAACAACATATTCTAACTGAAATAAAAGACAATTCTTAACATCTTAGCAAATGCAAAAACCCAAATATAGTCTTCTTTTCCCTTGGGGAAATAAATCCAGCATATATCATAAATTTGAAGTTGGTTGCAATTTAAAAATAAATTAGCATGTGCCAACTGTTGGTCATTTTATAACTCTGCCTTATTTAAAAATTCTCTTCCCTGATGCTGTTTTCTCTATTTTTTTGGTCTTCCCCTGCCCACATGTATGCATCTAATAGTTATTCTTTCTCTTTTTCTGCTTTTTTCCTTGTCCTCCGCATTTTTCATAAGGACTCTCCCCCCCATATATTGTTTTCTATTCTCTTCTTACAAATTTACTTTCTCTCTTTACAAGATTTGTTGGCCCCTGTTGTAAGTTGTTAAATTATAAAGCCATGTGTTAAAGTGAAGAGGTTGATAAGTGCTAACAGTTGGCAGATTTGGGCAAGAAATTGTTTAATAGGATCAAAAAATCACAAAATGGTGCCCCTTATTGTTAAGGGGATTTACTTCTGGATTTAGAAAATAGTTCATTCCCCTGAGTAACCTTCAGTGCCTCGTCATATTCATGTATAATACATATCACTGCCTTGAAAAAGAAATGAGAACTTTTTTTCTGTGAAGCTTAAGAAATTGAGAACATTTTTCTGAATAATTGAGCAACTGGCAGCAATAAAATGGTATGTTTTTATTTCTCAATAAAAAAAGAAACTAAATCTCAAGGTAATAGACCCTCTTTTTGTTTTGTGATACATTAATTGTAGAAAAAGGTATTGTGATGTTTGTAGTACATAATTGCAGAAAAACATATTATGTTAGACATCATTTAAGACCAGTCCTTCTAATCCTTTTTAAAACTGTTGCTATTAACCGTTGCCAGTTGACTGACAATTAGAGACTCCTCAGCTGTACTTGCAAAATGTAAGCAGTTTGTGTTTTGTATCATACTAATCTCAAGGAGTTCGGTGGCTAAGGAGACTTTAGTCACATAGAAAATTTGCTATGGGATACACTGATGTGGAATCATGGGAAGCAGTTAGCTAAATACTGGGGATCCCAATCACCTCCTTGGCTCATCTCTTTTTGGGGGGGCAGGACCATGCTGCAGGAACTTCAGTTTTGATTTGAAATCAGGCAGTGTTCAGAAGTCTGGCAATCCTAGCCCCTCCACACCTGTTTCAGACTGGATAGTGATTAAGCCAGGTGAGATACTGATAGTCTAAAACCTCCACGAAACCCATGAAACTTCAAGAAGACTTGGACTTTCGGTTAATTATCAGAAAGTAAAAATATCACGTGGAAAGTTTGGGTTTTAATCAAATCCATGCTCTATGAAGGAAAAGTTTTCTTGGGTTTTGTTCTCATACAACAGTGCCTGTTAATTTTTATAGGCATATTAATTTTTTTGGCTGCTAGAGATATTCTAAGCAAAGACAAGTGGCAACTGCTATTGAGATGAACCGAGGGACTTGAATGTGAGTTCCTTGCTTTAAATTTTGTATTTATTTGATATTTCATTTGCTAGAATGTTTCCATAGGTCTGAGACATATATGTTGACATATACGTTGACTTAATTTCAGACATATATGTTGACTTAATTTTTTTTCAAGAAGATAACTAATTTGGAATTACACTTAATTAATTGAATATTCACTTTTCCATGCTTAAAGAGTTGTAAAACTTAGGATTTGGGTGGAAAGTGTTATCTACTTGGGACTGGAAGTCCCTGACAGCACTTTAAAATTCTGATAAAATTATGAAGCTGTATGCTAGACAGATCATTTCATTTATACCACACATACAGTCTCATGTAAGGGAAAACTGCTCCTTTGTATAATGTCTCCCATATTTAATTTTGGCTAAGTTTTATTATGTATTGACTTGGTAAACTATGGTTTAAAACTAAAAGTTGGTGTTTTTTTTTTTTCCCCCTCTTGGTAGACTTTGCCCCTCCTTGCATTGTACCAATATTTTGTCTCAGGGATTTGCCAAGACCTGGTCAGAAATCTAGAAGCAAGAATTCTCAAGGTATTTACAGTCTTTGAGTTATTTGATTGTCTCTGTATGTACAAACACTGACTTATTATGTGGAGCACCTGAGAGACTAATATGTTGTGTGTCAATTATAACTCAGTTAAAAAAATCAAACATTTGATATTCTTGAACTATTGAGGGCACTGTCATACATTGATTCAGTTCTAATATGCATAATAATATTAATTCTAATACTTTAATAAGTTGATAAGATGATGCTATACTGATGGAAGAATATAACTTACCCATTACTATAATTAAGAGAAAGCCAGTTAGAAAGATCTAGATTTTATGCTCAGACTACAATAAAGTGAGCAGAGCCACACCTGGTAACAAGGCGTGAGCCCAGTAATCACCATCTCTGAAAGTCTGGTTTCCTGGTAGAAGCCAATGGGTCAGTTTTCTGAGGTGTCTGTGAACTTGTTACTAAAGATCTTCACATATATCATGGTATACAAGAATTTTTCAATGCATAGGAAATAGAAGCAATACGGCAGGAGCTAATCCCAGTTCTGTAGCTTAGAAGTCAGCTGAGGTTGTCTGCCTTCAAGTTTCATATCCAGTTGGCCTGACGGTCACATAGAGTGGGACCTTAATGTTGGCTAAATTTTAATTTCTTGGCCCCCTTTCCCAGTCACCTATGGTCACAGGCTCCTACTTTTGCTGCATTTGTTTTGTACATGAATCAACTCAACATCTTCCTGTTCTGCACATCCTCGTCTCTCAGACAGAATTCAACTCTTCCTTTTTTACACAACACACCTACCACCACCACCACCACCACACACAGCACCTTCACCCACGGTCTTTCTTTCTATATCAGACTTTACTGAAAATTAGGGAGATTTGGAAATTTATGTTGAGGTAAAGGAAACAGTTCAAACAGATTGTTTAACATCTCTGAGCTGAAAGTGTTTCTTGACCAGCATCTCCCTCTTCTGCCTCCCATTCCACACTGTAATCAGCCATGTGCTTGTCAGGGCTTCACAACTCGCTCTAGAAAGAAAAAATCCCTGGCTTGTGGCGCGTGCAGTTTCCATGGTTAGAAACGCCCACTCCTGGCTGCAGCCTGCTGACTCGGCGTCGCTGACCTTGGAACAGGCCTGCGGTCAGGCCCTGCCAGTGGGGAGCACGTTGTTGAGAACAAAGTGAGAAATCCAGATGTCCATGATGCAGACGTGCCGGGGTCCCTGTCTTGAACTCCAAACTCTGGGGAGACACAATGTGGAAGTTGAGCAGTGAGGGAAATGAAGAGACTGTGGAGCCAGAATTGCTAACAGTGTCACTTTGCTCTGTCATTAAGGGGCAAGAAGCCTCCACAGGCTGAGGTGACCGTGAATGCCTTGTCAGAAGGAGGCCGAATGAGGCTCCGAAGCACAGACTGTGAGACCTAGTTTTGATGAAATGAGTCATTTTGATTGGCAATTTAGCACTGGTAACTGTTTTTGTCCTGGAGCAGCTTAAACCAAGACTGTGGACTCTATTTTGTGGCCTTGTCTTGGGGGTGCAAGGGGAATTAGTCACAGAATTTGATGAGAGGGACAGAGTGAGAGACATGGGGGCCTGCTGCCATAGTGGAGCTGAAAGACCGGAGGAGGATTTTGACAGGAGCTGTGGAAAAGGGCAGTCCTATCGAGGAATGAATGCGGGTGTGTGACAGAGTCTGACCTTTCTGAGGAAAACGGGTGGGAAGAGAGAAAAGCTTTAGCGAGGAAATTGTAAACCCTGATGTTTTCTGGCAAGTGAAGCAGCGGCAGATCACGCTGTTAAGTTTCTATAGTGCCCTGTGTCTTTCAGGGAAAGCTTTAAAACTTTACCATCAAATGACCTGGCTTCTCTTTACAACGGCCAACATCTTAAAAGTTTTATTATTGTCAAATACCCCATGTTTTGGGGAAGGGTACCAGTTCAGTATTTGTGTGAGTGAAGGGTTGATTTATGGATCAAATTTTCTTCCATCTGGATTGTTTGCATTCACATCGTTGGTCGTTTCTGAAAATGTGTGTCTGTTATGATCACCATAGCTTTTCCAAAGGGTCAGAGGGGTTTGATAAACTGACACCAGAGGCAGCCTTCACCCTTGCAGGTCTTAGCTCATGTACAGGAATCTGAAGACCAGAGTAGACTGATCTCTCACAGCTATGGGGAAGTGTTTTCTCTTAGGGACAAAGAGAAAGACAGTGGGGGCCTCCCCGGTGGCACAACGGTTAAGTGCTGTGCTGTGGAGCTGTCAGCGGCCGGGGAGATTCCCACATTGTGGGGCAGACCTCTCCTGCCTCGCCCACTGCTCCCCTCAAGTGTATTTCCAGCGATCTGCCTGTTCTGCTCCCCATTCTGTCTCTGGTGAACCCTCTTGCCGCCCCACGCCTCTGGCCTGTACCCCAGCTTGTATGCATAAATAAATAAATCTTTAAAAAACAATCTACCAAAGGCTCCAGATTCTCTTAAAAAAAAAAAAAAAAGAAAAGAAAAAGACAGTGATCTGAAGGCTGGCAGACTTCCTATGCTCTCCTCACTCCCCCTTTGCTGGCCTGTGATGATAGGGACTAGATTAGAACCCAGCGTGTCTTAGGTAAGAACTGAACTCCATTGAAAATATTCTCATGATCTTTCATGTTTAAGTTTCATGTTATTGTCACATGCTGTTTCCTCTAATTTTTATTTCTTTAAAATTTATACACTCTTGACGTTCTTAATGCAATGCTTAAAGAAAAGAGTAAGATGGGTAGAACTGCTGAGGATAAATTAAATGTTCATTTTCCATTCCTAACCCCCTTCCCCTCACTCCCCAAGTTCCTGCCACACATGCTATTCTATAGCACATCAGCACCCCTTGGCTGCTCCCCACTGAAGTCTCCTCAGCAGATTTTCACGTCTCTCTCCATCTCCAAATCTTCTCTTGAAGGTGGTCTTCTCAGAGGAGTCCTCCTTGACCACAGCCTTGGAAAGAGTGTGTTGTCACCACCATCGACCCCTTCTTATAATTTCTATATGCTTGTGTGTCACATCTATTTAGCTAAATCTACATTCTGGTAGAAGGAAACCCCCCAGGAGTGCCTGGTGCATCAGGGCGCCCAATCAGCACGTTGAATGAACAAACTGGAACAGGAATGTCTCTCCTTATAGTTTCCTGATTTAACATCCTGCTGGATTGTAGTCACAAAAAGCCATGTGTAACAAATATATAATTAACCAGTTAACTAATGATAAGTCTGTGTCTCCATAGCATCTATTCATTATGGATAAAGAAATGATATATGGTGATACATGGTGGAGTTAGTCTCCTAACCTCCTTGATTTTCTCCAGAGTATGAGAGAACATCTGGAGACTTTTTATTCTTTTAGTTCACTGTGGGTACAAAACGATGAATTCAATTATTTTTTTTAAATATTTTTCAAGCGATCGTATTTTATATGTTTGCCTCTAAAATGAACCATGCCTGATAAGTGCCCCTTTCTTGAATAGTCCTGCCTTTTCTGAGCACTTCGCTCCATCCATGATAAACGTAAATCAACTTTCACACAAACAGAGGCATCTCTGTCCACCCACATTTAACTAAACACTCCTTCATGATGCGTCACCAACACTAAACAGACATTTTAGATCTCAGCACATCTTTGGTTTTTCTCTAAAATTTTTATTTTGTAAATAAAACTCATTGTTTAATTTGAAATTTCATTTCCCCTCATTTGTTTTTCTTTAAAGATTGAAATCCTTATAGATTTAAAATTCTTCTCCGAAGCCTTTTATGAGATGTCCCAGATTTTTTATGGAAGAAACATGCCTTCCTCAACACCTGCTGGCTCTAAAACTACTGGGAAGATGAAGGTATAGTTCATTTTTTTATTTTTGAAGACTATGTTCCCAGAATCTAGACTGTGCATCCAAAGTATCTGGCACTACCAGTCTCGGGCACTTGGGGGTGTTAGCATAGAGATTTAAAATCACCAGACTGCATAAAGTCAGCTGGGAACCGGCCAAGGTAGACAGAGGAAAGTAGAAGCCAAGGACTCAGCATAGGGTCATTCCTATGTAGGATCCAAGAAGACTGGGAGGGAAGAGAAGCCAGTTAGACAGAGTATTCAACGACCGAAACAGGCAAACAAACAGCCTGAAACTAATTTTTACATGTAAATTCCAACCTTCACTTTTATCAACTAGTTTCTGTAAGACAAAAGTATGGGGAAATTATCTCCCAGGGGATTGCGACTTCAAGTTTTGTGTCCTCAAAGTTAATTTGCAGCTTTCCAGATTCAATTGGGAATTTCAAAAGTGTAATTAAAAGAGGAAATGTGTTCAGGGTTTATAATTAAAATAGGTGCCTATGTGGTGAGGCGGGAGGCTAGTTATTTAAAGGAAGGATTAATGAATTAATCAGTTGTAAAAGAAGCAAATGACAGAGTCTTACAGATTACTATTGTTCTTTTCACAAGCGTAAAGAAATTCTATATTTTTGAGAGGAGGGAGGGAAGGGCTGCAACAAAGTGGGGCAATGGTCTAGGGTAAAATATGTTTGGTGGTAGGTATGGGGGGATGACATACATTTAAGGTGATGTGAACCTGATCCTCTAAATTATATGCAGTGTCTTAAACCAATAAAAATAATTCTATATTTTAACATTATGCTTGTATTAGAATTCTGTTCTCATGAACAAATCTAAAGTCTTGTTATCAGCTTTGTTCAGTT
Organism: Scalopus aquaticus; assembly: GCA_004024925.1. Lineage (NCBI taxonomy): Eukaryota > Metazoa > Chordata > Mammalia > Eulipotyphla > Talpidae > Scalopus > Scalopus aquaticus. Next base: position 241,877 of record PVIJ01000257.1, read on the forward strand.
TGTATCCACAAAGGTCTTCCCTTGGATTTACTTACTTTCAGTGTGTTATAGGAGATAAAGATCTTCAAAAAAGAAAAAAAAACATATTTTTAACACTCAACAATGCATTATTCTAATAAAAGCAATAGACAATATCTTGGTTTGGGGGAAATCCTTCAAAATCAAATGCTGACAAGGATTTGAGAACAAGTTGTGTTTTGGAGGTGATCCTATAAAGAATGGTGAGCAAGTGGGAAAGTCACAAAGGGAAGGAAGGAAAACCAATCCTGCGAGTGATAATGAGGCCATTGCTGTAGGCAGCTGGGCTGTCAGGGAGACAAGGAGAAGAATCTCTTGCTCCCATTGGTGAAGTTTCCTTTCTGCTCTTCCAAACTCTCTTGAATTCCTGTGGCCACAGAATGCCCTCCAACAAAGAGGTGCAGCTCTTGAGGTGCATACCGCCTATGTGTGACTGACCTATTCCAAGAAGCTGTTGGTGACTTCCAGGTGACCTTAGTGCTGTGGGTTAGACATCAGTATTGGCTTCTACAAATGGGCATCTGTGTACCAAGAGGATGCACCCTACAAGGTGATACAACAGTCTCCCCAGGCACAAATTTCCTAATGCGACATTGTATTTAGAGCTGAACCTGTGAACAGGTAATTCACAAAAAAGGGAAAGAACCACAAAAAGTGCTAAGTCGGAAAAACTTTTTAAAAGTTCTAATCCTCAACTGTTAAATGGGCAGTGTACCTGGCATTTGTATACAGCGCAGGTGCACATGTAAATCAAGCCAGCCCCTTGCAATTTTTTTCAATACATTCTTTTGAGCCAGCAACTACGGTTCCAGGAATCTGTGTAAAGGCTATAAGCAGAAATACAGATCAAATAGTCACCAGTGTTACTTAAACTAAGGTTGAATGATGGGGTGGGTCCTCATAGATGTCTTGTCAAAGAAAATGGAATGTTCTGCTACATTCATGGCAAAGCATATTACTTACCTATTAGCCTGAGGTTTATAAATAACCTAATGGTATGGGAAAATAATTGTGACCTAATGTTAAATGAAAATGGAGCCCAAATCTATATGTAAACTTTAAAATAATTGAAAAGAAATTGGTATCAACACCACCAAAATATTAACATTGACAACCTGAAGAAGTTGACTTGCATATGATTTTTGCTTTCTTCAATATCCTACACATGTCTTTTCTAAGTAGAGATGCATACATTACTTGACAGTTAAAATGATGCTCAAAATACTTTTAGGACAACACATTAACAACTCCACTTAAAAGATACTCAAATAATCTTGGTCCGAATGTTAATGTTTTGTGTGTTGACAGGTATTTCAATCATTTGACTCAGGAAAACCTCTTACCAGTAAAGAAAATATACAGGTAAGGATAACAGTACTATATAAGCATTAGATATCTATGTGGATAATTTTTGATTGATTTCAATATATTATGTGTGTTCTTTGCTTTTGAAAATCTGTGTAATATGCTCTTCTATTTCTGGTAATGTGGTTTTATCTCAAACTACTGAAGTGAATGGTAGTATTGGACCCAAAGTGGCCTGATTTTCAGATTGGGCAAATATCAGTTTGTTCCTTAATGTCTTATTTATACAGGTATATTCAGTTTGTTCATCTAGCTTTGCCAAGTATCTAACTTGAATTTGTATCTTAATTACTTAGATGTCAACAGTTGGCTTTGATGGTAAGATAAGGATTTTGTATATTTTGTGACAATCCACTTTTACTCATATCCTTACCTCCCTGTTTCAAGACTGTTCCCAGTCAATGCTTTGGAAGGTTTTCATCTGACCTTTTCATAAGCACCTTCTCTAACTTCCCCAGTACTCTTCCAGAGAAAGGACTGACTATCTAAATGCATTTGTTCTTGGCAAGAATTGAACTATTGGGATTTAGGCATTTAAAGACCTAGCATTTAAATATCTTGAAAAAAAGAATTAAAAAAATCTTAGGAGTATGGGCAGTCTTTCCATGGAAGGTGTTTGAGCAGAAAGGTGTTCTCAGCCATTGTCCCAGGAGGATACAGACGCGAAGCTATTCACACAGCTGGGAGCAGCGATATAGAGGCAGATTGCACATACTTTTTATTATTTTGTTAAATGCTATGAAATGATAGTCTCTTTCATTAAGTAAGGTATTTATTTTCATTAAATAATTTTGAAAGACATTTCCTCACAATTGTTTTATTCCCATGATTTTGATAGGAATATATCCATCTTTCATTAAGTGCAATTTTATTACTGTTCTACTAGTGTTTATTTTATTCCACAAACCACTTTTAATTATACTTCCGATGATTCATTGTTTTTGCCTTAAAATTTGCTTTAATTTATAAGCGGGTTGCCTGAAATGAAAGAATTGGTATTGATTATTTCATTTTAGTATTCCAAGACCTTGGGATGTTGAAGATATTTCTTTTGAATCACAAATTCCAAAGCATCCTAAAAATACTTTTTAAAAAAAATTGAGTTAACATTGCTTTACATTGTTCTAGATGTTTCAGAAGTGGAGGATCTCCCCCTTCAGATGTTACTAGACCACATCCACCTCCAAAGCACCCACAGTCCATCCCCATAGTCCTTTGTACTCCCTCCCCATTTTTTTTTAAGATTTGTTTATTTGTGCATACAAGCTGGGGTATAGGCCAGAGGTGCGGGGTGGTGAGAGGGCTCACCAGAGACAGAGTGGGGAGCAGAACTGGCATATCGACGGAAATACACTGCTGAGGGGAGAGGCGGTCGGGGCAGGAGAGGTCTGCAGCGCCATGTGGGAATCTCCCGCGCCGGGCGTTGAACTCTCATCGTTTCTGCTGACAACTCCACAGCGCAGTGCTTAACCGCTGTGCCACCAGGGAGGCTCCTCTCTCCCCACTTTGTTCTTGCCCCTCTCCCCATAGTAAAAATACTTCTTTAAGGAGTGATTTGGGTTATGAAAAAATGTCTGCCTGTTTTGTTTTTTTTTTTAACAGAGAGAGACTGACAGTGTAATGGAAAACTGATTTCTATTAGCTAATTAATTAAAAAAACTGTTGGTCTGCTTAAGAATCTTCAGGTTATACTTTATATTTCTATATAGAGGGAGAGAAAAGAGTGTTAAATAGCAGCAGTACTAATTAATCTTCTTTTGATCCTCAAGTGTTTGCGTGTAATTGTCAAGGCTCACTAACTCGGTGTGTGCTGTGGAGAGGAAAGAGGACATCTCCTCTCCCTCCTTTCCCCTTACTCGCTAGTCATTCTGGAGTTTCTTCTCCAGATGGGGATTATCAACCATTTTCCTAGAACAATAATTCGCTACCAGCTGAGGCTGGCTGGGTGCTGCCCCACGCCTGGCTCTTCTGCATGCACTGATTTCCAACCCTTCCGGAGGTTAAATAAGGATAATGAACAACAGCAACACATCTCCCCACTGCCAGCATTGCCCCAGAGTCTCCCAAACACTGAGATTCCTTCTTATTAATATGCAAACAGTTCCCCCTCTTTTCTAGAATAGCTAGCCCAAGCAGCTACCTTTATACCAAAGTAGCAAATACATAATAAAAGTGAGAGGCACTGTCCTCATGTATTCAAAGAAATACATCAATTAACAATACAGACAAATTCCCAGGGCATATCTCTGTGTGTGTGTGTGTCTGTGATTGTATCCGTGTCTCTGTTTCTGTGTGTATATGGAGGAGACTAGGAATACAGTTTTGGAATGTCGAATATGAGACGTTGCTAGACATCCTAGCAGAGGAATTGAGTCTCAGATTGACTATGAGTCTTGAGTTAAGAAGAGAGGTTGGAACTAGAGAGAAAAACTTGGGATTAAAACATGAGCATGATGAAGATCACCTCCATGGAAGGAGTGAGGAGAGAGAAAAGGATCAGAGCTCTGCTACACACCAGTGTTAAGAGGTGTAGGAGAGGGGGACCTCCCTGGTGGCACAGTGGGTTAAGTCTCAGCACTATGAAGCTACCAGCAGCCACTGCAGCACGAGTTCGATCCCCAGCCAAGGAACTCACCCACAGAGGGCACAGCAGACCTCTCCTGCCTTGCCCGCTGCTCCCCTCAGCAGTGTACTTCAGTTGATCTCCCTGTTCTGCTCCCCACTATGTCTGGTGACTCCTCTCACCTCTCACACCTCTGACCTACACCCCAGCTCAAGTATGCATAAATAAATCTTTAAAAAAAAGATTTAAAAAAGGTGTAGGTGAGGAGGGAGGGCCAGCAAGGAAGACTGAAAAGGAGTGGCCGACAGGACAGGACAGACACCAAGGGAATCTGGTGGCTTGAAAACACAGAGAAGAGGTGTTTTCAGAAAAGGGTTTAATTAATAATGTCAAATTTTGCTGATGACGCAAGTGCCATGATTGACTGAGTCTTTAACATGATTTTCTCTCCTCCCCACATTTAGCATCCCTGAAATTTAAATGCATTTTAAATTGAGGGGGTGCAACAGGTCAATTGGCTTGTAAAATAATGGGGTGTTCCATTGAAAGTAGCATGACCTATGAGGATTGAGAACTGGACATTGGATTTAGCCAAGGGTAGCCCTTCGGTGGCCTTGACCAGAGGGATTCGATATAGAGTGGGCTTAAGAGAAGATGAGAGGAGAGAAATGGCAACATTGATAATCCTTTGGTGGTTTCTGCAAAGGGGAATGAGGATCAGGAGAGTTGCCAAAGAGGAAGTCAGAGTACAGAGTTTTTTTGTTTTTCAAGATGAAGATGGCTGCATGGCTCTGGGCTGATGTGCCTGTCTCTGTAGAAAGGGACATTTATGGTGTAGGAGAAATGGCCGCATGAACCAGTGGGTACAGGACTGGGTCCTGCCTTAAGTGCCAGGAAGGCCACCAGAGTGGGGGGCAGATACTCGGATAGATGGGAAAGATGAAGCAGTAGGGTGTGGGCCCACTATACTGACAATCAACCCACCCCAAACCCCCTGCACAGCTCCCATTAAGTAGAGGGGGCAAGGTCCTGAGCTGGGAGGAGCATCTGGGAGGAAGGGGAGAGAGTGGAATGGCTGACTAGGGGCGAGGGAGAGTAAAGACCAGGAAAATACAGGTTGATCTCGCCCCCTCCCACCCCCTGAGGTTTGTTCAGGAACTTCAAGTGAGACTGCTTAGCCTGATGATTTGATTTTCTCCAGCCGTCTTCAACTTTTGGGTGCACGTCCTAAGATGGTCCAGAGTTGAGTTTTTCCAGAACTATGATTCTGTCAAGGAAATCCACTCAGCCTCTACCTTGAGTCGAGCCAGGTAGTTGAAGGGTGTCTACAAGGCAGGGTGCTAATGACTGAGTGCAGAATCGAAGCCGGTTGGGGACTTGCTTGTCTCCCATCCCTCCCCTTTTCCTGTCCTAGCAGCCCTGGTTTGCTCATTCTAAAGCAGAGCAGACACTGCGTGTGGCTGATGAGCGTCTGCAGATTGTTTTGAGGAAGTGTCCCCTCCCTTGCTTTCGGGGGGCTGTTCCCTCTCGTCCTGTGGCAGGGCCAAAGCCCAGGCCCAGGTCACAGACTGGTGGGGACAGCAGCGGTTCTAGAGAACTACTGGGATGGTCTTCCTGTCCGTGTCTAAACTGTAGCTTGTGTCTAGCAGCGGATTCCTTCACACCCAATGATTCATGGGAACAGGGACGGAAGTGAATAATACATAAACAGGGCCTCCCTGGTGGCACAACCGGTTAAGCTTTGTGCAGCCACTGCGGCACGAGTTCGATCCCCAGCCAGGGAGTTTCCCACATGGCCCAGCAGACCTTTCCTGCCTCGCCCGCTGCTCCCCTCAGCAGTGTACTTCAGTGGATCTGCCTGTTCTGTTCCCTACCCTGTCTCTGGTGAATCCTCTCACCCCCCCACACCTCTGGTCTACACCCTAGATCTTGTATGCATAAATAATCTTTAAAAAGTAATACATAAACATTTTTCACTAATTTGCTCTCTGCTTTTTTCCTTTATTTAGGCACTTGATGAAATAATGAATAAAGGCACCCCTCTGATTTTGGTGGCAGTCAGTCAGCAGCATCTCTTAAATAAGTTTTCTTTTGTTAAAGCATATTTTTTAATAAAAGTGGCGGCAACAATTAATTGTGTCCCAGAAAATACTATCAAAACCACCTGCTATGGAGCTACTTTAGAGCGGAACAGAGGAAACCTCCCAAGCTTGAAAGGTAATGCTGGGTTTTATTTTTTGCTTGTTTCTTCTTCTCCTTTCCCCAACTACTCTCCACTCTACCCTCAGCAAACCATGTAAACAATCCAGCACATATTCTTGCATGTTTCTCTCCGAACTCACTTAATGACACGAACATGCTTATATCTAGGTACCTGCATATCCACTGTCATCTGTATAGATCCATATTCATACCCTTTTACATATATATTTCTATACATAATAAGATTGGTGATTTATTCACAAATAATATGTTTTACTGACTTTTTTAAAAAAAGATTTATTTATTTATTTATGCATACAAGAACTGGGTGTAGGCCAGAGGTGTGAGAGGTGAGAAGAGTCACCAGAGACAGAGTGGGGAGCAAAACAGGGAAGTCGACTGAAATACACTGCTGAGGGGAGCAGCGAGCAAGGCAGGAGACGTCTGCTGTGCCCTCTATGGGTCAGCTCCTTGGCTGGGGATCGAATTCATGCTGCAGTGGCTGCTGATAGCTTCATAGTGCTGAGACTTAACCCCTTGCACCACCAGGGAGGCCTTGTTTTGCTCTGATTTTTGCATCTTTCATTTCCCGTGCATAAAAGCATCACTATAGCCACTCAAAGTCAACTCCTCCCTCTGGTTCACTATACTGGCTTTACAGATTCTCTGCTGTGCATATTCCAGGATATATTCAACTACCCCCAACTGCTATGCATCCAGTTTGTTTTCAAGGAACAGTGCTAAAATGTTCTGTGTTCATATACTATAGTATATGAAGGTTTTTTAAAAGATATCCTTTATGAGATAGAGGAATGTCTCTTTTATTCCTGCTTTGCTGAGTGATTTTACCATGGAAGGGGGTGGGATTTTATTAAATGCCTTTTCTGCAGCTGTTACGATGATAGTGTTTTTATTCTATTCATATGATGGATTACATTAATTGAATATTCAATCGTATTCTTGGGATAAAATCCCACTTGGTCATGGTGTATCGTTCGTTTTATATATTGCTGAATTCTGTCTACTAGTATTTGGTTGAAGGTTTTTTGGCATCCATATTTATAAGAGATACTGGTCTGTAGTTTTGTTGTGGTGTCTTTGCCTAGGTTTCATATCAGAGGAATGTTGGCCTGATATAAAATAAATGTATTATTGTTCAGGTACAGTGAGACCCACAGGTCAGGACGTGACTGCCACTGCAAACGCTGTGTTACAGCTTACCACAAGATGGGAGGGGCCGTCAGGGAGGCACCGGCAGGTGGAGAGAGCAGGAAGACAATGGGGTGTTTCATCTTCTAATATTCACCCCAGAGCTCTTCCATACCAATCTCCAGGCATTGGTTTTCCATCTTTGCCTCTCCCTCCACTTCTTCCATTACAAGTGAAGACCCAGTCCCAGATCTTCCTGCTTATCTTTCTGAAGGTTCATGCCCTCCCTCACCCTTAACTGACCTCTGACTCCAGAACCTCCCACTTTAGGAGAAGAGTTAGGTAGTTGAAGCTCGAAGAAGAGAGGAAACCCAGTGTATTCATTTCCCACTTGACAAATTTAATTTCCTTTGTTGGGAACTTTCTGCAGGAATTTCTAGTCAAATAATGACTTAGTTTTCTCTCGCTCTCCTGTAATCTGGAAACCAGGTTTACTAAAGCAGGCTAAGTCTGTGACTACATTGTCCCAATTCTCCTGGACTTAGAATTAGGGCAAGCGATGGATTGTGGGTGCCAATTTTGGACCACTTGAGGATTCTGGATTGTGCTGTTCCACTCTGCTCTGAGAGTGAGAGACTTGTGCAAATCAACAGAACTGACATTTCCAAGGAGATCTTATTAAATTGCCATAATTATTTGGGATATTCAAAATACTTGGAGGACCTTAAGGGTCCTGGAAACCCAGGGAAGGAACCAATTCTTTGTATCAGTAGCTAATAACCTGAGTGTCATCACCAAGCATCCAAAAGATCCTTTGAGAATCGATTGCTTGTAAGAATCAGTCTCAGTCTTCTAAATGGTACTTAGTGACAATTTGATATAGAAATATGTTTCTAATAATCACTTGGTTGTCTTTTTAAATATTAAATTTATAGTACATTTCCCAACTAAATGATGAGCATAATAATATTAGTGAATTAAAATAATAGTTAATATTTAAACTAATCATAGAAATCTTTGCTTCTTCCCAAATTATGTGTCTTGTAGATCTATGCTTAAAGGATGATGGAAACCTACTTCATCAGTTTTCCAAAGAGAACAGTGACTTCAGTTTTAGCACCCTAAAGGTATGTGTGAACATTTTTCCAGTCATGGTAAATCAGTCACCAAAATTCCCTCTCTTAGGCCTGGGACAGCCCCATTCTCGGGGTTGTGCTTTCTTGTGGGAGATCAGGTGGTTTTCTTGTATAAGTCTGCAGTGGAACTAGAGATGAAGTCTTCTCCCTATGAGGAAAGTAGCTGACCAGAGAAATCAGACCGCGACTTTCCAACTAGATTGAGGTACTGTAGAAAATACAATTCATAATTTGATGGGCTGTGACCATTCCATGTCCTGTTTCTCATTTCTTAATAATGGTAGTGATGGCAACAGCAACAAAAACAGCTGCCATTTATTCAGTGCTAACTACATGACATTTAATTTTCACAAGTCTGTGATATAGGTATTAATCATTTTTGAACAACTTCGTGCTAAGCCTAAGAAAATTGAGACTAAGGCAGTAAGAAATTCAGTAACATCATGCAACTAATAAAATACACATCATCTTCTTAACCATTACACTAAATTGCTCTCATACTGTACTTATGCATTATCTACTGCTCTGTGCAAACAAGATTTTAGAGACCTGTTCTTCATCAGTTGGTTCCTTTCTCTTTTGCCATGTGATATTGCTATTTAGTATTGATTATCCGCTGCAAAATCTCATTATCTTCACATTACCAGTTAAGTGACCATGGTTTAACTTGAAATAGAGTCGATCCTCATTGTTCAGATTCCTTATCTGCTAAATTATCTATCTGCTAAAAGTTATTTGTAACCCAAAAGCAATATTTGTAACTCTTTTGTAGTCATCGAGGACAGCTACAGAGCATAGAAAAATGTGACTTGCGCACGTATCAAAGCAGCCAAGTAGAAGCAGGCATTGCTCTGAATTTTCGTCTCTGCTCTCCTACTGTTAACAAGTGTCCTGTTCATGGTCTATTTATTGCCACAATTCTTTGCATATTCATGCTGTTTTGTTAGTGATTTCACTGTTTAAAATAGCACCCAAGTGTAGTCCTGATGCACCGTTGAGTTTTCCTAAGTGCAAGAAGGTTGTGATGTGCCTTTTGGAAAAAATAAGTGTGCCAGATAAGCTTTACTCTGGTATAAGGTATAGAGCTATTGGCTGTGAGATCAAGGTTAATGAGTCCACGTTATATGTTAACTAATGTGTCTTTCAACATAAACATTAAACAGGCCATTTATTTATCAGTTATTAAAAATGTTGTGACCAGAAGCTCTTAGGAACTGGTCCCAGTATTTCCCCTGGGAGCAATGATTCTGTACCCCTCATTCCATATTTGCAGCCACTTTATAGGCCGTAAATACTGTGAGTAAGCATGTATGGGCATTGGCTGTTCATACACGAAAGCGTAACTGTTGAACATGCTTAGCCTTGCCATTGTTTTCCTTTTTCCTCTCTGTTGCCTCTTTCCTGTTCTCCAAGCTCTCTTCTCTGATGAGTATGTGCAAATTTCCCTTTTGGTCTTCCATTCATTGTTACTTTTGAGCTCATGAAAAAAAATGTTTGAAGGATAAGACCTTATCTACATTATTTCTGAACTTAGGTGATTGTGTGGTATTGTTTCTTTAGTCCATTTTGCTGACAGAAGCTGAAGACAGGCTAAACACTCTGGTGTCAGAGATGGGCCCCAGCCACAGGAGCCTCGCCCAGCTTTCTGCCAGCCAGTTGGAGATTGTGGTGGCATCTCAGCTGCAGCTGGCTACCATCGCTCTGCAGAGACACCGGGCCGCATACAGGTGAGTCTCCTGAAGCCTAGGAGAGAGTTTCTTCCTCGTCCTAATTTGTTAAATGGACCTCCATTTTATATAAGTTCTATAGTTTTATATAAGTTCTATTTTATATAAGTTCTCTAAACTCCTAGATTGATAGCACATACTTTCTCTGTATTATTCAGGGAAGTTTTCTTACATTATTATACTTAAAATTACGTCATTTTAAAATTGTATGGTTGAAACAGAGTATTACTCCATCTCAATGTTCAACGACTGACAGTTTTCAAGCCCCACCTCTCCCCCTTCTCCTGCTACTTCCCCCATCTGAGCGTTCAGATAAGAGGGGGGTCAGTTATTCTCCCTCTTGGTACTGGAGGGAAATTTAAACCACACCATCCCTCACCCACACATGGAGCTTATACCCTAGTGCCATTCATTAACCATCATAAACCCCAAGTCAGTCTTCTTTTCCTGCTCACCCAAGACATTTCAACATGTCCAGGAAGTTGCTCTTCCTGGAAAACCCCAATACATGTGGAAAAATCTTCCTTGTCCCTCTCTCCTTTATGGCATCAATCATGACAGTTCAGCCACATTATTTCAGGCTAGTCATTCTCTTTAAACAGGAGACGCCCACCTGTAGCTTCTCAAAGGGGTCAACAACTCAGCAGAAACACCCTTTGCTTTGACTGAAAACACAGCCCTCTCACCCCCACATGCCTTGATGGGAGGCCGCTCCATGATGGACCACATCAAAGTTTCATTTTACGCAAGAGATAATATAGGTTTTGGGGAGTGTGTGATTTCGTGGTGTCTAAGCAGTAATGAAAATCTATCAAGTCTACTTGGGGCAGTGATTCTCAAAATGTGGTCCAAAGAGTATCCCCGAGACCCTTTCAGGGTGTCTCTTAGGCCAGAACTAGTTTTATAAGAAAACTAAGCTGTCACCCTCCTTTGTTCTGTTGTTATTTTCACTGCTGCTGCTGAAACAGTGGGGTGGGCAGACCCCTGGCATCTCTCCGAGTCTGGGCAGCGGGAGCAAATAGGGCTAGTGGTCACGGTTTTCTTCACTGCCATTAAAAGAAATAAAAGCCAGTTTCACTTAAGAATGCCTTTGATGAAGCAGTAGAATATATTCTTTTAATAAATCCCTATCCTTGAATATATTTTTAATATTTTGTGGGAATATTAAATGGGAAAAATACCTAAGGCACTTCTTGAGGAAGAAACAGATGTGTGATTGAACTGAACGCCAACAAGTTGGTCTTTTGTTTTTTCACAGGAAACACCATTTTTATTTGAAAAAATAAAAACCTGAAAAATGATGCTCGTTCAGACTAGGGTATCTGACAGGCATTTTATTGAAAGCGAGCAAAATAAACTTGTTCTTTCTGAGAAAACAACAGATAGTACTTTGTTGCCAGTGCTAAAATCTGAACTTCCATAAGAAAATTATAATTTGGAAGATTTGCATTCATCACCATGAGCTTGACAGTTTACTAATGTGTGGATTTTTTTGATGAGAGATTGGAGATTGGTGGTGATATAAACAAACATCATTTTTTAAAAAATTGTATAATGAAATGTTTCAACATTAAGAGGATCTGCATAACTTGGGTAGCTAGAATTTTCCAAATGACCAGCACATGATACTCCAAGATGCTAATTTTGTGTGGGAACAGAGTGGCGGGGGTCCAATTGTAAATGATAAAGGGATGTGGGTGCTCTGGGGTGGGTGGGGTGGGGTGATAATCACCTGAGGCAGTATGAACCTGTTCCCCTGAAGCATATATAGTGCTGTTAGCCAGTGGTACCTTAAGAATAAAAAAAAATCATAAAAAAATAATCAGTGGGGGTAGGGGGAATAAAAATATAAAAAAGTTTAAAAAGGAGAATCCTTATAATTATTTGAAGCTGTTCAAATACTCCTCACATCTGTGTTAGGCTTAATCTTCTTAGAGTGCAACCAAAACAATACATCACAACAGACTGAAGGTAGAAGCAGATGTAGGAGTTGTTTTTAAGTGGGTTTTCTTATAATAAGTCAGACATTATAGAGATCTTCAAAAATAATGACATCCATGTCACTAATTTATTTTTGTTCTTTGGAAAATACAGTTATTCCTTAAAGTTATTGATACTGACATACAATGAATTTATTATTTTTCTTTTCAAATGAATTAATAAATATTAATGAAGTTATAGTTTTCGCAATTAAATATTCTAACATGGCAAATATTAATGGAACTCTTTGGGGTATTCTCAATAATTTTTAAGGAGGTAAATATATGCTGAGATAAGCTTGAGACCCACTGGTTGAAAATATTGCCACGTTCATAACTATCTTTAAAAATACAGTGGTAGTTGATTGATGGTCAAATAAGCTTGGCGTAAGAATCTACCATTCCCCCTATTGAAAAACAGTAAAGGAGAGGGAATTCTTACTGTGTGATCTTCTATAGAGGATATATAGGATCTGAAGATATTTTTTAATAAATTCTGAGTATATATATTACCTTTCTCTGTGTATATAATATATGCTCATACAAATTCCTATAGAAGAACATAGAACACTGTGTCCCAGAGAGCAATAGTAGCTCTAGAAAATATTTCTTGTCATTTACCTTCATCCTTCCCCAGTTGTTCCTTTCTTACACTATTTGGCTACAGAGGATATGAGTGATTTTTTTTTCAGGGAGTAAGAGGGAAATAAGAAACTGAAAATTACAAAAGGACCACATAAAGAAGTATCCTAATAGAACTTTAATTTGAAGATAGGCATATGCAAATAATGTACAAGTATTTTAGAATTGTTCCCATTTTAAATACATGAAACTGGCCCTTGGGACAACAGCTGCAAAAACTTTGATGTTCTTGCCTTTTTGCCCCAGAGTTGTCACGGAGGAAGACTCTTGTCAAGATGAATGAGTTTTTCTTACATGAACTTGACCCCCATGAGTTCCTGTTTGGGCCCGGCAGAGATGCTTGGACAGTCCCTTTTCCAAATGATGGTTAGCTTGGCATTTCATGATCCCTCTAATAAAATTATGTGTCAAGAAAATTGAAAGGCACCTTCCCTAGGGTGACAGGGTGGATTTAATGAGAACAAACTGACCATTTCTTGTCATGAATGTTAATAAGAAATAAATGGGATCAAAGTTCTTCAAACTGTGTTTCTACTTCTTTGAGGGCTGCTTCTCTTTCAGAATCCTGTCTTCTTTTTCCCTCAAGTGTTCCTGTCTATGCTCCTTTCTATTTAATTTATTGTCTAAAGGGGAAAGCATTTGAGTCTTTTAATTTTGTGTCAGAATGAAACTTCCTTCCTTTGGGATTCTGAGCTGTTTACAGTGGATAATCCTCCCACTCTGTCTCTCTAGTGTTGTGGAGAAACTAGAAAATTTCTGTTGTGCATCTAAGCAGTACCAGGTGGATTAGGATACACTAGATGTTTTATGTTGTTTTCATTAAGTGTTTGGATTAACAAGACTCCAAACCTCATTTCTTTTGAAATCAGAATTTAGACTTCAGTGTCCCAAGAATGACACAGGCACCATTTTCTCGTGCCCCAGAGCTCAAGTGTAGCCTTGAGGCTGGAGCTTGGGGGGAGGAGCTGTCAGACCTGTAAATACAATTGTGTTTCTTGTTTTATCGCTTGCCTGTTTACTTTCATTAAAAACAAACAAACAAACAACAACAACAAAAAACCTACCACCAGAAAGGTTCGGTAATCCCAAGCAACATCTTACAAAATATTCTAAAAGTGTCTAATGTCTCAGTGAAATCTTGGGAGTTTAAAATTCAAAATTCACAGAAAGGTTTTCATGCTGGTTAACAACTCAGGGGGAAAAAACCATTTGGTCTCTCCCCACCAACTCTGGCTACCTCAGTAAACTAGTGATGGTAACACCTCGCCACTGGGAGCACTGTCTACCTACCAGGCACCCCTGAGTGCTAAGTATACCCCACCCTCACTAGAATGTCAAACCCGTGAGGGCAAAGACTGAATTCCTAGCTCTTGCATTTATTTACACGATGTGTTCATAATACACACACACACACACACACAGAGCAAATAAAAGAATAAATACTTATTTTAGTCCTTCCAGTAATCCAGTGTTGTGAAGTCTATTATTTAGAATGTAAGGCAGAAAGCTTTAAACTAGACAGAGGGCCTTAGTGCTGATAGAAGGTGCAGCCAAGAAAGACTGGATGATGATCACGAGTGTGGCACCAAGTGACGCTACAGTGGAATAAATACGACCAAGCTCGTTAGGCCTGTGGGAGGCAGAGGACACCTGAGAGCCTGATGGTCAAGGTGAGGCTCAGGCCCCCATCGCCTGGGTCAGCACCTGGCAAAGCCTCTGGTGTTTCCGTGTCTCCATTTACAAATCTATAAACTAGGCATGATGATATTGTCTACCTTGTAGGCTTGGAGTGAGATTAAGTGAAGGAACTCACAGACAGCACTTAACACAGCACTTGAGTGGTGGTGAACATTCAGCAAATAGCAGTTAGCACTTTGTTTTTTAAAGATTTATTTATTTATTTATTTATTTATTTATTTATTTATTTATTTATTCATTTATTAATTACATGCCGGGGTGTAGGCCAGAGGTGTGGGGGGTGAGAGGATTCACCAGAGACAGAGTGGGGAGCAGAACAGGGGGATCGACTGAAGTACACTGCTGAGGGGAGCAGTGGGCGAGGCAGGAGAGGTTTGCTGTGCCATGTGGGAATCTCCTTGGCCGGGATCGAACTCGTGCTGCAGTGGCTCTGGATAGCCTCACAGTGTTGCACTCAAACCCATTGCGCCACCAGGGAGGCCAGCGGTTAGCATTTTTTTTAAAGGATGGCATAAATAAAAAGAGACCTGTGGTCACTATCAGTTCAGTGTCTTCCTCTTTTACAAGAACATGTAGGCAACAAAAGAAAAAGTGATTTTAAAGATAGAATTTAACAGTGGAGTATAGGCTCCAGGGGAACTACAAGCCAGAGACTGTACTTCCTCACAAGCATCCACAGACACCGATAAAGTTGATTGTGTTCTCAGTAATTGACCCAAAGGAACGGGTATACTGGCCATAGGCCAGCATCACGGAAAGCCTGGAGGTATGATGCGGAGCTGATTTATGATGATGAGACCCCAGGGGCTGCTGCAAGAGCCATTGTGAGGAGGCAGCCAGGAAGCTCCGATGGATATCCAGTCCTGAGCTGATGAGGGGTTCTGCCTCTGGAATGAAGGACAGTGATGGGGGGCTTGGGGTGGACAAAAGACGAAAAAGCAAGGAAATGGAATTTTTTTAATTTGTGTCTTTTACATTCCTGTATATTCCCCGTAGGTTTCCCACTACCAATTCACCTGTGAACCATCACCACAGTCCCCTGTGCTCCCCTCTATCCCATTCTGAGCCCCAATCCTCCCCCCTCTCTCGCTGGTTGACACTCTTGTATTTGGTTCCCCTATATTCCTGTTGTAATTAAGACCATTCAATATTTTTCTTTTTCCTTTTGGCTTATTTCACTGAGCATGATCCCTTCTAGTTCCATCCATGTTGCTGCAAATTGCATGTGTTTATCTTTTTTGAATGCTGAATAGTATTCCATTGTGTATATGTACCACATCTTCTTGATCCAGTCATCTATTTTTGGGCATCTGGGTCGTTTCATATCTTCACTATTGTAAATAGTGCTGCAATAAACATACGGGTGCATGTATCTTTTTGGATTAGTGTTTTTTTGTCCTTTGGGTAGATTTCCAAAAGTGGTATTGCTGAGTCGTATGGTAGCTCCATGTTTATTAAATTGAGGAAACGCCATACGGCTTTCCACAGTGGTTGGACCAGTTCACATTCCCACCAGCAATGTAGGAGAGTTCCTTTTTCTCCACAGCCTCGCCAGCATTTGTTGTTGCCTGTTTTTTTAATGTGCGCCATTCTCACTGGCGTGAGGTGATATCTCATTGTGGTTTTGATTTACATTTCCCTGATTATAAGTGATGTTGAACATTTTTTCATATGGCTGTTGTCCATTTGCTTTTCTTCCTTGGAGAAATGTCTTTTTAGCTCTTCTGCCCATTTTTTGACTGGATTGTTGACTTTGTTTCTGTTGAGTTGTGTGAGTTCCTTGTAGATTTTAGTTATCAGTCCTTTATCAGTTGTGTTGTGTGCAAAGATTTTCTCCCAATTAGCAGGGTGTCTATTTGTTTTGATTATTGTGACATTTGCTGTACAGAAGATTTTTAGTTTGATGTATTCCCATCTGTTTATCTTTTCCTTGACTTCCTTTGCTTTTTGGGATGTGTCTTTAAAGATTTTGCTGAGATGTATGTCATGTAGAGTTTTGCCTATATTTTCTTCTATAAATTTTATGGTTTCAGGTCTTACTTTCATGTCTTTTATCCATTTTGAGTTGGTTTTTGTGCATGGTGTGAGGTAGTAGTCTAGCTTCATTTTTTTGCATGTAGCAGTCCAGTTTTCTCAGCACCATTTATTGAACAAGCTAAACTTGTTCCATTGCATATTCTTCGCTCCTTTGTCAAAGATTATTTGTCCATAGGTATGTGGATTTATTTCTGGGTTTTCTATTCGATTCCATTGGTCTGTGCTTCTGTTTTGGTTCCAGTACCATGCTGTTTTAATTATTATGGCTTTGTAGTATAGTTTGAAATGTGGGGGTGTAATCCCTCCATTTTTTTACTTTTTAGTCAGGAGAGATTTGGCTATTCGAGGTTTTTTGTGATTCCATATGAATTTCATCAATATTTGTTCCATTTCTTTGAAGAACAGACCAATCTCTCTAATGAACACTGATGCAATAATATTCAACAAAATATTAGCCAACAGGATCCAACAATGCATCCAAAAGATAATACACCATGACCAAGTGGCATTTATTCCAGGGACACAAGGATGGCTCAACATCCGAAAATCAATCAGTGTAATCCAACACATCAACAAAAAGAAAAATAAAAACCATATGATCATAACAATAGATGCTGAGAAAGCGTTTGACAAAGTGCAACATCCATTCATGATAAAGGCCCTCGAAATCCTTGGGATATAAGGAACATACCTCAATATAATGAAAGCTATATACAATAAACTCACCGCCAATATTATCCTCAATGGTGAGAAGCTGAAAGCCTTTCCCCTAAGATCAGGAACAAGACAAGGATGTCCACTGTCACCATTGCTCTTCAATATAATACTGGAAGTCCTAGCCAGAGCAATAGACAAGAGAACGACATACAAGGAATCCAAATAAGGAAAGAAGAAATTAAATTATCACTTTTTGCAGACGATATGATAATATACATAGAGAATCCGAAAAACTCCATAGAAAAACTACTCAAAATTATAGACCAGTTCGGTAAAGTAGCAGGATACAAAATCAATGCACAAAAATCCGTAGCCTTCCTCTATACAAACACTCAGTCAGAAGAAGAAGAAATCAAGAGAATTAGCCCCTTCAAAATTGAAACAAAAAAAATATACCTGGGAATAAGCCTAACAAAAGAGGTAAAGAACTTATACAAAGAAAACTATAAGACCCTGTTAAGAGAAATAGAGGAGGACACAAAAAAATGGAAAGACATCCCATGTTCATGGATTGGAAGAATTAATATTATCAAAATGCCATACTACCAAAAGCAATTTACAGATTCAACGCTATTCCAATAAAAATCTCAAGGAAATGGACTTTTAACTCAGCCTATCAGTTTCCCAGGGCTTCTATAACATGGTACCCAGGACTGGGTGGCTTAACAGAACAAAAATTTATTATTTATTTACTATCTTTTTCTGAAGTGACTTCATGATAACATTATCTAAGTTTCAAGTGTGTATCATTAACAATCAACATATCTTTATGCTGCCTTACATTCTCCACTAAAAGTCCCAATTCTACCCTTTATCACACAATTGACCCTTTTACCCACTTTAACTCATCCTTCTCCCCGCTCCTCCCTGGTCACTACTAATTGGTTTTATCATCTAAAGGTTTGTTTTGTTTTATTGTCTCATGGTTCTGAAGTGCAGACCTTCAAAACCAAGAACACAGCAGGGCCATGTTCTCTTGAAAGGTCTAGAAGAGTCCTTCCTTGGCTCTCCTAGCGTCTGGCGCTTACCGGAAATCCTTGTAGCTGCATCACTGCAGTCACACAGGTTTCTGTGACCTGTGTGTCTTCACATCATCTTTCCTTTGTCGCTCTGTCCAGACAGAGATGGGGATACTGATCCTTTTGGCTTAGAATCCACCCTGTTGATCTTATTTTGACTTTATTTTCTCTGTGAAGACTATTTCCCAATAAGGTAACATGCTGAGGTACTGAGGGCTCAGACTTCCACATACCTAACTTGGAGAGACACGTTTCAACCCTAATACCTGTCAGGTGGGACTTCTATTGTTCAAGTGGAGATGCCCAGTGGGGACTTAGAGAGATAGGCATATTGTCCATTTGGCTTTCACCCAATTGTCTGCGCTAACAAATAACATTACTATAAGCAACTTTAAGTATATAGATTCTTTTATATTTTGAATTTTGTTTGTAATAAATTTTCCCAAAAAGTCTGTTGGTAAATATTATGAAAATATTTGGAAAAAAAATGTGACATCAGTTATAAATGTATCATTCTATAGGAGAGGAAGATGTGATGACGAAAGAGCAGACAAATTTGCGTAAGAAGCAACAGGAGGCTAGGCTTCCTACCTCTTGGCTTCTGTTTGTTTGTTTGTTTGTTTTAAATTTAGTGCATTTTCCTTCTGGGCTCTGCTAGACAGTAAGTAAGCCATAATTTAGCTTAAGAGTTTCCAAGTTACAGTGTTAAAGTAACACAGTTCTATAACTTCAAAAAGCTGGAGAACCACATCCTGCCATATAAGACACACAAAACACATATGTGTTTGTTTTAATAGTAAGATTGTGATTACATTTTATTTTAGATTTTGCAAACACCCATCATTTTTTAATTTATTCACTTATTTTCATTAAAAAAAGTTTTTAGCTTATGTTGTATCCCAGTCACCACATGCTGGGTTTCAACAGGACAAAGACAAATTAGCTGTAGAGCAATTCACAGGCAATTTAAGTGTAATCAGTACTGATGTATAAGACCTGAGTGCTATTAAACATGTGGAAGGGCCATCTGAGCATTTTGGGGATCCATGAGTATGGAAAAGTTTTTTGGAGGAAGATAATTAGGAAAGACCATATACATGCCACAAATGTAATACTGATAAAATATACTCTTATTTCAGTGCTGCAATAGTATTTTCCACACTTAAACTTCTCCAGGATTCAAAACTTTTTCAAAAGAAGGTAGAACAAGATGACACAGGGAATTCCACTTCCACAAGAACTTTTGTAAGTGTGAGTTTAATGTTCCTCCTTACAATATTTATTCTGTAGTAGATATTGACATACTAGGAAGTTGTCTATTTAGGTAAAAGAAAAGGTAAAATAGCAAAAAAACATCAAATTCAGAGCAAAAAAATCTGTGTTTAAGCCCTCTTTTATTCTACTTATTAACTGGGGAAAGTGAGATTTTGTAATCTCACTTGTGAACTTTAGGGCCTGGATGAAATCATCACTAAATCCCACCAGAGGTGTCATTCTAGTGTTCTGGATCTGAGGTCACTATCAAATAAATGTGTCTCAGAGACTTGCTTGTCATTTCCCCTTTAGATATATTACTTCAGCATTGCTACTGTGACATGGTGCTGTTTGCTATTTAGGGTTTCTCTGTTAGATTCTTGCACATTTACACACTCAAGTCTATTGGATCCCTGGTATTGTTCCTTCTTTAGAATTGTATTGAACTTTGAGAAGACCAAGTAATTTTATAATACAGGGCTTTTTAGAATTAAAATACAGCAATTTATCACATAGAAGCCTTGCTCATTATTTTACTAATAAAATTGCTAATATCTATTGTCTTTACAAATAAGCAAAGCTAGTTATCCTAGAGACTCATTTCTTACTATAGTAAAAACAATCAAAATGATAAAAGGCAATCTAATAAAAATTGACAGAGCAATTTTTTGTTAAATGGGGTCTATTTGTCCCCTTGGTGGCACTTGGCACAGTTCGGAGACTTCCTAGTTGTCTCAACTAGAGTAGGGAACTCCTAGCATCTAGTGCACAGAGACCAGGGATGTGCTAACCTCCTGTAATGCTCAGGACAGTCCTCCCACAATTATCCAGCCCCAAATGTCAGTAGTGCCAAGGTGGAAAAACTGATTTAGATTGTGATGTGACCTTTAATACTAACAGATAGTGTAGGCCTTGAGAAATGAAGATTAGTCCGTGGACAGATTTTCTGTATTGCTGGATTCCATGCGTAGTTGGGGTGCCCAGTCTAATCACCATCCTGCCCTGCACCTCTGCTCGCTGTAACCAGGATGGTTCCCCCTCCTCTTCTGTGCTTCCCACTCGTCTGTCCCCAGTCCAACAGATCATCAGGCTATGGGTGATATGTTTGTTTGTATATTTTTTATATTTTACAGAATGTGCAAGAAAAATTTCTAATATTAACAGTTTAATACTGTTAAATTATTTTGGATGTGCTTCTCTTAAATTGAATTTAGCACTAGGCAGGAACTTTGAGATTATTAAATAAGAAGCTAACCATCATTTTAATATTGTTTAGGCCACTGAAAATAAAGACGATGAGTTTTTAGATCCTATTTCTCTAAATTCTCGAGAATATTTCAACATCCATCTATGGTTGAGATGCTGCTTAGCACTGGTGACTGCATTTGTTGCACAAATTTGTGGCATTGGAATCGTGAAAGGTACAATATCTTATTTTCTTAAATTTTTCATTTTTTTGAGGCAATGGAGGTCTTACTGGAATATATTTTATTCTAACATTAACATAACTTTCTAGCTTGATCTGTCTCCAGAATAAAAAATTCAGGTTGTTAAATAAGATAATCAATTTCAACAGTCTCTGTATCACTGAAAATTGCATTTATGTTACTGATGTAGGCAAAACAGGCAAGGGAATTTCAAAATACAAATGTATGGGTCTTGTCTTCTGGAAGGCAGCATAGAGCAGAAGTACAGAACACAGATTCGGGTCTCCCCACTTGGGTTAAAATGCTTCATCGACCACATCTTTGCTTTATGAACTTTGCCAACTGTCTAACTCACCCTATACCTCAATTTTCTCCACTGTGAGACAGGTAATTGCATCTACTTCTTAGGATTATTGTCAGAATTAAATGGGTTAAATTTATAAAGTTCTCAGATCATAACTTGGCACACAGTAATTCTTATAGTGACTAATAGTGAGCTGTTTGTAAACCTGTCTATTCACCCATCTCTAGACATCTCTCAAATAATTTCACGCAATGTCATTATTTTTGCAGCATTGGAATACCTCAAAGTACTTCCCCCTAAATTATAGAGCATTAATTTTCAATGTTTTGTGGAGAGTCTGTTTATTTTTTGTCTTTATTACTTCCTGTTCTTCTATGTTGTGTAATGTTCCTGTGATGAACACTGAGCATAATCTGCATACATAATTTCTTGCTTTCTCAGTGTATTTCAAACAACTGCATTTGTTTATTTTAGAAAATATGATGGATTATGTGAGCCTCATCAATGAAGCCTGTATGGAGGCAAAAAGTTCAGGAGATACTGAGTTGCAGGCCGAATTCTTGATGCAAGCTGTAATCATTGGTCTACAAGAAAAACATTTAAAGGCAGACATCATACGAAACCTTCAGGTAGGAAGGAGATCTTATTCACATTGATACTTACCAGAGCGTTCTGTTCAGGCTAAAAGGGAAGAATTTAAAATTCTACTAGATACTGAAAGCCTAATAGTCAATATGACCAACTCTTATTTCAGTGAATTGGAAATGATACTATCAAAAGGAATAATTTTGTTTTAATAGGATATAATACATTTGCTTGGCGGAAATGAGTTCATTTCTCCTCGATCTCATTTAATCCTGGTGAGGAGCATGCTTTTGCTGGATGACTTAACAAAAGCTGATAAATTCAAGGAAAATCCCTCTTCAAAAACAGAAAAATTAAGTCTGTTGACACAATGTCACAACATTCTTATTGAACAGGTGAGAATATTTTTGTGTCCATAAGATTTAGAAACTTAATTTTCTGGTCCAAACATTAACCAATTCCTTATTTCAATGTTTCTCTTTTAGATGCTAACTTTTGGGGAAACAATTGAGTTTCCTTTGTCAAACACTGACTATGCAAGTCCATTGCAGCCTTTGAAAAATATCTATCTTCCTCACGTCATGTTATTGGGCGAAACAAAAATGAGAATTGGTGAGAACGCTTAAACATATAGTACACTCAATTTATTGATGAAAAATTTTGAGTTTTATAAAGCAAGCTATCGTGAGTACATGTGATACTTATGAAATACCCAGACTCCATTGATTTAATACGTAGTTTTTGTTCACTAAACGTATATCAGACTATGGGAGGTCCTGGGAAGTTACTGGAGGTTACTCCCTCTCAGTGAGGGAGATAGAAATAAACAAGAAAACAAACCATATGCCAGAGTGCATATTATATCATATAACATATCAAGTATTATATAAAATATGTTACTATTGATAAAACATGCATGACATTTTATGAAGATAAAACTTAATAAAATAAATATCATCTAAAATAAATTGTGGATTGGATGGAACAACTAAGGAAGAAATCTGCTGCTAGATAATACTGCAGAGTGGTCTGTCTGTTTGAGTAGTGTGATTGAGAAAGGCCTCTCTGGAAAGGTGGTGTTTAATCCCAGACCTCAGATGCCAAGAGCTAGTATATTTAGTGGAGGCAGAGGGGGAGGTGAGTTGTAGTCTCTGAGGTCAGAACAAGCACAAATTGTTCTGGAATTGCAAGGAGACCAGTACCGACAAAGGGGAGTGGGCTGAGGTAGGCTAATGGGAAAAAGGGGACCTGGGGGATTGTTGATGTTTCAAAAGATTATCCTGGGGGAAGAAGAGATTGGAGACAGTTGACTCAGAGTGGACCTGACTGGAGCAGGCAATCAGGAAGCAGAAGACTTAACAACTCTTTGGAAACCAAGAAGGAGCTCACAGACATTTTTTCGATCTCTCTCGAGGACAATGTCTCTGATTTTTGACCCCAATCTGCCTGTCTCAGTCTCCCAGATTCTTGTGTAGTTCAGAGAGCAAACTATCTTGGACCATTTCTCTTTCTTCTAACCTGTATTAACCATGCCTTTTTATTTTCTGTACTTTTGGTTCTTTGACAATGGGGTTTTTGCTGACTAGGGAAGGAATTCCCCTCCCAGGGTTTGCCAATTCCTAGAGGTTAGGAAATCACTCCTAGGAGATTTCCCTAGGAGAGCATGCCTTTCATATGAAACTAACCATGCCAGGAACACCTCCGCCACCCCCAGCCTGTACTGGGCTCTTACTGCCCTTATGCTCTGTGTTCCTGTTCCTCCCACCCTAATCACTTGAGGGGCAGGTATGGGACTACTTATAAGCAGAGACCATTAAAGTTGTCCACCCTAGCCCACACTGAACCACTCAGCTGCTTATCCTCCCCACCCACTCCTTCCACAAAAGTCTCAATAAGGTTTCTTGCCCGGTGTGAACCTCCTCTTGGGATCTGTGAGTAACAAACTAAATTTTCAGTGGCTGTTGTCTTCTGACCTGTTGACTTCATCATACCTGAATAGTAGAACCTGCACTTTAAATCCTTACCACATACTCCCTGGGACCCATGGACCTGCTGTACCTGGAGCTGCCCAGGAAAGGCTGGGGGGCAGAATAGAAGGGGAAGGGAAGGGAGAGAGGCATGCTCAATCCTCCTTGGTCCAGAATTCCCTCCTTTATTTCCCTGCTGCCCCTCTCCTTCACACCTGTCACTGATGATTATAATAAGATTGTCATCCTCATGATATGAATCTTATCACAGTAGATAAATCACTTTACCTTTCTGCTGTCAAGTGTCCTCATTTATAGAGTAAGGCTGCCCTAGGTGACCGCCAGTGTCCCCTCTAGCTCTCTGATCCCCGGTTATTCTTCTGCATTCTTAGCTGACAATTTGTTCTATTATCGGTACAGTTGATTTTTACAGGAGCTTAAAGTACAGATTGTGTTAAACTGTACAGATTGTGTTAAACCAAATGTACTCTCTGCTTTCCTGCCTTTCTAATCTTGAAGTTGTGTCAGCACTCAGTAGCAATACTGCTGCTGGTTTTTAAACTCCCTTGAAGCAGAACAGCTTGCTTTCTGCTATATTATATTAAATAGAGACTAAAAAACAAAAACCAAAAGCAGCTTTTCTGTCAAAACAAAGTCAGTCTTACAACTTCTTTTTCACAGAGTTGATGTTTATTTGAAAAAGGAGCACTTCAATATTATGAAGTACGAAATCATCTGCCTTGATGCTTTCTCGACAGTTTTCTTTTGTAGTGATCACATAGATTGCGTTGCAAGACTAAGGCCACTTGATTTTTTTTCCTTTGTGAAAGCCTCTGACAGAATGAAAGCATCTTGAGATTATTTTTATAAAACAAAAAAAAGCAAGCATTAAGGATAGGTAAGACTTTTTCTCATTAATGACTGAACCCTGAGCTTCTTCATTAGATGAAAAAATAGATCACTGAGTGAACAACAGGAGTGAAGAAAGTTAATTGTTTATACTCATTCAATCAGCAAACATTCATTGATCATGATTTGTGTGGGATAGGGATGCTGGGGAATGGGGACACAACAGTCCTTGGAGGTGTGCCTTCCTGCTCCTGCTCCCTACTTGGCACACATAGTAAGCTGCTCTCAGTGCTGCTGATGTGGTTTGGAGAGGTGTTGGGTTCAGAGAGGAGGGTCCTCGGGTTACCTCTAAGAAAAGTTTCATCAGAGCTCCCCTTTCAGGGGCACACAGCGAGTTTCCCCTGGAAGGTTTCCCCACGGAGCTGGGAGGTTTAGTAATATTCAAATGGACAGGTTTATTATAAAAAGGGAAGGAAGTAAAGGTAGCTTGCACAGATACAAAGCAGGCAGGAGCTGCCCCCAAAAGGGACAGGTTTATAAGAGATGATGCCTGCGTAGGCACAGACAGGCAGTCAGGCAGTCTTGGGGGAGAGATGCTCTCTGCTCTACAAAGGGAGGAGGCTGGTGAAGAGACACACCTGGTACAGGTGGGCCAGACAGCTGCTGCCTCTTGCTAGTGCAGAAATTGTACTGATATAGTCTTCTCTTTTGGGGGGAGGCATTCATTCCTTTGTGGGATTGTTAACTGCTGGTAATTATTTCCAGGGTTGGCACCTAAGGATTTTTTCTGTATTTGCTTTCACTAGGTCAATTTGGATTCTTTTACAATGGCCTTCCATCTCCCCACCTGGTCTGCACCTCAGTCTATGCCTCTGGAGACTTTACTTTTCTGTGCAGCTTGTTCAGCAATGATGTTAATTATTTCTACCCCCACCTCGTGTGAGCCCCACCTCGTGTGAGCCAGTTTCTGGTCTTGTGATGCCTCCTATTCAGATTTGCTTCTCTTAGCCTCCTTTACATCCACGTATATCACATGTTCAGAAAATGGTGGTTTGGCTCCCCCCCACCCCCCAGCAGAGATTTTAGAATGTTAATGAGACCATTGGCTATTTCAGGTCACTCAGGCTGATGCTGCTCAAACCAGATGGAGAGGGTTGGAAACTGGACAGAAAGATAACTTGAGATACTGTTTGCAGGGTGTCAGCACCAAAAGAACCCAGCAAGGAGTCAGCATGTACAGGCCCAGCTGGGAGCCAGTTCCTGATGGGCTCAGCAGGGGGCCGGCGCCTATGGGCCTGGCTGGTAGCCAGCACCTCTAGTGTCAACAGGGAGCCAATGTCCATGGGGCCCAGCAGGGAGACAGCACCTATAAGGCTCAAAGGGAGTCAACTCCCATAATGCCCAGCAGGGAACAGCACCTATGGGTCCCAGCAGGTAATCAGCATCTACAGCTACCAGCATGGAGTCAGCCTCTATGGGCTCAGCAGGGAGTCAGCATTATGGGGCGCAGCAGGGTGAGTGGACAGAGAGTCAGCACCAAAAGAACCCAGAAAGGAGTCAGCATCTACAGGGCTCAGCAGGGGGCCAGCACCTATAGGGTTTAATAGGGAGGCAGCACCTATAGGGCTCTGCAGGCAGTCAGCGCCTCTGAGCTCACAGCAAGTGAGCCCTATGGGCCCGGCTGGTAGTCAGCACCTCTGGCATCAGCAGGGAGTCACTATCTACAGGGCGCAGCAGGATTCAGCACCTATCAGGGTCAAAGCAATTCAACTCCTATAATGCCCAGCAGGTATCAGAGCCTACGGGTCCCGGCAGGTAACCAGCATCTACAGCTACCAACATGGAGTCAGCCTCTCTGGGCTCTGGGGGAGTCAGCATTACGGCGCTCTGCAGGAAGCCAACGCCTGTTGGGCTCAGCAGGGCCTGTGCCTCTAGTTCTCAGCAGGGGCCAGGGACTATAGGGCTCGCCAGGAGCCAGTGCCTTCGGGCTCAGCAGGGAGTGAGCGCCTACTGTTTACATTAAATGGGTTAGGCATGTTAATTACCTTCCTCGGAATAAATCAAACAATTGGCTGCCTTAAACTTTGGCTTCCTGGTTTTCTGCAGGCCTCTTTTGATAACAGCCATAGTTATAGCTTGAAGTAATACTTGGATATCATTTCTTTAAAACATTTCTTAGAGGCTGAAAATGCAAGACCACCAGAGTTCTTAACAGATGCCTCGCTATGAGAACTGTCTAGCGATTTGGAGACAGGCGTGTTATGGGTTGGAATTTTATTTTATTTTTCTCTCCCATCTAACCATCTTCTTTAGGGCATACAATAGCCAAGCAAGTATATTATACCAGTAAAAAGAAGGATCCCTCAAAGTGGTTACCTCCCCTTCACCTTTTTGACATGGCATTGAAGCTCTGTAAGACAGCAGCAAAAGAAAAACCGGAGGTAGAAGCAGAAATTCTTTTTCAGAAAGGTAAGCTGTATTTGCACTAGAACTATGATAAAGTTTATGGAAACATTTTTCCTATTAATAGGAGTTTCTTGAAAATTTGGTCACTGATTCTATAAAATACACAGCTTTTACAGTGGACTTGGTGATGACAAACATATTGATACCTGCGTCAAACTCTGCTTCAGATAAAAAGAACACTGCCTATTTCAAGTTTATATCTAGAAAGAAAAAAAAGTAGCACTTCATTTCTTTTAAAATTACAATTACCCTTTTTATGTAAAGTTGGACTGAAAAAGTCATCATCAGCCATTTAACCATAAATAATGTTACTCAAATAATGCTTGGAAGTTTTTTGATTTTTCTTTCTTTGGCATCATTTCGTTACTTAGCTAAGCATTTTAACTTCTCTAAGACATACATACCCATTAATACTAAATAGCAACACATATCTGCATTTATAACTTACATATAATATACTCTTATAATATATTCATATGATTTTCTTGTGGCCATTTTAGCCATCATATCAACCACAATAGTGATTCCTGTCATTCTCGAGCTAGATGGTAGGCTGTGTGGTCAGTGCTTTAGACCTCACAGTGTTAATTCTTGCAACTCGACAAGGTCACCATGACCAATCCTAGTCAACAGAGGAGGAAAATGAAGTGCAGTCTGGGTAAGTACCTTCTCTAAGTGTGCAGGTGTACTTGGTGGCGTCCAGGTGTTAGGTTCACACAGGTGGCGCTGTGCTCTGGCCTGTGAATCCTCTTAATAACAATTATAAGATTTCCCTCACCTGCCCTTCAGAGGTGCTGCCCCAAACCTGCATTGGAGGGTACGGGCCATCATGTGATCTGGGAGCTGTGTGGGGCCTTTATCATCACGCTCTGTGAGCCCCATCACCCACGATGGCTTTCATGCCTTTGCTGATTTTTCAGAATCTGTTTCTAAACAGAGATGTTTTCAATGGTATCTGATGTAGTAGACAGAGGAAGGAGGAAAATGGATGTAGGAAAAGGAAATGAGCACGACAGGAGGAAGGGAGAGAAAAGAACAGCTGTTTCTGGAAAATCAAAGGAGGCCTTGACTCAGTTTATGAAAGCCTTGAGAATCCTGGAGAAAGAAGCGAAGGGGCTTTCTCCATTCATTGGCTTACTGCCGGCAAGAGACAATAGGCAGAAGTACAAATAGGACAGCATATCCCGTTTCCAACATGAAATATTTGCTCTGACATTCAAAATAATAGAAGAGGGAAAGACCATCTTTGTGTATCTCTTTCTTCTTTTAGGCAAAATAGAACGTCAAATATTGATGGAAGATAGAGCGTCAAGTTTGCAACCTGAGAGCTTATTTAAGGCAATAAAACTGAGCCTGAAAAATGACCAAAATGCAGGGTAAATAAATCTGTGACTTCCCATTATTGAACCAATGTTTGTGTTTTGCATCAAGCCCTGTGTTCTGGTGGAAGCTGAGTGTTCAGGTTGGAGCAGTCGGGAGACCCACTTTCCATGGCTCGTCCACTGGCATCCATCGCCCAGAAGGTTACAGATTCCCTTTTCAAGCTTGCTGCTCTTGGCTTTGAACCCAGGCCCCCTTTACAGGGATGGTTGGTGCTGGTGGTTATTATGGTAGAGCGTGGGACTGGGAATGCCTTCTAGTTTGTGCTCGGATTGATCATCTGTCAGCGTGTGGAATTCAGTGACCATCTGAATTACAGGGGCCTCCCCTGGATGGGAAATGGTATCTAGAAGGGGTTTGTGGATATTTATTTGGGTCAGCAATACCATGGCTGGCCAACTTAATACTGCATAAAAGTCACCTCGGGATTGAGAGTTAAGCCACCATTATTACACGTGTACTGACTCAAATTGCTCCATTGACAAGTTTAACAGTGACTCTATAGACCTAACCTTGAACAGTGACTGCTTGCTGCATAACTTTGTCTCTCTCAACTTTAATCAGGGTAAGAGGGGAGTGAGAGAGAAGAGCCTAGTTTTCAAGGCAGGGGCCTCCGGCCCCAATTTTCACTTTTTTAGTAACTTGTGTGCTGGAATCCAGAAAGGTCTCGATGCTGGGCTTCCTAGCAGTGATAGAGAGCATGGGGTATTATCAACCCTGGGTCAGCTCGAAATATTTAGCTGCCTTCAACAGCTTCCATTTTCAATAGGAGGGAAGATACTGGTGTCTACATGGAAAGGGCTGTGGAAAGGGGCTGTGGTTTGAGACAGATGCTGGTTTTGCCTGTTTTTACCTTTCATTCACTTGAAAATTGTTGGCGAATGATGATGAATGGTGAAAACATTTAATAACTACAAGTTCTGTCATTTTAGGTTGATAAGAGACTCCTACCTAGAAATGGCCTTGTTATTTTTACATCTGAGGAAGCCAAAGAAAAAACTTTCAAAATCAGCATTAACACCTACGGTAATAAGCCATTAGAAAATTTAAGTTAATTGCCTTTGAGATTGCTATTTTGGTAACACTGTGCTATTAAAATAATGAGACCGATTTTCCAGTGTGACCTGGAGAAACTAATTCATTACTTCGTAGTCACACTTGTCTTTAGATACCTCTTTGGATGCTCTTAATCAGTGCCTTTTCTTTTCCGTGGGGGTCTTGTAACCAGAAGTAAAAGAAATAGTTTGTTATTATTTATTTCATTCTGCAGTTTTGTTGAAGATTGAAGAGTTGGTCAAAAAAAATGAGCATCAAAGATCAGAATCAAACTGTTTAACTAAATGGTTAATTTTATCCTGTTTGTTAAACCTTACAAATTGGTTTTTAATGCTTACTTTAGTTTACTTTTATTTATTTATTTATTTATTTATTTATTGAAATGAAAATCTGTTCTTTTGGCCTCATAAGGTTTTATTTTTTTAATTTTTTTAATACAGCATTTATTTTATTTATTTAATTTATTTTTTTAATATATATTTTTATTGTTATTTATGTCTTTTACATTTTGTATTCCCCTTGGGTAACCCACCACCAATTCACCCGTGATCCATGTCCTTGGTCCCTTGTGTATTTTTCTACTCCATTTTGTGCCCTTATCCTCTCCCCCCCGCCCCCCGAGTGTCTCTCTCCTATTTGGTTTCCTTATAGTCCTGTTATAAGTGAAACCATTCGATATTTTTCTTTTTCTTTCTGGCTTATTTCACTGAGTATGATCCCCTCTAATTCCATCCATGTTGCTGCAAATTGCATGTGTTTATCTTTTTTTGAATGCTGAATTCAAAAAATTCATTGTGTATATGCACCACATCTTCTTGATGGAAAAAATTCCATTGTGTATATGCACCACATCTTCTTGATCCAATCATCAACTTTAGTTTACTTTTAAATGTGAAACATTTTAGGGGCCCCTATGGTGGCGCAGCGGTTAAGCGCTGTGCTGTGGAGCTGTCCGCAAGGGCAACGAGAGGTTGACGCCAGGCAGGGGAGATTCCCACATGGTGCAGCAGACCTCTCCTGCCTCGACCGCTGCTCCCCTCAGCAGTGTATTTCCATCAATCTGCCTGTTCTGCTCCCCACTCTGTCTCTGGTGAACCCTCTCGCTGCCCCACGCCTCTGGTCTGTACCCCAGCTTGTATGCATAAATAAATACATCTTTTTTAAAAATGTGAAACATTTTAAAGATACTATATTCCTGGTGGAGTTTCTTTTTACTTCTGGTAATTGATTGTCTTATGTTTATACACTGAAAAAACACACATACACATGCACACTATGAAAAATATCTCCATTCATTGCTATTTTTTGCTTTTCTATGGAACTTTATGATTATATCATCCCTTGACTAATTTCTTAGAAAGATAATAGTAAATATCTATCAAAAACCTTTGACATATTAGTTAGCAACTTTTAAATATGCAATATAGTATTATTTACTAATGTCATCATGTTATACATTACATCCCCATGAACCTGTTTATAACTGCACATTTGTACCTTTTGACTAACTTCATCCATTACCCTCCCCCCTCCACCTATGGCAAGCAACAATCTGTTCTTTGTATCTCTGAGTTCATTTTGTTTTTAAATTTTACATTCTACATATACATGAAATTATATTTGTCTTTCTCTAAGTTTTTTCACTTTACAAATTACCCTTAAGATCCATTTTTCTTGTTGCAAATAGCAAAATTTCCCTTTTTACAACTGGATAATATTCCATTACATGTAACTAGATCTCTCTCCTCTCCTCCCCTCTTCTCATCTCCTCTCTTCTCTATCATATTTTCTGTATCCATTAATTCCTGTATGGTCACTCAGGTTGTTTCTAAAGCTTGGATGTTGTAAATAATGCTGCAAGAAACGGTGTTATTCTTCACTGGATCTTAGCCAGAAGGCAGAGACCTGATAGTCTGTCATTCTTAATGACTGCGAAGTGTTCCACTAAAAATGTCATCTTCAGAAGATGAGAAAATTTATCATGAAACTTTCTGATATCTTTATTTATCTTTATCACAAAACATTTGCCATTTTTTTCAGGTTACTACCAGAAGGTGTAGTTCTGTTAAAGAACAAAAAGTACATAAATTTGAAACATATACTTCATTGGCCTGGATTGCTATAAGAGCTGCTACACAGGTTGGTGTGATGTTCTACTTAATCTTTCTTTTTTACCATCACATCTATATTCTTCACCCACTAGTTTTTAAGGCATTATAGCACTCTATAACAGAGAGGGAAAATTTCACATTCTTTGGGATTTCTGTAAATGACGCTTTTGGGGGGAAAATTAAAAGTGCTCTTTGTATGTATTGTGTTTTTAGTCTTGATTAGGTAGACCTGGCTTTGTGTTTTTTCCAACTTTAATGAAAATATTGGCACATATTTGATATTTTAGCAAACACCTGTCATAGCTAGGTGATATACCCTATTTAAGGTGCCTTATATATTAGTTAAATTGTCAACAGTAATTATTTATTTGACTATGATTCTGTATACCATGTTGGGGATCAAATATATTTCAGTTTTTGTATTTATTTTTTCCCATAATATATTTTGAATATTATTTTATTAATTCAGTATTCCCACATTATTTATCTAGTGGGTAGTCTATGAATCAGCAGGTTTACATTTATGAATTTTAACTTATGCATTAATTTTAGGTCAGTGAAGCTGTGCTGGCAATTAATCTACTTATTGGAAAGAAAAATACCAGAACTGATAAAGTTAGTGAAGAAGCTTTACCAAATATCCCAGAATTTGCCAGTGTGGATCTTTTGTCTTCCTACACAGATTATCTGCTTGGTATGTTTGAATGTCTAGGCATTTTGCAAAAGCCTAATATAAGTAATGTTTAATTAAGTTTCAACGGTTTACTTGGAGTGATTTGTTGGGTTCTAGATAATAGAGGATAATAGTTTACAGAACCTCTGAGAGAAAATGGGGTCTTTATGCCTAGTTGCCAAAACAAGGGAGTTTCAGCTTACTGTATATACATGCACTCAGTCAACCACTGCATTTCAGTTGTAGGACTCTTTGAAAAATGGTGTTTCCTTTTATCCATTAACTTTCCAGTCCACACATATCAAATAAGAGATTTGGGAATATTGACTTGGGTGAATTTCTCTGATCCCCTAAAATTTGCTCACACTCATCCTCTCATATAGCTTCCTGATCTTTTTCTTAGTTATTTTGTATTTATGTGTGTGTGTGTGTCTCATTTAAATAATCATTGCCCTCCTGAGAGCAGAATATTTATCTGTTTGATTGACAACTTAGCTACAGGAAACCTCACATTGCTTCTACATGCCAGTAATTCCATATTAACGCTTGTTAAATAAATCAATGAATGAAAGAATTTAGCAGAATTTAACCTTGGCCTCACTACTAGTTATGTTTATGACTCCTTTGTTAGTAAACTATAATATAAACATCTAAGTTGGATCAGCAATAACACACATATTTAACACTCATTTATGTGTTGTCTAGTTCATTCATTAAAAAATTACATTGAGTTCTTACATGCCAAGCACTTGGATAGGTTCTAAGAAGCAAGCACTAGAGGCTTACTTTATGTCAGGCAGACTGACATTTTGATACCAACAATATTGATTTTGCTTGTCATGAGGTGAACCCTGAGCAAATAGGGATGTAGAGTATTCACGGAAATCTGATGGGAGTAGGCGTGGTCTTCCATAGCCCCGGACATCACACCTGTAGGCAGCAGCTTACTCTGCTGTGTTAAGTCAGCCTTAGCCAAAATGTTAGAGTCTGAAACAGTCTTCATCCTTGACTCTTTCCTGAGGTTAAGTGAGTGAGGTCAAAGCCTTGGATGGGTGGACTTTTTATACTGAGGCTCCTTAAAATTTTTATTGTCTTCATGCTTTGAGGGATTTTGCTTCATCAGATTTCTGGACCATGGCCCAGACATCTGACCATGTATGTGGTCTTGCTCAGATTCCCCTTAGATGGGTTCTTTAGAGATGAAGTGGGGCAGTCTGGCAGCCCAGAAGTCAGTAAGGACTGGTCACTGCTTCTTTCTCTTGATTCTGCTTGGCAACTCCATTCTAGATTTATTGTGGTGATCATTTCACAGCACATTAAGTTGAACACCTGAAACTATGGTATATGTCAATTATATCTCAATCAAAAAGGAACACTTGTAATAAAAGTGTTTCTAAGACTAATAAAGTTAAAAATTAGTAAACTGAATATAGATATGTAATAAAGTTTTAAATCATTACTAGAATATGGGAAATTTCTTCTCTTGCCATATCTCACTGCTGCTGCCATTCTGTAAATTATTTCCTTATCATTTATGTATTTTACTAAGCTGAAGATCTAGCTCTTTAAAACAGTTGTCAGTATATCATTAATCTAATCTCTACTGATTCTGATTTAATTGATCTGAGGATAGCTGACATCCATTTACTTTAAAATCTACTCAGGTGATTCAAATGGATAGTCCAGATCTGAGACCCACTGCGCTAAGCTGTGGCTAGAAATTGCGGTCTACGGAAACTGTTTCTTCAATCCACAGGAATAAATTTTAAAAAGAAGAAAGCTATCCTTTGTGAGTCAGTAGGCTGTGACATTCACCCTTAGTGAGGGAAATTTAGTCACAAGACAGTGAATGTTACACATGCAATCTTGATAATTTAATCATTGGTAATTTTCAACTTATAATTGAAAAAAAGAAGGGTCCACAATAATACAGAACAGAAAGTAAATGCTATTGTCTTTGAAAATAGGAAGTCTGGCAAGTAGAAAAAAGTAAAGGGGTCCAAATACTTTAGATTACAAAGTAAGACATCAATAAATGTGTTTTGTATGTACTAGAACCAGAGAAAAGAAATTTTGGGGGCATGATTAAAATATTGGGATATATATAAAAGTAATAAAGGAAATGAAATGATGATATAACTATAAAAATTTCAAAGTTAAGAAAAGTAGTAATATGTATGAGCTAATAATATCTCAGTTGTCACAGAGAAAGTCAATAGCTCTGTTTTCTAAAACTGATTATCTGGGAATATGTTAGAAGGGAATTATTTTAAGAGCCACAACTAACCTCTACAAGAACTAAAGCAGACATAGTTAAAAATACTTGTTTCTGGGACTAAGACATTTTATTTTTGATCTTGTAAATATAAATTTGATCAAACAAGCAGCATATTAAAAGATATATAAAATTGGGTTAATTTCAGAAGTGCACATAAAACTCAACATTAGAAAATCTAATAAACTAAATCACTGCATTAAGAAATTGATGGAAACAATGATCAGTCCAGAAGATGCAGAAAAGTTTGATAAAAATCCAATGCATATTCATAAGGTTAAAACTAAGAATTAAAGATAGCCTTAATTTGGAATAGTTAAAAGTGGAGAAAAAAACCTACTGGACTATCATACTCAATATTCAAATACTAAAACTATTCTAAGGAGTAAGATTCCTATTATCACATCTAGGTCAAAATTGTTCTGGAATTTCTAACTTACGTAATAAATTAAGGAAAGGAAAAGTGAGGGTTACAAGTAATGGCAAAAAAGGAAAGACGCTATTATTAGCTATAGCTCCTGCTCGCATCAATTCCCAAACACTATATAGACAATATGAATGTTTAGCCGCATTGCCAAATGTAATCCTTTATATATCTTTAACAGAAAATGCACTTTGAAAAGTTATCATTTACAATAGCTAAAAATGTATAAAGTGTCTAGAGATTAATATAACAAAAGTTATAAAGCAAATGATAAAAATTGTACTGAAAAAGGAAAAATACTCATCTTAATAGTTCAGAAGGCTCATTACAGCAAGATAATAAGTCTTCTCAAAATGATATAGATTTAATATGGCATTAGTGACAATTTCAGCAGGTTTATTTGGTGGAATTTGACAGATTCTAAGATTCATATGGAAGAACAAAAGACATGATTGGTTGAAAGACACCCAAAAAGAACTTACTAATACCACTTCTAGAAAATGATCGCATGTAAACACTAGGCAATGCATATTTAAATACTTAAAGAAGCCTTGTTTATAAAAACAAAGACAAAACACAACCAACAAGCTAATGTTTAGAAACAACTCACATGTCTATCAACAGTAGAACAGATAAATGTATTATTGTATATTTATGTAATGGAATACAATGCAACAATGAAAAGCCACTGAGTTACAACCAATGCATCAGCCTTGAATTTTTTTTTAAAGATTTTTATTTATTTATGCATACAAGAGCTGGGGTGTAGGCTGGGGGGTGGCAGTGAGAGGGTTCACCAGAGTGGGGAGCAGAACAGGCAGATAGACTGAAATACACTGCTGAGGGGAGCAGTGGGCGAGGCAGGAGAGGTCTGTTGCACCATGTGGGTTAGCTCCCTGGCTGGGGATTGAACTTGAGCTGCAGTGGCTGTGGATAGCTTCATAGAGCTGAGACTTAACCCCTTGTGCCACCAGGGAGGTCCCTGCATGAGTCTTGAGTTTTAAAAGCACAATGTTTAGTGAAAAAAATAATATCATAGATAAATACATGTAATATGCCTCTCTCTGTGTGAAGTTTCAAAAAAGGGTAAAGTTAGCAACATATTATTTGCTAAATAATATGTAGTATGTAATTTATGATTAAAGGGTAGAGGAAAGCTATTAGATGATTAACACAAACTGTTATTGGTAATTTTTAGTAGATGGGCAGGGACAGAGACGAAAATGGAATTATAGAGAGACAAGTTTCTTCAAAAGTACTGGGATATTCTGTTTGCTAAGCTGGGTGGTAAGTACATTAGAATTCATCTCATTTTTTCAAGAAAGTGTGCATAGACCATTAACCACAGAAGATCCTATTCATCCTCCTTCCCTTCTTGCTCAGAGGCAACCACTATCTTAAACACACACACACACACACACACACAGCATGAGAGAAAGAAAATGTGTGTGTGTGTATATATATAATTAACATATCTATATATTATATATATTATATATGTGTACATATAAATAATATAAAATATTGCATTGAGTGCTTTCAAATTTATACAAATGCTGCTATACCCTGCATGTCATCTGGAATCTGTACTTGATTCAATATATGTTTTTAAGATCTACCCAGGGCCACCCTTATCATGCCCATTTCAAAGGTGAGAAAATTAAAATTCACAAAGTCAAAAGCCCAGAGAGGTCCTCCCTGGTGGCACAGCAGTTAAGCACTGTGCTGCGGAGCTGTCGGCAGCGGTGATGCGAGTTTGATGCCTAGCCGGGGAGATTCCCACATGGCGCAGCAGACCTCTCCTGCCTCGTCCACTGCTCCCTTCAACAGTGTGTTTCCATCAATCTGCCTGTTCTGCTCCCCACTCTGTCTCTGGTGAACCCTCTCGCCGCCCCAAGCCTCTGGCCTGTACCCCAGCTTGTATGCATAAATAAATAAATCTTTAAAAAAAGCCCAGAGAGTTCTGAGCAAAGAGAGGTTCAGATCACATACTGGTAAGGAGCACGTCTGGGACCCAGACACCACACTCTACTTCTTCCCTCATAGATCTAATGAGTTTATTTTAAGTGCCATGAGACAAATAGACTTCCTCTTATTTTTCTGTTTTCTTTTGTTTGTTTATTTTATGTCACAAATGACACTGCCATGGATGGCTTGTATAAAACTCCTTGTACACATATATGAGCATCTGCATTTTTAACTTTATTTTCCTGCCAAATTGCTTTCCCAAGTTGTTTTCACAGAGTCTGAGATTTCCAGTTTCTTCACATCATTGCCGATGCTTATTATTTTCAGATGTTAGTATTTACTAATTCCTGAGGGATGTGAAATGATCCTTCATTTCAATTTGCACGTCTCTAATTTTTCAAGATGCTAACACTTTGGCCACTTGGTTGCCTGTTGAAATGCTTTATCCCCATTTCTACTGGACTGTTTGACTTTTTCTTAGTGACTCATGCAAGGTGTTTATATGTATTAGAGAAAAGCAATACACATGTGTTCTAAATACCTTTTCTCAGTCTTTGGGTTGTCACTTATTGTTTGGTGTCTCTTGTGATACAACAAAAAGTTTTAGTGGCACGAGATCTCATGTGTCTGTCTTTCCTTTATGAATTGTGCTCATGTGATTATTTATGCAGGAAACATACTATTTTACAGAGGTTTTTTTTTTCCTTTCAGATAACTACCAAGTTCTCTTCCAGACTGGTGGTACATTTTCGTGCCAGAATATTGACATTTTTAGCAACACAGATGCTACAAAAAAGATTGAGACCAAAGTGGATATAACGTGGGTTCTTCTGCTGCGCTACTATATTCACCTGCAAAGGATTAATAATATGAGCAAACTGCTTGGTAGGCTTTTCATGTGTCAAAAAATGTTTAGAATTTCTGAGCCAACTCTCATTAGAAGACAAAAATTTCAGCGGTCTTAAACAAAGATATATAGACCTTTAAATAGAGTAGTATTTCAACACAGTTAAAACCATGTTTGTAAATAGGCATCCTGAGGCTTCCTGAGACTGCCAGTGTGGTGTGTGGTTCCAAATAGCTAAGAATGAGAGTGATCAGAAGGTGACAGCTTATGAAATAAACAAGATGAAAGCTTGCCTTTAATTTTCCAGTATCCAGAAAATAAAGAAGATAGAATGCACTTCTGCAGATAGGGTATTTAACTCCATGAGGTTGTTCAGCATTTTTGTTTGCTTTTATCATTGATATTGTCCAAAGAATACCCAGAAAAATTACATGGTCTATTTCATATCAGTCCCTCTTGTGGTTTTGTGACAGTATATTTATTGTGTTTTAATCTGTTTCCATGAACCTGGTGATTCACTGTTGCTCATGGGTGCAAACATGCAGGAAAGATGCTTTGGTCCATCCCACGCTAGGGCCTAGTGGTGGAGAAGCCAGCAATCAAACAGACTGAGTCCTGGGCTATACATAGTGATCAGGACTTAGCAGTGGGACAGACAGAACTCAGGAAGGTGTCAGAGTAAAGGTGCATCATGCTAGGGGGGAGGAAAAGGGGAGATCAGCACCCTGGGGGGCCTTGCCCAGCTCACCTCTGAACCCACCCTTTCCATGTCAGACACCCTCATTTTACTGTCTTTCTCCTCTGGGCTTTCTCTGAAGATAATGAGGCTTGCAAGCCCTCAGGCAGGACAGGCTGGAGACCTCAAGTATCCCACACACCAAAGAATAACCTTCAGCTATGGAGGTAGGAAGCTGGTAGATAAACTTTCCAGTTTCCTATCCCCTTCATGGAGTCACCTACGTTTGCTTTTCTCCTGCCAAGGTACCCAGCAGGACTGAGTTCACTTTGTCCACGCTCCATCCGTTTATTAATTTACCCTCCTTGGCTCTATTACACTGAATCCATTCTCTCCCTTGTGTCCTGGATATCACTTTTCAAATAAATTTCTTGCACTTAAATTCTTGCTTTAAGATCTGTCTTGGGCAGAGCGGCCAAATAAGGCAGTTAGGTAGAATTTCTATTTTGCATTGTTAAATCTCGGAATCCAAAGCTATTTCTCATAAGCGTCTGAGATTTTCTTTCCTTCCTTTGTCAAGAAGCCATTCCTTAGTGTGTAAGCTCTAAAAATGGAAGATCCTCATTGGAAGCCCCATACTGAGGAGGGGCATACAGGGACAGTGGTTAGTAAACAAATGCCAGTGATATTGAGATCATTCTCTCTTCTAGCATAACTCTAAATTAAGGTATTTTTCTTCCTTAAGCATCTCTAAAGCCAGAAGCAGGAATTACTTTGCCGGATGATACACTTCTCACATCTCTTTTCAACTCTGGGTTGATTTTGCGTCAAAAAGAGATGCATTTTTTCCTTAAAAGATACTTACAGCTATATTCTTCCTCCTGTATTGATGAATTTCCAAAAGAACTACTTCAAGGATTGGAATATCTACTTTTTTCAGGAAAAGTCCTCTATGAGTCTTCGCACAAGGTAATGTTTTAAAATATTTATTTGTAAAATGTCTAATAATCATCTTTCTATTTCTGAAGGAAGAGCATTAACCCCTATCATGGCACAAAGATTTCTGGGGAGGCTCATTTCTCTTTTACCATGTAGGGAATCCAACCAAACATTCTGGAATTTTATCAAAGTTTACATTTCCAATGTCTTGTTCTGTTGTTCTCATAAATCTTCAAAATTTCTCAAAACTATTTATTGCACATAACATGCATCATTTCTATCATTTCTGCATATAGCATCTCAGGCAGCTATTTTGTCAAGATATTACACATACTTCAGTGTAAGCAGTCACCCTATAAGAAAACTAGACTGAGAGGTTATAAATATATGCCAATTTCTGTGCCTTTGTGCCAAATATATGGCAAAAATCACTCATTATGTGTATTTTTGCCATTATCAGTATGAATAAATAGTAAGGGCAAAGTACATAAAAATATTAATGTTGCCTTTAAATAATTAAAAAGTATTATTAAGTTTGATGGACTTGAATCATTTTCCCGACTCCTGAACCATGCACTGTGCAGAGCAAAGACTGGGTACCCATTGCTAAAATCTTCTCTGATGGCTCCATGGCCATTCGTGGAGGCTGGAAGGTTACTTGTGGGCATCAGATTCTTACATGGCTGCTTCAGAGGACAATCTGTTCTGACGATCTATGTAGGTGACCTTCTAGAACAGAGAGGGGTTCCCCAGATCATTCACAGTATGTTCACAGCCTGTGTTTAAAATTTAGTATGTTTAACAAACCTATATGAACACTAACAATCTGCCAGACGCTCTCAGGTGGTGGAGAAAGAGGATGGAAAAGGCATCATTCCTACCCAGGGTTTTGGCATGATGGTAGAGAAACACTGGTAGGATTAGAACAACAACAACAAAAATAAATCACAGTACTTCAAAGGTGCTTTTCAAGAGAAAATGCAGGGTTAATAGCAGAAAGAGTATACAAATGAAAACATATCATCCATATGTTTAATAGTATATAGGGCTGATTGCCAAAGGACAAGAGGGAAAGGAGTGATCCAACAAAGAGGTGATGAAGTCATGAAGCTCAGGACCACAGGAATGGGAAGAGATGGGTGTAAGGGGTGTTGCTTAGGTAAAACTGGCAACAAAACAAAGCAATATAGTGACCCTTCAGGGGTCAAAAGTGAAGAGGGAAAGCCCAAAGGCCAGTCTACACCAGTCTACCAGCAGATGGAATGGAGGCAGGAGGATGGGGATGTTTGTGGGAAAACCTTGTGTATTCTGCTTTGGTACCTGATAGCGAGTTTGAGATTCTAGTAGAAAACTCAAGTGGATGTGGTCTATTGTAAGTTTCCAATATTTATTTGTGAAGTGAATGCATCAAGTCATTTATATAGAGTTATTTCAAAACTAGGGCAAAGAAATCACTCATTGTTTTGAATTATGTTGATTTTGGACTTTGCCATCTTGCACAATTATACTTTGCACAATTATAGATGTGCCCATATAGACATGCCCTTGTTTTTGTTATCAATTATCCTAGAGAAGTGACCTGAAAATATGTGGTTCTAAATTGGGAAATTTGGCTTATCTTTTCCTAGTAGAATATGGTAACCTGATGTTTTGGGTAGTTAACAATACATTAAAAAATAATCAACTCATTTGAGCAAGAGTTGGGTGACTATAAGTAGACTGATTTTTTTACAGCAGTGTAAAGACCCAGTAAGGAGTATTTAAGAGTTCAGTTAAAGAAGTGATTCTGGATTAGAGCTGTGGAGTTGCCCTCAGAGCAGTGTATTGGAACCATGTGGAAGGATTTTTCAAATTATTTCCCTGTTTTTCTCAGATACTGGGATAAGGTATGCCAAATACTTAGCACCCCTGTTGCCTGTTCATATTCTAAATCATTTGGAAAAATAAGATAAAAGAGTAAAACTGACTGGGATCTAAAAACACCCACCTTTATGGGTCACAAAGTTGATATTGTAGGATAGTGTTTATGTTTATGATCTTCCTAGCAGTGAACAGCAAAGAAGACAGATTTACCAATCCAGCTATCAATTGTTTTGTTTTTTCACCTCCTTAAAATCTACTCCTTAAAATATGCAGAAGCAGTGGGAACACAAGCTCCTTTCACTCTGTTGTTTGAAGGAGCAAAGGTTTGTACCTTAAGAAGGGAGAACAGAACTGGGTATCTCCAAAACTCCTTTCCCCCCAAATGTACCAATCAAGAGAAGAAGAGAGAGAAAGACCAGGAATGTAATGTTAATGTCCAGCCCTCCCCTTAGAAGGAAACAGTAGGAGTGGAATAAAATCCTTTCCATGGAACACTGGATTTCAGATTCACCCCTCCTGGGAGATGAGGCCACCTTCAAAGATTGCTGCCACATGTCACAGACATCCTGATTGTTTTGGAGTTGAGAACAGTGAATGTTGAGAACCATAGATTTAAAAGATGTATTCTTCTGAATATTTCATAAGAGTTTGGGAACGAGTATGTGACTTCTTAAGTAGAAAGGAGCTCTGCTGGAGTACGAAAGGCAGCCTATCATTACCTAGTTCCTAAGGGCGATGCTCCAAAATACAACCCTGACTACATTGTAAATACCTGTGACATTTCCAATGGCAGCAATGTTATCAAAGAGTTGTTTCACCCTGTTTGCTCTTTTCTTTTTTTGATATAATTAGTATAACACTCTCCCAGGATAATCAGTTTTGGAGATCACTGTCACTTGTCTGACAGGTGCAAGCCACATAATCATGTGTTTGTTTCACTGGGGTAGACAGCTAACGAGCATAAAGCCTTTCGGATTTTTTTTAAAAAACAAACTCCAAGCTTGGTTGATTTTTATAATAACATTTTTGAGCCCTTAATCACTCAGGAGGCTATTTCAATCAAACTCTTTTCCATAATTTGATACTTAAACCTGCCTTCCTCCCCCACCCTCACCCCAAAGAAGTAGATGTCTTTCCAGAACCATCATTGTTCTGTGTCGTGACCATCATTTGTGGGAGTCTGCATGTTGTCAAATCTACTGAAGCTTTGTGATAGAAAAACAAAGGTGGCAAACACATCACATCAAAGAGGATATGATTAAAAGTGTATCCAATGCTGAGTTATTCGTGTAGACTCCGTGCCTTAATAGTCATGTAAGGGCAAACATTTACTAGTGCAAAGTGATTTATTGTTTAAGGGACTGTGGCCAATAAGAGTTTTGGCAACTCTGCTGTTTTCATTCCTTCTAAAGAACAAATCAAATATATAAAGACTATTTAGTGGATAGCCTATCAATTAGCCTATGTAGTTAATTCCATTAGTAACTAGATACTATGTTTTTTTAAAGATAGTGGAAAATTAAAGGCTTATATTGGTAGAGACTTGTGCTACTATTATTAGACGATCATGCTAATAAAAACTGCATATCTTGTTTTTCCCCACTTAGCTAATTATTCAATATGAATATTTCTGAAAGGCACTCAGATGTGAAAAATTATGAGAAATTATTTTTTGAATCAATTATTTATTTGACATTTTGGAGAACTGCCTGACATAGAATTATCCTTAATTAAGCACCTTTAAATAATTAGTTAACCACAATAATCTTGCTTGTTGTACCTTTTGGTTATGGTTTTAGTATGAGAGTGCTTATAAATGAGTCTGGCTTTTAAGATCCTTTTAGGAGAGCCTCTAGATATTTTTTGAAAAGTTTCCACCTTTAATATTAACTTTCAGTCAAGATATATATTTTTCTTTTACCAGTAGACAACTTGAAAGGTCAGTGTCCTTATTTTTCTTTTTGTTTTATCTTGGAGACTTGCATTGACAGGTTTATATCTTCAATAGGTTCAGAAATAATGGGAGGCACAAAGCCTGATAAAAACACCAAGCATTTTTTTGTGGCCTGGTGTTCTGACATGTTCTTCTTGATCACCAAACCTTGAGATACCTTAGATGTCAAGATTTTAATAGGACTCTTTCCCAACTACCATGCTGTAACCTTTGCATGATAAAAAACTTTGCATTCCATTGAAGAATGTCCTTTTTAGACTTGACTACCTCTCTAGCTATCCTAATGTTGATAAATAGCAATCATGTTTTGCTTTGATAATTTTAACAACTAATAATTTATGAAATTGCATTCTGACCACTTGTCTTTCTTGAAAACTCTTGATTTAGTGACCAGGTTTCATCAAAAGATACTGGGCTCA
Source organism: Scalopus aquaticus (assembly GCA_004024925.1). Taxonomy (NCBI): domain Eukaryota; kingdom Metazoa; phylum Chordata; class Mammalia; order Eulipotyphla; family Talpidae; genus Scalopus; species Scalopus aquaticus. The sequence continues at coordinate 285,566 of PVIJ01000257.1, forward strand.
GATTTACTATGACTGAACTAACAAATCAGCAACATTCAAGTAAAGAGGGGCCAGAACAATGAATTTTTATCTTTTAGAGCAAAATATATCTTATTTTGCATATGAGACTCCAAAGAAAGCAATTGAAGAAATAAATTATAACTACACCATCAGTATATTCAGCAGTGAATAAATCAGAAAAAATTTAGATGTTCTTAGAGTTGGTGATGACTTTGACACAGAAATGACAGACTGGACATACTCTCTTCTAGATCTTTATTCTGGGATGCTCAAAGTGGAAGACATTTGCTGAGTCCACTGGGTTTTACAGCACATTTTTCTGTAAGAGAATCTTTTTTGTGTTAATCCAGGAGCAATTTTAAGATTTATTTCCATAAAACAAGTTGAGACAATTCCCAGAGTTTTCCAAACTAGCCAATATTGAATGAATATTGAATGAATGTTTTAAATATTGAATGAGTTCATTACCAGCAATTATACTGATGTTTCTGTTTGTTCCCTAGTTAGGTCGTGACAATTCTCTACACTCCAATTTGTCATTAAAGCTCAGTGCCAGCCCATCTGATGGCAGCGTGGCAACATCAGATATGGCAATACACGCTTTAAACAAAGAACTTTGCTTTCAGTGGTACATTCCTCCCCTGGAAAGATCTCCAAAGGAAACAGAACCGATGGTATGTGACATAATTACCAAGTTAAGTCTTGGCATTTTGACATGAAGTCTATTAAGTCCATTATCAACTGAAGAGTATAAGAAAATGATACGGTTGTGTGGAATCTATATTGTCTATTCGAATGAATTTGAAACTATGATAGCTTGGGCAAGTCTAATTCAATTGATCATTTTCCTTCTTCCTGGTCTTAAAGGGAGAATTACCAGTATGTCACAATGCTATATGATGTTTAGCTTTCTTTTTTCATGTTGCTAAGATATTTTCATCATGAATCTTTTGCTGTATCAATTAAGATAGCTTTATGATTTTTCTTTCCAATGTTGATTGATTTTTATATTACAAAATCAACCTTGTGTTCTTGATATAAACTCAAATTGAATGACAGCTCTGGGTCTCAGTCCTCTTCTATCTAGAGTGAGGAGCTCACACTAGGCCATTTCTAAGGTTCTATGAATCTAAGATTCTATGAAACTATGACTGTCACTTGGTGCTATGCCTGTGGGACTAAGTGTAAGAATTGCCAGAATTCAAGCAACTGGGGAATTACTAGAACATGAGTTTTTAAGAGAAGTTTCGTCTTAGAGATGGGCTTTGCAAAGTTGTGTGAGAATAGGAAAATGGAGAGAAGAGGGGGAACAGCAGAAGAGGATGCTACAACCATGGATGGAAAGGTACATACTGAGAAGAAACAGCAAAGTTGAATATTCACCAGCTATATTTTTTAGAATTGTAGAGGGTTTTCAAAGGCCAATATTTAAACTTAACTGCAGTAAGAAATGTCACTCTCCAAAAATAATCTAATATTAGTATCAAATGGCATTTTTTTTTCATCTCACAACTTTTACACAATGCTTGTTCATACTATCTTTCGTTAAAGTGAATTGAAAAACCCTCATTTTGCTCTTTCAGAGAAAAACTTTTAAAATATATTCATTTGAGAGCTGCTGCCGCCTTTTTTGAGGCAAAGTATAATTTTGATGTCACATTTTATATGCCTTTTAATTTTCTTGTAGGTCTTATTGTTATATGCATATAATATGAAGCCTCTGAAGATTGCAGATATTAAATATACCACTTACAGTCATTTATTTGTTGGCTCTTTCTGGGTTCCACTCTACAGGCAAGTAAAAATGGGTTATCTACAACTCTCTCTTTGTTGCTATTTCCATAAAGGCTGTTTCAGCAGTACACAAGGTAAATCACAAGCAAACTTTTAAAAAGGATTTTAAAGGAAATTTTTCTTTTTATTTAGAGGTGTATGATTTTGCAGTGGTTAAAAGCATGGACTCTGAATCCAGTTTGCTTTGGTCAAATGTCAGTTTTGTGACCTTGGACAGGCTCTTAGCCTCCCTGTGCCTCACTCTGTCTCCTCCTCAATAAAGTAGGAATAGTAATAAAGAATATCTACAAACAGTTCCTGACATTTCATGAAGATCACAGGGAGTAGAAGGAGGTTTTTTGTACCCTTACTTTGCCTGTAATTTTCGGGTGTGTTTAAAAATGGCTTAATGTGACTCTACAATGATTTGCAAAATTAAGCCCAAACTCCACCACCTCCCTCATCTCACCCTTCCCTCTGGATCTGCCTTATCTTCCATCGTTCTCTAAGTCAAAATTCTCTTAGCCAGTTTGTTTTCTTTCCCCTCCATCAAGCAGGGCACACACTTTGGCTCGTGCTTGGTTTCTCTTTTTCTATTTCCCTTTACCACTTTCTTTTTATTATTATTTTTCTTTTCTATATATTTTTAAAACATTCTTGTTTTTTTTTTTTTTTTTTTTAACAATATAGGATTTCTCCCTTCAGGTGCAGTCTCCATAGTTTTCCCACCAAAGCGCCTACAGTTCTCCTCTACACACCACTCTCTCCTCCCACCCCTTTTTTACTCTCCACCTCCCTCCACTCTCCTTCCCTCCTGAGTGTCTCAGATCTTTACTGCTACAGGTTCATTGATTAGCCTTTTAGAACTGTTGCTAACTTGTCATAACTTTTGCCTTCAGGTCAGTTAGACAAAGGCATTGAGATGTGCCCAGGAGTAAATCTTTTGTTATTGTCTGCAGTTAATTTACTCATGTAGATATTTCTTTATTTTCACCATAAGCCAATATTTTGAATGTATTCATTTCTTTCATCATGTGTTCACCAGTTACTAATTATGTATCTAGTTGGGTGTATAATGGGACCATAAACATTAAGGGGTTAGAATTGTGTGTCTTATGTTTCTTAAAAGAAGGAGTGATGGATCAGATGACATTTGGGGATGCCAGAAAACTCAGTGTTAAATAACCAAGGCTTACATTACACATATTGCTGGCTGCCAGAATAAATGCATGTCTTTCTGAACTCTTCAAATAAAATACACATATATTTGTTATTTTTAGAGTTATTTCAATTCACGAGAAACTATCTAATCTTACGCAAATCGCTGAAATTTCATTGCCAACAAGCCCTGAAATAACTTCAAGTGAAATTGTATCTCAAGTACAAGAAATGGAAGAAACATCGATTGATAAAGAAATGGAAGTAAGTTATTAAATAATGGAAAGTTACATCACCATTTCAGGGTGAAGCTTGTTTGATGTAATTATTTGAATGATTTTTTACTTCATCAATTATCTTTCTACTTCTTAGTGTCTTATTTATTTTAAACAATGTCTTATAGTTTTCATTGTACAGGGCCTTCTCTTCTTACAAAAATTTATTCTTGCAGTGTGTTATTAATCTGATACCACAGCTGAATTTTTTTTAATGACTGATGTTTATATTTTGGAGAGGGTCATTTTCCTTCTACTGTCCTGAGTTCTGAAACCATAGAGGAAAAGGACACCAGGATGGATATATGGAGATTAAAATGTGTCAGCATCATTACTGATAATGCTTGATTAGCAAACGTCACTTTGGATTTTGGCCAAATGAGCTCATTAATATTTCATCTCTGAATTAGCCAGACTTGCCACCTAGTTATACAGTCATCTGTGAAACCACAGGGATTCCCACGCCCTCTGCCCCACCTCTCATCCCCCAGGTCTGCTTCACACAGGAGCAGAGACTAATAGTTCTATAGAAAGGCTGACTCCAAAACTAAGATTGTCCAGAAGGGGCTGAGCCTAGCATGTTCTGTGACTTTTCCCAGTCTCACCAATGAGATCAGTCACTCCACTCTCCTAGAAGTAAACACATGATGGGTCTGAAGGAAACTGGAAGTGCCTTCCTTTTTCAAGAGTAGAGTACACAGCCCTTAACCTCTGTGCGAAGGAGAGGAATAGGTAATTCATGCTCTCGCCTTCCCACTTGCTCTGTGAATTTCCATTTGTACTTCAGTCCAATTCGAGATGCATATTTTGTAGTTATTGTGGCCATTTTTACAATCAAATTGATCTAAAAGGTTTAGAATGAAAAGGGACAATCTCCTGCCTAACTTCTCACTCCACAGTCCTGTTCTGCAGAGGCAACCATTTTCAACTCTCTTTGCGGTTTCTTTTGTTATTCAGTGCCGCATGTGTAAATACTACGTAGTATCAGTCATGAAAAGCAAGGTAATAAGCCACTTTCGAATCTCTGTGTCGACGGAGTCCTGGCTGCATGTCCCCTGACCCAGTGTCCAGGCTGGAGCATCCTATGGAACAGCCGGGAGGCAGAAGAGATGCAAGGCAGCAAACCACACATTGGCTCTTAAAGTTTCCATCATATCGTTCCTCTAACATTTCATTGATCAGATAAGTCACATGCAGTGCCAACATTTCTCTGCTCTTATTGTGGAAGGAGGAAAGCCAGAAATAGTTAAGGGTAGAGGACTTAGCTGACTTCTCTTCAATACCTTGCTCTTTCCTTCTAAATATTGTTATTTAGTTAAATCAATATTCTGTGTTTACATTATCAGAGACCTGGAAGCAATGTTCACAACTAAGGCAAATACTGAGCTATGCTTATTTTCTTCTTGTATAAGATTTGATTTTTCTTAGCTTTTTTTCCTTTGGATCATTACATCAGATTTTTGGTGTGCTCATCCATAGATTTTTACTCAAGTGTTCTCACTTCTCAAATGATGTCTCAATTCCTTTTTTTTAAAAAAAATTCCCATAGCCACTTTTTTCTTGCTCTAATTCTGGGTCCTCTCTGGGTCCTTTCTTGACTGAATCTTGGCTGAAGCCATTTGGGCCATCTCTCTTGTTCTTCTTTGAAAACTTTTAGGATGCTTATTTTTGGTCTACTGTGTCTTTTTTCTTAAACAACTTTCTGTTAGGTTAATATTGAACTGGTTTCCAATCACAAAGCACTTTTAATTTTTAAGAATAATGTTGGTGTGGCTTCCTTAGTTGCCTCATCTATGCACTGTTATGATGTGAAAGTGTAAAAGCTTGTCCACTCTCCTGATTTTCTGACCATACCTGTTGGCATTTTCAGTCTGAACTTACCAGAAGACTGAGTGAGTGCATTTTTAATTATTGTGAAAGCACCAAGCCTAACTCTAAACGAATTTATCAGGCACGAACAGTTAGCCTTTGCAAAATGCCAGTTGCCAGCATTTGCATCTCCTCTGCCATGCGCTTGCATTTATCTTAGAACTGCTGTCTTAGGATTTTGGTTGCATATCCTTTTCAGTGTCCTCTGATGTTACAACATGAATTACCAAGCATTTAATGATATTATTGATATACCGAGTGTATGCAATAAATCTCCTAGTAGATCAAATATATCAAACTCATGAGATCATATGTATGTATTTTTTTTTCATGAAGTGAATGCTGGTGCTTTCTGTTTCCAAGAAGAACTCAGCTTTCATTTCATTTTTTGTACTTCTTTTATAGGTCACTTACAATCACAATTTTTCAGTCACAGAGCACACTTATCAGATTGCTCTCTTTGAGACACAATTTAGAATATTCTTTGCCCAAATTGTTCTGAACCCACTACTCTACACTTGATATGTGGAAATGATTATTTTCTTTTGAACTCACTTGTCCTTTTAGCTCAGATTGTCTGAGGCAGTGCAGTGAGCATTTATAAAAATAAAGGTTTTGTTTATTTTGCTTTATTGTTTTTTATCAAGGTAACATTGGCTTACAACACTGGATGTGATTTAAAGGTATAGGCTCACACCTCTTCAGGTGTGTATGTACAGCCACCACCAGGGCACCCATAATCTTCCACGTGGTCCTCTTTGCTCTTCATCCTGCCATGTCCGTGCTCTGGGAGCCTCAGTTACACAGACAGATTTCTAGGGGTTGCTTTGAGTTCGTTTTGTCTGTTCCTTTGTTTCCTTTCCTTATATTCTACATATGAGTGACATGATCTAGTATATAAAAAAGAGTGAGGGATCAAGGTTGTGCTCTGCCACTCAGCTTTACTATCTAGGGTGAGTCACAACTTTTTCTGGCACTAATCTCCTCTAAAAATGGTTCTTTCACTAAATTCCACTTTGAAATGGAGACAGGGGCCCCTTGATTGGCACAAGAGTCATCAGAATCTCCCTGGTTGTCAGATGTCAGTATCCAGTTTATCAGAATCTAAATTTGAAAAAAAAAAAAAAGTATGTCGGAACCAAGAAGTTGACTATGAATATAAAGAAATCAAGGATAAACACGGGGTGAGGGGCTTTGAAACAAAAAGAGGTGTTCAGAGGATCTACCTTGTCTCAGTCAAGGTTTATGGCTTGTTTTCATGTCTCCTGACCAGAATGGTATATGTGAGTGGATCAGTCATTGAGTAAAGTAAACGACTTTCAGTTTTGATGTTCTCTGTAGTATTTTTGAGTTCATTTTATTCTCCAACTGAGTGAATTTTCCTCAGCCCTAAGTAGGGCATTTTAAGGTAGGTGCCAGTTCTGTTGGTTTTATATATGACAGAGTCACCAAATTGAAGAAAAACTAGTATTTGTTTAGGTGACTTGACAAATTAGTTCACAAACTTTGGAAGTTGAGAAATGAAAGTCACATATAATTTTCTTTTTTTCCAGTATACTAACAATATTTATACAAAGAAGCAGCTAGATCCTGGGTTTTATCAAATAAATCCCATTGACTAAATCTGCCAGTATGTTGTCATGACAACCTTCACATGGAGCTAATTAGAAGTTAACTAGGACACTTGAAGAGATCAATTCTGGTCTGGAGTTGGACAGAATTTCATAACCTTTATAATCTAATATGTTTATTTCTATCACAGTATAGATTTTTGGTGGTTTATTGACTATAAGGATTCCAGAAAATATGCCTATGGTTGATGGAGGGGTTAGTAAATCATTTCCTTTTTCTCATTTCTTTCCTTTCCCCCCTGCCTCCCTCCCCTTCCCTGCCCCCCCAATCTTTGTTGTCTGAAATAAGCCAACAACTTCAGAACACAGATATTAATTTATGCTGTATTGGGAAAGCTTCAGAACAGGTGTTCCAATCACTTCTGGCTTGAAAACCTTGTCTGTCCTTTTCCTTACAATGAATAACACTGGCTCAGAATGACTGAATTATTTTAACCTGTCATTCACAGAATTAGGCATCTTTACAGGTGTATTATCAGGTGCTTTAAAGCATATGAAAGATTCATACTTTCCTGATTTTTAAACACCTTTTTGGAATGATAGCTTACTGGTATGGAAAGCTTAAACTATGTTAACCAAGTCACCTAAGGTTAGTTCAGCAAGCATTTTGGAAGCAATGGAAATGAATATGGATTATACAGTGCAATAAAATTAGGATATAATCAACATATTCCAAATATTAAAGCATTATGAAAACAGAGCAAAATGCAATTAGGCATTAGCATCAACTAACAAATTCTTGAAGTAACCATTATGTGCAAAATGTTACCAGTTTGGGGAGACAGAGACATACAGGAATCAGTACAACTCAGTCCCTATGATAGAGGATATTAATCTTGTATGAGTATGGCCAAATCAGATGTTATTTGTATGAAATCAGCCATCTCTTAGCAAAGTGGGACATTCAAAGAAATATCAATCTGGAGAACACTCGTTTCAGACAGAGCACACAGCAAGAGATGAGACATGAAGTCATGGAACTGAAAGTTGTATTCAGGGGACAATGACGCATCAGCTTCAATAGGAGTACAGATTAGATGTAGTGGGAGACAGGATTGACAAGATGGGTGGAATTGAGTGCTTCCTCCTCTCTGATCTTACCACATTATTCTGTGAGGGTCTGTCTCCTATTCCTCCCGCCATACCAAGAGCTCCTTAAGGCTTCTCTTTTTGCCTGTTCATCTCCTGTTGTCACTCCAAAGCACTTAGGATACATCAATACAGGTTCAGTGGATAAATGGTGAATGAGCTTTGTTCTGCAGGAAAGGGCTATGGAAAGCAGGGTTGAGGGTGCAGGGGTAGGAGAAGGTGGAGGCAACACCTGGAAGGGCATCTAGTGATCTACCCTACAGTTTGCTAAGCCAACCCTGATGGCATGTGAAGGAAAGATCAGGGAAGCACAGGACTGGAGGATGGAAAGGAATTTTGGAAACCTTTTCAATAGTATAGGTGAAACATGAAGAGGATGTTAACTAAATCAAAGACTTGACTTTGTTATTCTTTTTTTTTAAAGATTTATTTATTTATGCATACAAGCTGCAGTGCAGGCCAGAGATGTGGGTTGGTGAGATGGTTCACCAGAGACAGAGTAGGGAGCAGAACAGGCAGATCGACAGAAATACACTGCTGAGGGGAGCAGCGGGCGAGGCAGGAGAGGTCTGCTGCGCCATGTGGGAATCTCCCCGGCAGGGCATAGAACTCCTGCAGCAGCTGCTGACTGCTCCACAGCGCTGCGCTTAACCGGTTGCTTACCTGTTGCACCACCAGGGAGGCCCTGTCTTTGCTATTCTTGAAATAACTCAGAAGGCCCTCAGCCCTCAGAAAATCAACAGATGCTCCCATTAAAGGGGAAAATGCCAAAGATTGAGGAAGGGTCATTCTGTGCTCACCCATCCTCCTGTTCCTTAGAACACCCCTCCAGTGGCCTCTAACAGGTTGGGGTGAGGAGGGCTCAGCACTTTGCCTGTCTTCGTTTCTGTTGTAGCAAAGTTGTGTGCAGTCGCTCACAAACCAGCATGGAACCAGCCAGTTTTCGGTGTGTGTTTGTGCTTCACCTCAAATGATGCCAAAGAAAATGTTGACGTGAAACTTCTGTCTGATAAGTGTGGGGATAGGCAGGCGACAGCATTTTTCGGGTAACATGCAGTCTCCATCTGTTACATGAAAGGATTCATGATACAGTATCACTGCTCAACTCTCTTGATGAAGTCATGACAGTATGCCATCAGATCTATTACTGAAACCTTTTAGGTAGAAAGAAAATATACCTCAGCCAGTGCCATGAACTTGTTTAGAAATACAGAAACATAGACAAGGGAGAGGAGTATAGGCGTGGGGATGCAGTCTCCTCTGTCTAGGAAAGCGCTCCAGGAGCTTGGAAAGTTCATCAGAGGAAACTGCTGTCCCCTGGTTAGTGCTGGGTATCCTGCCTGCCCTCCATAGAAGCTGGTCATCTTCCAGGCACTGTTACTCCCTGCCCGAGCAGTTTGAGTAGCTTCCTCAATGATTTCTCTTTTCCCATTCCAGTCCCCTTAAACTTCACTCAGAATTATTATTTTTTTTAAATTAGATTGGTCTAAGACATGTCCATTTCCTACCCCACAAGATGCAAATTCCTTATTTTGACATGTCCTGGTGTAAGTTTACCTTTCCAGACTTATTCCTCACTACTGTCCCCTGGCTTCCCAGCGCACTCACAGTAAAGACCGTATCAGTTCTCTGATGTTCCCTGAATGGTCAGTTTCCTTGCTTACATGGCTCCGTCCTCCTGGAATTCCCTTGTCTTACTACTCTCCCAAGTCTCTGTTCTGATGACCTTCATTTGTCTTCCTTGTTCATTACACCTGTAATTACCCTCTGCCCCTCTAGGTTTCTATAACCTAGAACACTTCCCATATTCTGACCACATTCTACTAGGTATTTTACGTAAGAGTGTACAAATCTCTCTCTCTCAGTTACTCTCAGATTTGTAAGAATAGGGTGTGTCACTTCATTTTTGTATTCCATAGCACCTCATAGAAGGTCTGGAGGATACTAAATTGAATTGAATTGGCAATAGTTTTGGAATTCTAAAATCTAATCTTCTTTATGTTCGTGAATTTATTTAAATTTAAACATAGTATGGATTGGGGCTGTGAGTTCAATTGTCTGCTTATTTTAAGGCTTTAATAAGAATTGGCGTGTTGTAATTTAAAATCAATGTACTCTTACCGTTTTCATATTTCTGAATAAGAGCAAATTGTTGCTGGATGCTGACAGCATTATGAAGTAGGTTCAGTTGATCTTGGACAGCCTTTCAGCCATCACTCCCTCAACATTAAGTACAGACTAACTACTTACACTAGTTCAATTAAAATAGATGTGTTGGGGAAGCAGTGTTTGTCAGGGCATGATGAGTAGGCTCGTAGGTAGACAAGGCATGGAAACAAAATACATTGGGTCTCACAGAAAAAGGAACTAGAACGTTGGGAGTTGTGCTCAGTCCCACAGGGCACCTGAGTTCTCATCTCTGTTTCCTCCATTTCCTCATCTTGCATTTGGTTCAAAGGTTTCGTTCTCCAACATCTTTTCGAGACCCCTCAGCTTATGTGCCCAGTGTTGATTATAGCTCTCTTCCATTGTCCTTTCTTTTTTATTATTTATTTATTTTTTTAATTTATACATACAAGCTGGGGTACAGGGCAGAGGCGTGGGGCAGCGAGAGGGTTCACCAGAGACAGAGTAGGAGCAGAACAGGCAGATCAGAAATACACTGCTGAGGGGAGCAGCAGGCGAGGCAGGAGAGGTCTGCCGCACCATGTGGGATTCTCTCCTGCGGGCGTCAAACTCGCGTCGCCGCTGCCGACAGCTCCACAGCGCAGCGCTTAACCGCTGCGCCACCAGGGAGGCCCCCATTGTCCTTTCTTATATAAAATCACGGTGCTAGAGATCTCATTGATGGTACCCTGCCTTGTTTATAGGTAGACCCCTCTTGGTTCAGATGTCCACAAATAAACATCCATGCTATAGAAAACATATGTTGCTGACTCTTGCTTCTTCTTCATTCCTTTTTTTCATTTATTTCTCAAATTTCCAAACCTTCTCTGCTTAAAGCCCTTCCTGGAATCTTAATCTTTTTATTCCAGGGCTCTCTTCTCAGAAGAAAAGTGATTTTCCAAAATCTTATTTTGGTGTGAATTACTTAACCTATTTTTCTTCTGTAGCATATGAATTTTAGTTATGGATGTACAGGGAAAGAATCCTAAAATAAGGTATTACCATAATTAAATCTTATCTTTTGTGATCTTATAACCTTTCAAGTAACTTAAGGATTTGTGACCTCTGCATCCCTTTAAGTCTCATTCTGGAAATTAGGGTCTGGCAATGATATCAGGAAAAACAAATGAAGTAAATATAAGTAAATGTTTAATAACTTACCAGTAAGATCAACCTAACTATGTTGGCTTCTTATTTCTAGTACATGATTATTGAATGTTGTTCTGAAATAACAGCCCTGTTTCTGAGCGATGGAGAGACAGCACCACTAACTGAGGTATGTGTCTTTTTAAAACTCTATCTGATTTACTCACCGGTATTATTGTTGCTATGGAAATGGAAATACAGAAAACATCTATTATGAAAGTATCAAGGGCCTAACCCTCCTTAATTAATGTGAAAAAGTGATAAACATGAGTTTAAAACATCATGTTATTTTAGTTAAAAATATTCTTTGTTAGAAAAATGAGCTAGTACAGATAATTAGGAAGAAGATGATTTAAAAATCACCTCTAACCTACCACCCAGAGTATAGCCACTATTAAAATTTTGGAGAATATCTCAAATTTTCTCCATGAATGCATAAACTTCAGAGTTACTGCACCAATGGGGTCATACTTTACATGGATTCTGTAATTTTCTTTTTCATTTACCAATAATGCTATGGAGACATTTTCATGTGAAAAGTCTATTTGATCATATCTGATAACTGTAAAATCATTTCTTTTATGTATTTGTTGCTTTCTATATTTGACTACATCTTTGTTCATGGATTTTGAGGTTGATAGATTCTAGTACATACATGTTTTACCCTTCTGCTTTCTATCTTCAGAGTTATTTCTTAGAAACAGGATTTTTATAATTAAAAATATATATACTTCAATGTGGTAAATATGTATTATATAATGTCTACTATTTTAATCATTTTTAAGTGTACACTTGAGGGGCAACAAGTACCTTCACAGTGTTGTATTGTCATCTCCACCATCCGCCTCCAGAACTTTTTCACCATCCGAAACAAAAACCTTGTACGCATAATCCCCTACTCCCTCCATTCTCCTGCTTCCTCCCCCAGCTCCTGGGAGCCTCTATTCTACTTCCCAGTTCTATTCTACTATTTGGCTATTCTAGATACCTCATTTAATGGAATCTTATAATATTGGTCCTTTTGTGATTGTCATATTTCTTTCAGCACGATGCTTTCAAAGTTCATCCATGTTGTAGTAAGTATTAGCACTACATTCCTTTTTAAGGCTAAATGATGTTCCATGATATGGATATATCACATTTGTTATCCTCTGTGGTGGACATTTGTGTTGTTTACCCCTTTTGGCAATTGTAAGGAATGGGTCTATAAAGATGGGTGTCCAAGTATTTGACTCCTTGCTTTCAGTTATTTTGACTATATGCCTAGGAGTGGAATATGTAGATCATTTAGTAATTCCATGTATAACTTCTTGAGGAACCCCCAAACTGTTTTCTTGTGCAGTTGTGCCATTTTACATTCCCACTAGCAGTGCACAAGAGTTTCAATTTCTCCATATTCACCAATGCTTGTTATTTTCTACTTTTTTATATATTGGTCATCTTAATGGGTGTAAAGTTGTATCTTATGATTTTGATTTGCATTTCCCTAATGACTAATTGAGTATTTTTTCATATGCTTTTTGGACATTTATATATCTTCTTCTGAGGAATTTCTTTTCAAACCTTTGCTGATTTTTGAATTGGCGTACATTTTGTATACAATTGCAGATGGCTCTCCAGAAATATTGTGCCAATGTTTTTCTGCTAGAAGCAGTAGATGAAAGGGCCAGTTTTACCCATGCATTCGTCTACACTAGTTCTGGTCCCTGACCTCTTCCTCCTCCCTGTTCTCTTTTCCCTCTCCTCTCTTCTGTTATGTCTGACAAGTGAAAAATGACATTTTCACTTATTTTATTTGTGTTATTAATAAGGTCAAGTGTAATTCATATGTTTGTTGGCAGTCTTGTTTCTCCTTTTGTGAAATGATTTTCATTCATTTAGTCAATCAACAAATATTTAGAGTGAAATGTGTGTCAGAAATCCTTTGTAGGTCTTGGAGAGCAAAGAGAACACGCAAAAAGGGGTAGAAGCTGCCATTTTGTGGAGAGAAATAATAAACTAATAAGCAAGATGATTTCCAATTTTGTTAGTGGCTATGAAGGAAAAATCAGTAATATGTTAGACTAAGCCATAGCTTATGAACATCTGGTCTGCTTCCTGAGTTGTAAATAAAGTTTTATTGGAACACAGCTATGTTCATTCTTTTGCTTATGGTCTATTGCTGCTTTCAAGCTACAATAGTAGAGTTTGGTAATTTTTACAGAGACAACATAGTCCACAGAATCTAGATTATTTACTATTTCATCCTTTACAGAAATATTTACTGATCCCTGTGATAGAAAGTGACAGGTAATGGGACAACGGTTTATATAAGATGGTGAGGGAAGACCTCTCATAGAGATGACATTTGCAGTAAGAGCTGAAATACTATGTTTTGTTCCTCCCACTAGATTATCAGCTTCTTGAGGCAGGTTAGTGGCAGGGACAATGCTGTCTTTTTTTTTTTTTTTTAAGATTTATTTTTTATTTATACATACAAGCAGGGGTACAGGCCAGAGGTGTGGGGCGGCGAGAGGGTTCACCAGAGAAGGAGCGGGGAGCAGAACAGGCAGATCAGAAATACACTGCTGAGGGGAGCAGCGGGCAAGGCAGGAGAGGTCTGCCGTGCCATGTGGGATTCGCCCCGGCCGGGCGTCGAACTTGCGTCGCCGCTGCCAACAGCTCCACAGCGCAGCGCTTAACCGCTGCGCCACCGGGGAGGCCCAGGGACAATGCTGTCTTAATCTTTGAGCTCTTACATCACTTAGTCACTGTTTCTTGAATGTTTCCCTTTAGTTTTAAATACCCAAAATTCAATTTTTGCTTTTTAAAAAAATTCATTTGGCCATTCATGTCCTTTTAAAAATGAGGAACTTAGTCTTTTATTGTGGACATATATAGATTTACTGTAGCAGACCATTGATAATGAAATCAAGCTTAAATCTAGTTTTGTACAAACTGCAGATAAAAATAGGTCACAAAGAATGACTTTGTTAGTATAAAACACATAAGTCAGCAGTAATGTGCTTTGGCTTCTGACAGACCTATGTTAGAGTCCCGACCCTGAATTGTATTACTTGTATGACCTCAAGCAAGCTATTTAGCTTCTCTAAACCTCAGTTTTCTCATGTGTAGGATAGATAATAATGCCAACCTCTCACAGCTGTGAGGACTGCAGCAAATAATGTCTATTTGGCATAGGACTCAGTGCAAATAAATGTTTAGCAAATATTAGCTATTAATCCTTATTATCATCATCCCTATATGAGTCCTGTTTGCATGTGTGAATTTTCCATGTCAACTAATGTCAAAAAAATTGGAGGATATAAATTTGTTTGAAATATTAATAGAAAAAGAGAGGAAAAGTGTGAACCCAGGAATCATTGTCTTTGCTGGCAGTGTAAGTCATGGTTGAAGCCTAGAGGGTTTTGGACAGTGTGCGGTATCCCAGCATGAGACCCAGAGGCTAAAGAGCCCTGGGTCCACGAGAAGGGGCCTCCTAATTCAGCCATCCCTGTACTTCCCCTGCAATCAAGACTTACCGAACAGTGTTAGGATGTGACCTGGGCCTTTATGAGCTTGTTCCAAGAAGTAAGTTGTTAGACAAGCAAAATTGCATGCCTTAGTGAAGCCATTTTTTCACTGAGATGAGATCTTGCTGTGCAATTTGGTTCCTTACTGAACATATCTATTACAAATTGCTTTTGCCTGTATGGCCTCCTCCTAATTAAAATAAACATTACCCCACATGGCTGGTAACAAAAAGAAACTGAAAATAGCAGGGAGATGAAGGAAGAGAATGAGTGCTCCATGCTAACCCTCTTAGTGATTAATTACAGAATCTACCACCAATTCACCTGTGATCCATCTCCGTGGTCCCTTGTGTCCTTTTCTACTCCATTTTGTGCCCTTATCCTCTCCCTCTCCCCACCCCCCCAAGTGTCTCTCTCCTATTTGGTTTCCCTATAGTATTGTTATAAGTGAAACCATTCGATATTTTTCTCTTTGTTTCTGGCTTGTTTCGCTGAGTATGATCCCCGCTAATTCCATCCATGTCGCTGCAAATG
>PVIJ01000257.1:300818-331997 GCA_004024925.1 Scalopus aquaticus
ATTCCATTGTGTATATGTACCACATCTTCTTGATCCAATCATCTATTTTTGGACATCTGGGTTGCTTCCATACCTTTGCTATTGTGAACAGTGCCGCAATGAACATATGGGTGCATGTATCCTTTTGGATTAGTGTTTTTGTGTCCTTTGGGTAGATTCCCAAAAGTGGGATTGCTGGGTCGTATGGAAGCTCCATGTTGAGCAGTCTGAGGAATCGCCATACAGCTTTCCATAGCGGTTGGACCAGTTCACATTCCCACCAGCAGTGTAGAAGAGTTCCTTTTTCTCCACATCCTTTCCAGCATTTGTTGTTGCCTATATTTTTAATGTGTGCCATCCTCGCAGGTGTGAGGTGGTATCTCATAGTGGTTTTGATGTGCATTTCCTTGATTATAAGTGATGTTGAGCATTTTTTTCATGTATCTGTTGGCCATTTGCTTTTCTTCTTTGGAGAAGTGCCTTTTGAGCTCTTCTGCTCATTTTTTGACTGGGTTATTGGTTTTGTTTTTGTTGAGTTGTGTGAGTTCCTTGTAAATTTTTGTTATCAGTCCTTTATCAGCTGTATTGTGTGCAATACATCTTTTCCCAGTTGGTGGGGTGTCTGTTTGTTTTGGTTAATGTCTCTTTTGCTGTACAGAAACTTTTTATTTTGATGTAATCCCACCTGTTTATCTTGTCCTGGGTTACCCAAGGGGAATACAAAATGTAAATGATATAAATAACAATAAAATATATATTATTAAAAAAATTTTTAAAGTGTCCATAAAGAAAAAAAAAAAAAGAGACACCAGAAACCCTGCGTCCTCTCAGCCATATGAAAACACAAGGAGGAGGCTACTCGCATAATAGAAAGAGATTTTTCACAAGAATCCAACCTTCATTTACTCTGATCTACCACAGGTGCCTCCAAAATTGTGAGAAATAAATTTCTGTTGTTTAAGCCACCCATTCTATGGTATTTCCTTTTGCAATCTTAGCTCACTAATACTTTATTTTTTACACTATTTTCATAGTATATACAAATCTTTTTACAGATTTGTATATTCAAATTATTATTATCTCTGCAATATCTTCTAAATGACAACAAAATCAATTTTTTAAATTAAACTCTTGAACTTAAAAAAATTACAGAATCTAAATGACCATTAAGTATAATTTTTGGTGCACCAACAATAAAGCATGCCTTTTATTGCTGACATAGGCTCAAATTATCATGGTCTCCAAGTTGTCAGGTAGGATTCAAACCAGACACCAAAAATGTTCCTTCTGTTCTTCTATGACTGACCATTGGAAGGAATGTGTGCTTTAGTGCAACTGCCTACCCTTCTGTAATAACTGCTTTCTGGCAGCATACAGAACACCGGAGTAGATGCTTTCGCTGCTGCAAACAGCATAAAGTTCCATCAGTCAACTCACTGAAATATGTCATATTGTTTTGCATGATGCAAATACATTAACCTAATCAGTGTGTGTGTGTCTATGTGTGTGTTTCTATGAATTGATCTGGTTAGAGGCACTATCTGGGGGAGGATCGTATATTTCCAAAATACCAATAATAATTTAAACCAATGTTACCTCAATGAAAAAATAGAACTAAATAAGTAAATAAATGGTAAAAAAAAATATACTCAATATGGAGTAAAGGTTCCTAGATGCAGGTCCCGGTTTTTTTTTAAATCTTTCGTTCTTCTGTAGTTTTTCCAAGTTTTGTTGATTTGCCACTAGTTGACATAACTATGTAACTATATATGTTATATAAGATACTAGTTCAAAGTTGGAAAAGGCTATTCGAGCCCAGGAAATAAGGTATGTTATACAAGAAAAAAACAGAGTTGTTTTTCACGCTTCACGAGTATAGTAAGATTTTTTTTAGTCTGGAATTTTGAGCTAGATCTAACTTAAGAGCTGACAAACAATAACAACAACATCATTAAAGTGCCAAGACTACAAATCGTGGCAATAATATTAATATTTAACATGTATTCAACACATGGCATGTGCCAACGCTGTTCAATGTTTTAAATACCTTGCCTCATTTGATATTCCAGAACCCATTTTAGAGATGAGGGAATGGGCGCTCAGGGAAATGAAGCAGCAGGCTCGGCTCTCCCAGCTGATACACTGAGGAGACAAGGAGTCCAGTACAGTTGTGCTGACATTCAGGATGAGTGTTCTGCTAGAATAGTGAGGGCAGATGCTCCAGGGTGTTGAGGAGTCAGAAGTTACAGTGAGAAGCAGAAGTTACAGGTATGGATAAATCTCTCAGAATTTGGGTAAGAATTCTGGAAAGGGTAGGAGGAACATTGGGGGGAGACATAGTCAAGAGGTCGTGTGGGGTAAGGGTGGTGGTCAGGGAACAGAGCCGGAGGAGGCGGAGGAGTAGAGGCGGTTGCCTCTCTGGAAGAGAGGAGGACAGGCAGTGGAGCAACGTGTTAGGGAGAGGGCTGGGGACAGAAGACTTTGACCACAAGGGAGATGATTGGCTGAAAGCAGAGGAATGACACCTCTTTCTCTAAGTTTTAGTGTAAGGAGGGAAGGCGTTGAGTCAGTCTGTAAGAAAAGAATGATAGAAGTTGGGGCAGTTCACCTCCATTTATTTTCATTTTCCCACTTAATTGGAAGCAAATTTATGTACTATTGGGCAGGTGTACAGTTGAGGGTATGACTTTGAAGGGAGCGAAGAGGATCTTAAATATTGAGTCACCAGTGTGTGTGTCATCGTCAGTGGACAAGCATGAGAGCCAGCCTGCTTGGTTCTAAATCCCCGTCCAGCTGTGAAAATTGCTGTTTCTACTAGCTGAGGTCAGTTGTTTGACTCCATGTTTCAATTTCCCTGTCTGTGAAACATGAATAAAAGAGCACTTCCTTCATAGACTTGTTGTATGGATTAAGTGAGTTAATCAATGTAAAACTCTCAGAACAGTGAGCACCTGCAACATACTAAACAAAATAGTTCTTAGTGTTATCGTCTAAGAGCGATGACATTCCCTGGAAACTAGACCCTCATAAGTAGATTTGTTTCTCCACGGAGTGGCTATAGCAAAAGGACAACATAATGCCTAAGATGGAGCCTCTGACTGTATTCCCAAGAGAACCTGGGCAAATGCAAGTTTTTGGACTGTCTCCATGCATTGTTTTTCACCACATGTATTTCTCCATTACCTTCTGTTCCCGTGACTGTGGTTATAGAGCAAAGCCCCCCCCCCCCAACTTAGTGGCATAAAATGACCAGCTGTTCATTATGCTAAAGGATTCTGTGGTTCACATGTTTGGAAAGGGTATAGTGGGGAATTTTGTCTCTGATATCTTTTCCAAAGATATCTGGGGCATTGGCGGGGAGACTTAGAGGTTTGAGGTGATCCAGCTGCTGGGGCTGAAATTCCCAAAGGCTCAGAGGCTCATTTGGTTTGGCTCTCAGTGCTACTGGTTGACTGAGGGCCAGAGTGCAGGTCGGGCTGTGGGCCAGAATGTGTCATGTGACATCTCTGACTGGTTGGGCCATGGTAAAGCGAGGTGGCTGGGTTTTGTTCTGGAGAGCACCCCAAGAGGACCAGGCAGAAGCTCTAGCACCATTTGTGCACTAACTTTGGAACTTATAGAATGTATTTCTTCATGAGTTCCAAATCCACCCAGAGTCAAGCTGGACACACTCTGGATCTTGATTGAAGGAGTACCTGCCTCAAATTATGAGACAAACGTGTGAGTTGGGAGCTATTGTTGTAGCCATTTTGGGCACATGCAGTTGGCCATGTCATCCAGCAAAGCACCCCCAATTTCTAGGCCTGTTCCTCCTCTACTCAGTGGCTGTTCCTGGCAACCTGCTTAGGCCATTTTTTAAATTACTCAGCCATACTCCCCAATACATTAGAAGTTTCTGAGCATGTTTCTACCCAGAGGATAGAGGACAAACTAGGTGGATTCTCTAAGCACCCTTTGAAATCACCTGTACACTCTTTCTGAATGTTGACTGGGGCTTCATGCCCCCTGTTCACATGGGACAGCCCCCGCTTCACTTTTGTTTAGGGTGCTGCATCCTGCAGGGGAGTGCAGGGCTCCTTAGCTTCCTCAGGCTAATGTTAGTACATTGCCCTAGGCCTCTTGGTTTCTTTTTTAACAAAAATCTCCCAAATGGTAGCAATAGGGATACTTTCTTTAAACTCTCATTTACAGAATTGGGCACAAGGTGTAGTAGGTGTTTATTAGGTATTAAAAAATTAATTTTATTAAAATAACTTCTCTTGGTTAAGTTGAGAGTTACAGATTTTCATATATATTTTTTTTGTACCAGTCAAGGGCTGTCTGAATAGATTTTATGGGCATCTAGAATTACATCTTCCTTTTGTAAGACATTATCATTCTGTCCTCAACTGAAGAGTATCCTTTGTATGTAAGTTCACGAGACATCCACTTAATATTCTTATATTCTTTTGAAGACAATGCCGGATGACATCAGTTCCACACTGCTTTTAAAACACAGCTCTGACTTTGATTCCATCCTCTCACTGTTCACTTCTAACTGTCAAATTTGGCTAAGAGAAAAAGAAAGCCCTTCAGAAAAGGCCAGGCTATTAATGTGCTCTTCAAAATGCTAAGAAAAGGCTAAGCTGTTTATAACGTTTTCAAAATGCTCGTCTCCGGGAGATTCGCCAGCACTGGTGTCAAGGTGAAAGACGCTCTCGTTCATCAAGGAACCAAGAGCCTTTGTGTTATCTGAGCTCCAAGGACTGGTCCCACTTTTGTTTGGTGTGCAATTTGGGGGTATAATGATACTTGGATATAAAATTTAAACTAACATATAATCATGAACCTAGTATTGTATATTTACTGTCAAAGTGGTCGGGAGTGTGCTCACTGCTAACGCCAGCCTGGTTCATTCAGGAGAGGTCTGTATTTCAGAATCAAAGGGACAATTTCCTGAAGTTCAGTCACTTAGTGTAACTTCAGAGCAGAGATGAGAGGCGAGAGTACCATTAACAAATCTGTTCCTTGCTTTCTATTTTGCTAAAAACTGAGTTAAATGCTTAGTTTCATTTACTTCATTTATCTTGCTCAGCAAGATGTCTTATCTTGATTTAAAACCCAGACCCCCTAACAATGTGACTATAGTTTCATTTCAGGAAGATGTGGATTTTTGCCTCCTATAGCTGAGTCAACTGGCCAGCCTTTGGAAATTCCCTTGACAAATATTCCTTATGTCTAAATAAATCTACAAAGAAAAGGAGTAGGTGGGAATGTACCCCTTTCTACTGTTACTTTGGACACTAGCCATTTGAGATTTTTTGCTTTTATCCTACCTGTGTCTCAGCTTCCAATGCCATCATGCTCTTTTCTCCATCACCGGCGACAGCGTGATATGGTGGGGGGAGTTCTCAGCACAAGGTAGTCCCAGGTTTGTCCTGTGAACAGGTCACTAACCCTTCGAGGCCTAAGGTTTTGGAAGGAATGTGTCTCAGAGGATAAAGCCATGATTTAATTCTGTGTCCCATCACCTACTGACTGTGCCATCCTGAGCAAGTCGCTTAACTCCTCTGTGCCTCATCTGTGTTTTGGTGATGGCTACTCCTCACGTAGGATTGCATCAGAAGCAACATGCAGCGTATTTCATATGGTGCCAGTGCAATGCCAGTGGTAAGAATTCAATACCTTAAGGCCACCTTTACTTTTCCTGACCTTAAAATAATTCAAGATGAGCCATTTGTTCATTAGACCATTAGTATCTCTCTTCATTGGTGGCTTTTGACTACCAAGATGTAAATTTTCAAAACAGTAAATGAACATTTAATAGATGTATTTTTTCTTTTTAAAAAATTTTATTGTTATTATTGCTTATGTCTTTTATGTTATTGTGTATTCCCCATAGGTTTCCTACCACCAATTCACCTGTGAACTGTCACCACAGTCCCCTGTGCTGTCACCTTCCCCATTCTGAGCCCCCATCCTCCCCCTCTCTCACTGAATATCTCTCTTTTATTTGATTCCCCTTTATTCCTGTTATAAGTGAAACCACTCGGTAGTTTTCTTTTTCCTTTTGGCTTATTTTGCTGAGCATGATCCCTTCTAGCTCCATCCGTGTTGCCGCAAATTGCATGTGTTTATCTTTTTTGAATGCTGAATAGTATTCCATTGTGTATATGTACCACATCTTCCTGATCCAGTCATCTATTTTGGGGCATTTGGGTTGTTTCCATGTCTTAGCTATTGTGAACAGTGCTGCTATAAAAGATGTATTTTTTTTAAAGATTTATTTATTTATACATACAAGCTGGGGTACAGGCCAGAGGCGTGGGGTGGCGAGAGGGTTCACCAGAGACAGAGTGGGGAGCGGAGCAGGCAGGTCAGAAATACACTGCTGAGGGGAACAGCGGGTGAGGCAGGAGAGGTCTGCTGCGCCATGTGGGATTCTCCCTGGCTTAGTGTCAAACTCGCATCACATGCTGCTGACAGCTCCACAGCGCAGTGCTCAACCACTGCGCCACCAGGGAGGCCCAAAGATGTATTTTTTTAAAGGATTTATTTATTTATTCATACAAGCTGGGGTGTAGGCCAGAGGTGTGGGGTGGTCAGAAAATTCACCAGTGACAGAGTGGGGAGCAGAAGAGGCGGATCCACTGAAGTACACTGCTGAGGGGAGCAGTGGGCGAGGCAGGAGAGGTCTGCTGTGCCATGTGGGAATCTCCCTGGTCAGGTATCAAACTCATGCTGCAGTGGCTCTGGATAGCTTCACAGTGCTTTGACAACCCATTGTGCTGCCAGAGAGGCTCAAATATAGATGTATTCTTAATAATAGTTTTCAATTATTCTTTTTATACTTAAACATTTTTCAATATAGTCATAAACTCACAAGCAGCTTTGAGAAATTATAATGTAATATAATTCAAAGCTATAAATTGAACTCACAAACAAAATACTGACATTAACAAAGTCAGGATACAGAACAGCTTTATGGACCCTCCTGGAATCTTTTTACTGCCATCTTCTTCTCCCTGACCCCTGGTAATTACTAACCTATTTTCCATTTCTACCATTTCGAGAATGTTATGTATATGGAATTTCATAACATGGAGCCTTTTGGTACTGGTATTTTTCTTTTTATGCAGCATAATTCTTCAGACAGCATTAAACTATGATTTTGATGAGCCAATATTCTTATGAATATTGGCAATTTGATTTTGGTCACAGAACTATCATCAGACAAGAGTGCAGGGGGCACACTCACACACCACGCTTAGTGGGTGTTCCAGGAGGCTCAGAGCTGTTTTCCTCTTCACCCACTCTAGGCTCTTACTCTTCCTCCTCCTCCTCCCCCCCTTTCTCTTCTCCTCTCCTCTCCTCTTGCCTCATTCTTCTCTGCTTTCTCTTACTAGTTTTGACAGGCAAAAGCTGATCGTTCATGTTAGAAATACTAAAAAGAGTTCAACAAAACAACTTATGTGAAATTTCTTTGTAAATGGCGAACTCTGTTAGACTTTCTATAAGAAATGGCTGGTCAGTGTGGGCCACCTTCTAAGAGTGATTTGCAGCTGCTTGTGGTGGACACGGATGTGAAGGGAGAAGTTGTCATGAGCAGTGTTTCTTTCCACGTTATGCACGTAGGGTCTGCCCTCCAGTCTGCAGCTGGCAGTGGGAGCTGCTAACTCACAAAGCTGGTCCTGCTTTGATTCCAGGCAACAAAGTCTCATGAACACATGCAAACTTCAGTTCCCATTCCTTAGAAAGCCATTGCTCTAAAAATGAGCTTCCTGTTTCTAGTTGACAGACATTCAACCCTGCAAGCTCCTTCATAAAAAAGCATCAGGAAAGACTGAGCTTTGTTCAAACTCTGGCTTTTTCATTTCTGTATCCCAGGTCAAAAGCCTACAGGCAGACCTGACCCAGCCCTTCAGGAGGGAACACAGCTTTGGCAAACACAGTTACAGCAGTTATTCCTATAACTTTGCTGCTGAGGTTCAAAGCCCTAACCTTTAAGTGGAGTTAAAACCTTACTCTGATGGTATTTTCCCCTATTTGGAAATATAAGAAGGGGCTAAGCTTGCCAGAGCACATGAACAAGTCAGGCTAGGCTAGGGTATGCTGTCTTAACAAGTAAACAGTGAATCTCAATGTCAATGAAGTTTACATCTTTCTCAAGCATAGTCCAGTGATGGGTGGGCAACTCTCCCTCAACTTGTAACAATGCTGTCTGGACTATGTGGCCTCCAAGGTCATCACCACCTCCAATATTACAGCCTTCTCACGCAGGGAGAGAGGCTAGGGAATTTTATAGGATGTTTTTAAGTTTTAAATACTTTGCTCAAGATGTTCTCAATGTATACCTGTTAATTTGGAGAAGTAGTTTAATATACTTTCCTTTCTTTCTCAAAGGTGTCTGAGTTTAGGCAATAAATTAGGGTGACAGCCTGGAATGGTTATCATATTTTGTCCCTGTATCCTATTGGTCTCAAACTAATGTACAAAGATATGGAGAATTATAGAGGTACAAGTATATATTTTAGTGAACACCAAAACTTTCTGGCACAATAGGCAGTCACAGAAATGCCATGAATTTTTAAGGAGAAATGATTCAGTAACTTGATGACAAAAACTCAGTTCAGCAGTTATGATATGAATAGAGTGGTCTTATTGACTGCGCCATCTTTAATCACCCACTGTGGTAGACAGATTCAGCCCCCCCCCCCCCCCCCCCCCCGCGATGTCCACATCCTCATCCCTAGAACCTGTCACCTTATATGACTTTGCAGATGTGATGAAGGATATCAGGACTGAGATTATCCTGGATAATCTAGCGGGCCATAAATGTAACTATGTGTCCTCATAAGATAGTGTTGGAGGGAGGTTTGACAACAGAAAAGGGGAAGGCAGTGTAATGATGGGGGTGAAATTCTTGGACGGAGAAAAATAAAGGTGCAAGTCAAAGAATGCAGGAGCTCTCTAAAAGCTAAAAAAAAAGGCAGTGAAAATTCTATCCTTCCACCCTCTGGAAGGAACCAGCCCTCCAGGCACCTTGAATTAGTATAGTGAAACTGTCTTCAGGCTTCTTATCTACAGCAATAAGAAATTAATACACACATTCATTCTGAAGTTACATGTATGACCTTAGACTTCTGTTTCTAGTTCAGGTAGACACTATTATCCTTTTTTTTCATGGGAGAAATTGAGGCCTGAACATTTGAAGGGACTTCCCCAAGGTTCCATCACTAGTTGGTCAGAGGCAGAATTCAGATCCAGGCAGCCCAGCCCTCAGGACACTCCTAACTATTCTGCTGCCTGCCTACCCTACTGCCCAGCTGTCAATCAGCCATGCAGTGCCCCCACCCACTGCAGCCTCTCTACCCTCTCCCACCTGACTTCCATCTCCTGCTCCTCCCATGGGCTCAGCACAATGGACAACCACATTTTCACACCCTCAATTTTGGGAATGTTATGGAAGGTTCTAGGGCTTCCAGAGGGAGTTTCTCAAATAAAGTTAGGCTCCAGGGGAAATCATTTAATTTCATCATATTTAAGTTTACAAGAAAGAATTATTTGAAGAGAGATATTATTTCTGAATCTTTGTCCTACTCCTTACTTTCTAACTCTCTTCTTCATACTCTAGATGGGGGATGTTCCTGAGAGTAATAAAATAAAATGATTAATAGAAATGATACTGGGAAAAGATTAAGCTTGTTTTACCATGAACCAGGAAAGAATCATGAGGAAATTTGGTATAAGAATTCTTGGTTATTACTTTCAGTCTCTCCTTATCATGCATTAGTTACACACTGATAGCAATTTTGCTTCATGTCCGTGTAGTTAACCATTGAATTAAATATGTATTCCTGTCCTGTCCCTGCACTGAGTCACACAGATCTCCCCTTAAGGAGTGAAGAATTCATTTTATCAGTTCTAGGAATGTGCTGACTGACAGCCCTCAGCTCTTAACCCTCTTCCAGGAATTGCTCTTGATCAAAGTCCTCTTTCTAGGGGAAGTATACCTCTAATTGCTGGTTTACATGGGGGTGCAAAAATCCGACCTCTCTATGTGATTTGGGACAGCTCCAAGGGGCCATCCCAGCTTCAGATCTTCCCATGGCGTGGCTGAGCCCACTGTTCTGCCAACTCACAGCCCATCTTCTCTCTCTACCTAATCCAGTTTTCCCTTCTTGGATCCCAAGAGTATTCCCCACCAGATTCCTGAAAGCTAAATTTATCTCACTGTCTGCTTCCCAGGAAGCTGAACTGCAGTGATGAGTTAAAAAATAAAAAATGAAGACCCCTGACTAGTGAGCAATACCAAAGAGTGCTCAATGAATCCTTATCTATTGGAATTAGAAAAGTTGTAGAGAGAACTTGGAAACATACTTTCTGGCTTAGTGTATATTTGCTAATGAAGAAGTAAGGGGGAACATCGTACATATGTCACCCACTCAAGATTAAAAATACATTCTGCAATATGACCCATAGTTCAATCGCATTTTCTTTTGACCTCCATTTTAACAGTTAATTTACAAACGAAATAAACTCTTTGCAGCAGACTCTAGCCTGTATCCAATCCTCAATAAGTGCAGGCTTCCTTTCTCAGAGAAATTATTTTTCCAGAGCATAAAAACATGGACTTGGCAAAGCTTTAAAACCATCTTGTGAAAATGAAGTCAATGATGTAAAGTGAGATGTAATCATGTATAAGTACTATATCAGGATTTCTACTTTCATAGCTCCCCAGAGAATAAGGAACAGACATTCAGTTTTATAGTACATTGAGTATACAGGCATTTCAGTTAAATCCAAGAAAACTTTTTCCTTTAACTCTTCTGCTGAACCCTTGCTTATAAACACTGGACCATGGGCCAAGAATGCTCACCTAACCTTCATTCTACTCACTTCCTTGCAGGCCCGATAACTCATGCTTTATGTTCTGATTGGAGCTTTTGATATTTTAAAGGGTATTTGCCCTGTTTGAGACCCTTTATTAGTTCTCTGTATGGTGAAAAATACTTTCCTGGGGAGAGAGAGCAGCTGTTCTTTCTGCACAATAGGGTGTCAGATTTCAAAGACTCTTTTCTCTAGGACTTAGAGTCCTGAGTAGTAAGAATAAGTCAGGATATGTACAGCTGAAACTTTCACTATTTTAAGGGTCTCTTGTGGTCTTAAAGGATTGTTTTCTCAAATAGAACACTATGAAATCCATAATGGAGCTATCACTGCCAGTCCTGTCACTTCTCATCAGCAGTGCCTTGGCCAGGCCGGGGTGGGGTAGAAAGGGCAATGTGTACACATGGATACCAAGGTGATGGTGGGGGACAGACAATATGAGAGGCCCCAAAGAGATGGGCTACTAACCACTGCCCTAATTTACGTAATATCAGATAGACATTATGTGTTTTTTCCTGACACCAAACAGTTCTACAATTCTCTGATCCTAACAATTCAACTCAATTCTGACACACTACCAGAGTTATCATGGACTCCACAAACCAAGGGTTCAATCCCACAAGACTGCCCCCTCCCCCACTTCAGATGCCAACTGCAAATGAGGTTGCCAGGCTACCCAAACTTCTGCCTAGCAGATAACATGTTGGGAGTTTCCTCGATGCCAAAATAGGTTCAATAATGCATTAGAATGACTCAACTGAAGAAAGTCATTAACTTAAAATTACCAGTTTATTAGAAAGAAAACATGGAAGAACAGCCCAAATTGCAGAGGCACAGAGTAAGATATGGGCATCCAGCCCTCTCTGGGGCTGCCAACCTTTTAGCATGTTTATGTGCCTGCCTACTACAAAGCCCCTCCCAAACCTGTTCTTCTAGAGTTTTCATTATGAAGGTACAACTGATTATGACATTTCTCTCATTCCAGTCCCTCTCCCCTCCCCAGAGGTTGGGGCAAGAGGTGAACATTTTGGCCCTCTAGCCACATGGTTGCTTTTCCTGGCAAGGAGCCCCATCCTGAAGCTACCTAGGCACTGCCCAGGCCCATGAGTCATCCTATTAGCATACAAAAGAAAATGATTTCCAAGTGTTTTAGGGACTCTATGCTAGTGACCTGGGACAAAAACCAAATATTTAGTTTTTGTTATGCCACAACTGTAAACTGCATATAGTGTAAGTTGTTTTTTTAAACATGCATCCCAGTGAATGCTATCTCAATATAATGCCCTCCTAGAGATGCTCTTCATGTATATCAATAAAGGGACATTGTTCAAAATATTTTGAACATCTACTTCAATGTGAGAAAGGAGACAGATCCCCTTATATTACTGACATATTTTTTGACTGAGTTGAATCACTTGATTTCTCGTATAGGAGGGGCAATATATCTGAGTTAGAATTGTCCTTCATTTAGGGCTTTTTTGGTGGTGCAACGGGTTAAGTCTCAGCCTGTGAAGCTATCCGCAGCCACTACAGCACAAGTTCGAACTCTAGCCAGGGATATTCCCACATGGCACAACAGACCTCTCCTGTTTAGCCTGTTGCTCCCCTCAGCAGTGTACTTCAGTCGATTCACCTGTTCTGCTCCCTGCTGTCTCTGGTGAATCCTCTCACCACCCCACACCTCTGGCCTTCACTCCAGTTCTTGTATGCATAAATAAATAAATCTTTGGGAAAAAAAAAGAATTGTCCTTCATTTAAAGGAGAACTTTGCTCGAGATTTCAAGAAAAAGCCAAGCACAGCCAACCTTGTGGTTGTAGTGATAATGGTCATTTAAGACAACTCTACCCTATTCTTAGAGTAACACTTGGTCCAGTTTCCAGCACAGCTGCTCTCTCTCCTCTATCCTGACTTTAACTTCTAATTTTCTTGTTCTCTGACAATTATCTTTATAATAATGTTTTTCTTCAAAATTTAATTAAACTACTATCTTACCAAGATGACCCATTGATCTCATATTGTGTATTTAAAAAAAACAACAAAACCCTCTTTTCATCATATTAAAGTTTTGTTAATACAGAAGTTAGAGTGGTGACAAAGGTAATCTTGTTCTCAGCAAAGTGTGAAATCTTCTGTGGTCTGGTGGAGTGGTACACAAGCTCTTCCAATCTTTCTAAGAGTTGAATGTTGTTTCTATTAGACTGGGAAGGTTCATATCAATTATTATTGGTATTGGAATTCTCTTGATCATGTAAAGTACAGTGAGACCAAAAATACTTGGTTCTGTGTCATCTGGAACTTTTATTAGTTGGGTTATCCGTCATTCATGGTCTGAATTATTAAGTAAGCTAGCATCATGTTTTCCTTTCTATTTTAGAATGCATATTTTTCTCCAATCTGAAAAAAATGCAATAAATCATTAACTTTAAAGACTCAACTGACATGTTTTTAAAGATTTATTTAATTTATTTATATGTACAAGAACTGGGGTATAGGCCAGAAGTGTGGGGGGTGTGGGGGGATGAAAGGATTCACCAGAGACAGAGTGGGGAGCAAAACAGGCAGATCTACTGAAATACACTGCTGAGGGGAGCAGCAAGCGAGACAGGAGAGGTCTGTGCACCATGTGGGTTAGCTGGGGATTGAACTTGTGCTGCAGTGGCTGGCTATAGCTTAATAGCACTGAGCCTTTAACTCCTGCACCTCCAGGGAGGTCCTCAACTGATACATTAAGAAGAGTTAGGAAACATGGTAAAGAAACTTATATGTGAGAATGCTGCAGGAAAACAGTGTGGGATTTCCTATCTTGAAGTTATTAAACATTTTTTCCCCCCATGGCTGTTACTCTCTGTGTTTTAAGGCTCTTGAAAGGAAGAAAGTCAAATCCACCCACATCACAAGGCTTTCAGTATCCCACTTATCAAGTGCAAGAGTAGGCAAGCCTAATTGATTACTGGCTTTCCTCCTTTTTACTTGGTTATTAGCACTTGAAAAGGCAGCTGACACTGTGCTGAGAAGCAAGAAGAGGTCTCAGAGTAGGTGCTCAATAAAAAGTCTTTAGATGAGAAAAATCATAGATACTTTGAAGACTAAGATTTTTCTTTCTATCAAGAACAATTATTTGAACAAAAGAACAGAAGTAATAAAATCTTTCATTATGACAGAATCTAGTTTCCATGCAGAAGCTCATATAAAATACAGCATTGGCAAATAACTTTGAACTCTCAGTGGCTTTCAAAACTCCCCAAAACAAGTTCAAGTCCAGGCAAGATTTTAATGAAGCTCTTCAGTGTTTCCCCAGATGATTAACTTCCTCTCCCTTCCTCCTACTATCTCAGGTTTTTATCTTCTCTAGACAGGCAAAATCATCACCATGTCTTTAATATTGCTCAACAAATCATAAACAACTTGAACTGATTTGCAGTCTGCTACTTGCCAAGTTCTTTTCTACCTTTCTCTCTACAAAGTCTTTCCTAATCCAGGAAAAGAAATCAGGATTCCCTGGTACCTTATCCTGGACAATTTGGACTCAAAACAACTTATGAAAAAAAGAAAAACGTTAAAGACTCTATGATTTTATCTTTGTCAATCTTGCCTCTACTGAATAACAAAGAGAGAAATTCAGTAATTTCTCCTGGAGCTTAACTTTATTCAAGAACTTTTCTATGGCAGACCTACAACCTCCCATATCTTTCTAAAAACTGAAGGCGGAAATGTGTCTGCTAAGCCCATGGGAAGAGCAGGAGACAGAAGTCATATAGGAAAGGGCAGGGAGGCTGCACTGAGCAGGGGCAATGCATGGTTGACTGACAGCTGGGCAGTAGGGGAGAGGCAGGCAAGAGAGTTTTGGGAGTGTGCCTTCAGGGCTGGCTGGGCTTACTGGGCCACCTGGGTCTGAATCCTGGCTCTGATTAACTAACTATGGGACCTTGGGCAAGTGCCTTCAAGTGTCCACACCTCAGGGGTGTGTTCACTTTGTAAAAAATTGTGTGATCTCACGTCAATGTCCGGGTAAATAAAGATTGACTAGATAAGGTCAAGAAACATGTTTAAAGAAATACTTTTACCTTTTAACTCTATCATTTTATTTGAAGTCTTGTAAATTTTATTTTTTAAATCTTGAATTCTCTGGGAAGAAACTGTAACTCTCACTTCCTAAAGCACATTCATAATCTTTTAATATTTATAGCACTGAGGTAGTCTATGAAATAAATTTAGCATTTTCATATAAATCGACATTCTTCTGAATTGGACTTACGATTTTGATGATAGTGGCTTTTTTATTTTTTGGTCCAATAAAATGTTTATCTCATAAATTGCCTGGAACATGTTTAAATGGTTTCCTTCTATTTATAATTTAAATAGAAGTTTTAGGAATAATAAAACTCAGTAGCACTTCTGTGAATCAACATTACTTTGAAAATTTTACTTATTGCAATTAGTCAAGAGAATATAATCACTAATAGAAATATTAAGACATAGTAAAATAGAAAGAATAAAATTATATTTGTAAGTGATATAATTGTAAAACCAAAGTGCAGTAGTTACTTGAAATGATAAGAATTAATAGAATCTGATAGAGCAACTGATACAAGAATTAATAATTTTAAACTCCATCACAATAATAAAACTATAAAATGTCTAGGAATAGATTTAACAAAAGTAGCACAGATGTAAGTAAGGAAAAGTTGTAGCTTTAGTAGTAGACGATTTTATAATACCACACATTAAATCAACTTCTTTTACACTGAATTGAAAAGAAAATTAATCATATGTTAAAAGATACTCTATTATCATTTCTCATTAGCATCACATGGGCAATTCTTAGCCAGAAAAGTAAAGGAAGAAAAATAAAAAGATATAAGCATGGGAAAGGAAGGAATCAAATTCTCATTCACATATACAGAAAATCCAAAATAGTATTCAGATAAATTTTTACAATGAGTAAATAGATGTAGCTAAGTTACTATATATAATTTATTTTTTTCTATGTGGCAGAGCACACAGTTATAAATGAAAAAATGTGAAAGCTATCACGGTAGCTGGAAAATATACATGAAAATGCAAAGGACCTAGAATAGCTAAGATCATCTAAAAAAAGCTGATAAACACGTCTGATTCTCCAGGCAAACAAAAGCTACAGTAATAGTGTGGGATTGGACTAGGCATACTATAGACCAATGGAAGAGAATGGCATCCAGGAAGAGATCTGCACAGATGCAGTCCCATGCTTTATGGCAGAGGGCATTCTGCAGCACAGAAGGAAAGAATCAATTTTTTTAAGAAATGGATCTAGGCCAAATGGATATCCATATGGAAAAATATGCATTTCAATCTCTACCTGACAATATATACAAAATCAATTCCAAATTGATTGTAGAACTCTCTGTGTGAAAGATAGGCAATAAAGCTTCTAGAGTAAACCATATGAGTCTATATTCATGACCTTGGTAATGGCAGAACTTTCATAATAAAATCTGAAGACAACCAATCATAAAGGAAAAGACAGATAAATTGAATTATATTTTAAGATACAACTAAAAAAGTGAAATGTCAAGCCAGAGTGGCAAAAAATATTTATATATACCCAAAAAAGGACTGGTTTCTATAATATATAAAGAATTGCTGTATATATTAGTGAGAAAAATTAATTACCATTTATTAATTGACTCATTATTAATTAGACCAGAGATCTATGCTCCAACAAAGAGACCAATAAACATATTTTCAATATTATTATTATTATTATGTCAGGGACATAATATAAAAAATATTGAAGAAACATTGTTTATACAATTACATAGATTTTAGATGTACAGCATTATAAATCAACATCTTTATATACTACACTATGTTCATAATTAAAACATGAAGAGATAGCTCAAAAAATTCAACAGAGTGGAAAATTAAAAAGTAAAATAATTGAAGTTTGTGAAATGTAGAATAACAGAATTGGGTATGAATTGGTCAATCATTTTAGAAAGCTGTTCGGTAGAACCAGCTTAAAAATTATCAGGTGCCTTCCCAATGATCCAGTAAATTCAATTTTATGTATAAACCTAACAAAAATATGTACATATGGGTAACAAAAGACTTGTTTATTCATAACAGCAAAATAATTGGAATAAAGTTTACAAATAAAAATTTGAAACAGCCTAAATGCCCCAGCATCTGGAAAATGAACAAATAGTGATGCAATCATACAGTGGAAACCCCACATCAATGAAAATGAACTGTTATCATACTCAACCTCATGCTGGAAGATGAGGAACGTAATGTTGAACAAAACAGCCAGAGAAGGGTACATTTTATGATACTACTTTCATGCAATTAAAACACATCCATACACATACACGCCACCTGACACTAAACTCTTGGTGTAGAAGTCAGAGTAGTGGTTTCTTTGTTGGAAGGAGGGAGCACCAGAGGGACTTCTTGGGCATAAATCATGTTCTATCTTTGGATGTGGGTTTGTTTGTGAAGATGTTTTCATTTTACAAAAAAAATAACTATCAAGTTATATGTTTATGATTTCTCTTTCTGTCCATATGTTATACTTCAAAACTTATTCAAGGAATCGAGTTCATCAGTAGGAAACTATAGACTACTGTCTATGTCAGACATAGCTGGAATTTGAAGCTGCTTGAGGGTTTAAAATGCCTGTGTCTAAAAGGGGAGGAACAACACAAGGGTGCATTCTGACATTTTAGGGTGATTTGTCTTACTTTGAGGACGAACAAGATTTAATAACCTCTGGAAGACAACTGTTTTGATTTTATCTTCCTATTCCAAAACTTTCCCTTGTGGTCTCCATAAACAAACTCAGAAATTAATCTTCATCCTTTGACAAATGGTCACTTGCTTCTGCATTGTCAAGGATCAAAAGCGAAAGTGATTTGTCTGTCTCTAGTATATAAATCATGTCATTAAGATCCTTCTAATGTTATGTAAAACTAGCCTGATCACTTTTATTTTCTATCTTTAATACAAGAAGAACTTTTTAATAAAAGAGATAACAAGAAATGTTAAAAAGGTAAAATGTAAATACCCTTTAACTAAACCAACCACCTTGGAGAACCAGTAGTATAGAATTAAAAGCACCTATACCCAAAATGCTATTTTTAATATATGTATTTATATATATATATAATATTATAATATATGTTATATATTATGATATATATTATATATATGCTATTTTATATATATATATATATATAGAGAGAGAGAGAGAGAGAGAGAGAGAGAAAGAGAGAACTACAAAAGCTAGATATAACTATCTCTATAGAGAATGGTCAAATAAATCAGGAAAATCCCATGTATTGTTATGTAGCTATTAAAAATAATGTGTTCAATGGTGGTAATAATATGTAGCTTTTATTGAGTGCTCATTGTGTGCTAGCTGTGTTCTTTCTGTTTTATGTGTATAACCTCATTCCATCCTGTTACAAGAACTTGATTTAGAAACTATTATTATTTCCATTTTATAGATGAGAAAATTAAAGTTCATACAGATCAGATACTTTCCTCAGCCTCACATAGCTGGTATGTGGTAAGGTCTGAATTTGAACGAGACAGTCTTACTGCAGAATGCACGCTCGTAACCTCCCTGTGGTTATTCTGCTTCCCCGAACTGATTTGGGATGGGTTCCTCTTACATATTAGAAATTGAAAAAGGAAATAATGGAAACCTAGTTATCCTCTTTCAAAAAGGAAGAAAAGAACAAACCCACATGAATATACATTTGTATAAAGATTTTTAAAGTTTTAGAAGGATTCACAAACTGGTAATACTGATTATTCCAGGACTGAGTGAGAAAGCATATTCTAGGTTTGGTTTCTTTTTCACCTCTTCAATTATTTGAAGTTATAGAAAATGCTGGAATACTTTTGTCACTTTTTAATCCAATAAAGATAAGAAAAATTTAAAAAACAGCCTCCTTCTTTAGGTTCATTGTACTTTTTTGAGAATAAAAGTTTCATTTAACAGGCAAACAAGAAATTAATAAGACTTGTTGTCCGATTTTATTTGACCAGGATTCGGACTCATAAGGGTCTGATTCACCAGGGTCATTCTCCATGATGCCTGCTCATTCATTTTAAAAGGGTCTGAATCTGAATCTGCAGAAAGTGGGTCGCCAGTCTATATAGGTTTCCTTCCTTTCTTGTCTGTTGTGTCTTTCTCCAGCTTAGATAATGGTTCATGGCCACAAAGCAGTTTGCAGTTTCAGTTTTTTATCCTGCCCAGAAGGCTTGAACTACACCATCCTCAGCGTGGCAACCTCCTCTTTCAGAGAGTGAGCTTCAGACATAATTTGCTTCATTGCAGCAGCATTTAAGCTCAAGGGCAGGAGGGAGACTTGTCAACCAGGAGACCTGTTATGGACAAAACATCTCTTTAGGAATAAGGCCCAGAGTCCTATATTTAGAATTGTGTATAATCATCCCATAAATACAAATAATCCACACTTGTAGGAGTATCTGCTGCTTTATAGAGTAATCTATAACTCTTAATAGAATATAAAATGACATATGTGACATTTCGGTAGTATACAAATGTGAAACTTTGTGTCTTTCCTTAGGTCAGAGTTTAATATCTTTCACTGTTACAGTATTTGTGCCAACAGATAGATCTTTACCTCTGTGAACCGTGCATTTCATGAATACTTTTGTGCTTCTTCTCAGGTCCCATTTGATATCTCGCTGCCGTCGATATTCAATCTTGAGAGACTTTTTGATCTTGCTAATGGTTGTATCATATCAGGAGGAAGCCTTTTCAACTGGATAGTGTCGATTATTCCCTGAACTTCCTTTGCACGTTATCCTTACACAGCATCTCATTGTTACTGTTTTTCTTAGTCGATAGTAAGTTTTGGAACTGTCCTTTTATAACAATCAAAATAAAATTGTTTCTCACACAAGTTAAATTTCTTTAAAAATTACCATTTTAATTAATGTTTTAAATTACATTAGAATGAAATGAAACTGCTTTTGCATATTAAAGCTTTCTTACAGGGCTGTTCATAGAAAACGTGCTTGTGCCCTATGACATTATTCTTCCATTACATAGTTTATGTTTAGGTTGTCTTTAAATGTGTCTCTACAGGGAAGACTGAGTTAAGTCAGTGGTTCTCAACTGAGGGTAGTTTTGACTCTTGGGTGATATTTGGCATTGCCTGAGGCCATTTTTGATGTCTTCAGGAGGAGAGTGGCATCTGGTGGCTAGAAACCAGGGATGATGTTAAATAGTCTATGATGGGGTGGGGGAGGGAGACATGAGGAGGACTCTGCTGCGTATTGTCTTGCCCGAAATGTCAATAGCACCACGTATGAGAAACTGGATTAAATCTCAACATGCGGTTGGTTCAAATTTAAGAGTTTATGTAGCTTGAGAAGAAATCTCCAGCAAATCAGATCTTTTACATTTTGTCTGGAGAGGCAATGTTGCATAAATTTTAGACCTTGGGCTATGGAATACAGCTGTTTTTAAATATAATTTCACCACTTACTAGTTCTGCCACTTTGAGAAAGTAACAAATTCTCTAAGCCTTCATCTCCTCACCTTCACAATGGGAATATTAGTAAGATCGCTGTGTCAATTAAATTGAGATGATATAATAAGGTACTTAGCACAACACCTGATGTAATAATAGTCATCATTATCCTGCCAGATTGGAAGAACGATGATTTTTCTAACGCACTTTGTTAGCACCAAAGAGCACTATGCCTGAATGCTG
This sequence comes from Scalopus aquaticus, assembly GCA_004024925.1. Taxonomy (NCBI): domain Eukaryota; kingdom Metazoa; phylum Chordata; class Mammalia; order Eulipotyphla; family Talpidae; genus Scalopus; species Scalopus aquaticus. Next base: position 321,402 of record PVIJ01000257.1, read on the forward strand.
CCTGTGTGCTGGCCCACATACGGATGCGCATGCTAAGATGAGAAAACGAGGGGTAACAGAAATGTGTTTTTCTAAAGCAAAATGCATTTAATAAATTGCCCTTTCTTTTGACATGGATTTTCTTCTTCCTTTTAGTGTGAAAATGTCTTTTCTTTTATGAAGTAGTGTTAATAGTTGTTAGTAACTAACTTTTTTTTAACATTCTTACTTTATAATAATAAAAAAAGTAGCAACCTTATATTGGTCCCTGATTATTTTTTATTTACATATCCATGAAATTCCAAATAATGGAAACAGCCAAATTAGAATTGTCCTAGAAAAACACACAGAGGAAAATAAGTGAACAAAACTTTTAGTTATCAGGATTTTGATGGTTGAAAATTTGCTGCCACAGAGGATGCAATTGGACAATAAGGACATAAAAATGAAAATGAATGGACAGTCATAATGGAAGATAAGGTAAACTGTAAGGGTGGAACTATACTGAAGACTTCAGGTTTGATTCAGTATATGATGGAGTACCTTTGCTGGTAACTAGGAATAGAGCGACAAATCCCCGGTGCTAGTAGACACTAAGTAAGTGTTGAGTGAGTAAAGGGGATGAATGAATAATGAATGAATGAATGAGTGAATTAATGAAATAAATAATGGCCTTGCTTTCAGAGAAAATAAGTTTGCAGTATGCAGTGGAAAGGAAAGAAACAAAAGCAAAGAGATGGGAAGAAAATGGTTCATAATGAATAAGAAAGAAAAAGGAACACAGTATTTAGCACTGAATCAAGAAAAAAAAAAAAAAAGCTTTTGACTATCCCCTCCGATGAAATAAGATTTGTGTCAAGCAGAAAAGCCATTCAGGTAGCGAAGGCTCTAATGTGGTGAGGGCTTACAATCCTTCAACCAGAACTAGGGTTTATAACTTTCTCTGCTAGGCTAGAGAATGCTTTTGGGGGTTTTGTGCTTCTCACTGGGGAAGTTGAACTTATTTTGCAAAGTTTAACTACCAGGGGTAAAATGACAAGACAAATTACCTACTCATTTAATATAGATTGTAAACATAGAATGACTAATGACCAAGGCCATTCACTTCAACCTTGTGTTGATTTCCTGACAATGTGCATGTATAATTTTCCAATCTTCATTGCTAAGTTTTTACTAATGGGATGTTTATCATTTTTCTTTATTTTAAATATCAGTATATATAAAGGCATATGCTCTTACAGAAATATAGAACAATGGCTGGCACATAATAGAAGTCTATAATATTTGTAAAATGAATGATTGGATGGCTGGCTGGATGGCTGGCTGGATGGCTGGCTGTGACCTGGGAAAGATGGCACTATGGAACTCTAAAAGGAGAGGGAGCAAAGGTATCTCCACCACCTTCATTACTACCACTAATCATTATTGCATACTCTTTCGGGAGCATGACCACTATATTAGAAGGTACTTCATAGGCACTACTTCCTCCTGCCCTCCCAAGAATAATGATCATGCTGCACATAGGATGACCAATCCCTTATTACAGATGAAGAAACAAAAGCTTAAGGCAGTTAAGTAATTTGTCCATTAAGCACAGTCAGTCAGAGGGAGAGCCAGGGTTGAAATCCCAGCTTTGTCTCATTGGAGAACTTGAACTGGTCATTACCAAATTGGCTTTCCCTGTATTGCACCCACTCCACTCTCCTGGGAGTTGGGAGTTGTAAGGTAGGCAGAAGAATTGTCAGGGCTTTTCTGCCTTCCCCATGACAGGCACCTGAAGAAGGGCATGGCGTGACATAGTGTAGCGTGATGTGGCATAGCGTAGCGTAACGTGGCATGGCGTGAGGCAGCATAGCGTGGTGTTCGCATGCACGAGGCAGTAGCAGAGTGCATAAGGAAGAAGCGGCAAAAGCAGCAGCAGCTGCAAGCAGCAGAGAATACAGCATGGAGCAGCGGACCCTTTGAGGTGCAGCAGAGAGATCACCAGTCGCCTCCAGAGAGTCCGAGAGATTGAAGATTCTCCAGGAGCTGGGAGGCCTGCCAGTCTCCCAGCCGCCCCCCCCCCCACCTGCCCCGTTGCCTGCCCTGTACCTGGTTGTCTCTCTACAAGAGACCAGTAAAAGCCTAAAAAGCCACAGAGGGCTTCAGGACTCCTTCCCTTTTGACTCGTCTGTGCAGCTCCATTGAGACCCTGTGCTCCTGGTGTCTTCCTGCCTCTATAGGAGTCAAGGCTGAAGGTACAATGGAAACATCTATCATGTACCCTTGGAGCATAATATTTGAATGACCTGCAAACCAGAATGGATGCCCCCAAGAAAGCATGCAGGATCCCCAATGTTAATCCATACCAATCTTTCGGATTCCGCTTGGGAAGGTAGGTCCCTTCCACTATTACTAGTAATATTTGCAAATTTTCACTTTTTCTCTACTTTTAGTAACTTGCAGATGCTTTTTTCTTGGGTGTTGTTTTGACTGCGAGAAACAACACAAACTTCACTAGACCCTATCCTCACAGTTTTCTCATTTAAAACCATCATTCCAGAATTCCCCCATCTCTTCTAAAACAGGAACAACTCTCACTAGTTAAGTCTGAAGTTTTCTGTGCAAGGCAGTGAGAAAATGGTGGTGAACTGGGCTGAGGTACAAGCAAAAAAAAGAAAAAATTCACCAGATGAAAAGGATATATTTATTACCAAAAATGTCTTTCAGGTTTTTTAGAGACAAATTTACACAATTTGCAGCTGCTTTTTTTTTTTTCATGCAAGACATAATATCTGCAAATGCTTTATAGTAGACACCTGCAATGTTTTCTATTTGTTTTAATTATTACAAAGAATGACAGAAGGCAAACTAAAAGGCAAAGAAAGGAAGCAGAAAGAGAGGGGAGGGAGGCAGAAATCTAGAGAATAGGAGCTAGTGCCAGCAGCTAAATGATGGGTAATAAAACCCCAGAGCTTCCCATATCTTGCTCCTTATCAATCTCCAAGAGATTGCTTTAGAAATTGACCACCTGCCAGCTATTCAGAGGCTTAAATGCGCTAGTCTCGGTTCACTTCATATGTAGGCAATTTACAAATTCCCCACCTCAGTTGACTTGTTCTCCTTCACTAAATTGCAGGGAAGGGGGTGTGGAAATGGTATGTTTCTGGGGAGTACTAGAAACTTGGTTTCTGCCTCTGGTTTGCATTGCCCTTCCTACATCTTTCTGACATACAAATCCCTTCCACTCCAATTGAAATGACAAGACACAGAGATCCCAGAACTTGGGCACTTCCTGCTTTGCTCATTTGACTCTTAAAAGTGCCCTTTGGCACCTTGTTTTGTCCTGCTACATTTTCACAGTGCAGTCTTGGAGCCTTAGCTCAAGCGTTCTAACAGTGTGACACTGCCCCGGATCCTTCTTTTTCATTTAACTTGAGAATGGGTGTAACCTTGTCTGCTAAGGCACTTTTTCCATAAAGCCTGAAAATTCAGGTGGAAAATACATGTCAACATGGGCATCTTCAATCCATAAAAAAATACTTACTAAGTGTAACTTACCTATCTAATTCTGTTTAGGATTGAACAAACCCGCAAGTGCAAGTTAAGGGAGACCTAGAATCCACTGTTTTCTCATATCTGAAATGCTTGTAGAACAGCTCCAAAAGAAGCTTTCATCCATGTGCCCACGGAAACTTGTGAATTTGTTTACTGATATGTTGATTACAACCCTCCCCCACAAAAAAAGGAAACCTCCTAAGTATTCCTAGGGTGGGGAATGTATAAATAATAATGTAGTCATACAGTTGAATATTATACAGAAGTTATAAATTAATGAATAGAATACTAAAGAATAAGTATAAATAAATTAAAAAGACATATATTGTTCTGGATACACTTAAAGAGGAGGTTAACAAAAGGAAAAAATGAAATACAATTTACAATTGCATCAAAAAAGCCCTTAGAATAAATTTAACCAAAGGATTGAAAGAATTGCACACAGAAAACTATAATACATTGTTAAAAGAAACAGAAGACACAAAGAGATACTCCTTGCTCATGGATTAGAAGAATTAACATTGCTAAAATGGTTATATTATCTAAAGCAACACACAGAAAATGAAATTACCTTTAAAATCCCAAAGGCATTCTTCAACAAACTAGACAAAAAAAAAAAAATCATGATATTTATTTGGAACTACGTAAGACCCTAAATAGCAAAAACACTGAAGAAAAAAGAACAAAAATGGAGCTATCTAACTCCCTGACTTCAAATTATGCAACAAAGTAATTTGTTGCATAATTTGATGGTAATTAAAATTATACTACAATTAAAACATCTTATTTTCAGAATAAAAATAAACATGAAAAAATGGAACAGAATTGAGAAATAACCCACACATATATGGACAACTATTTTACAACTAAGGAGTCAAGGACATTCAATGGAGTAAGGAATGTCTCTTCAATAAAACTCGACAGACTCATTCAAAAGAATGAAACTAAACTACTATATAGTACCACACACAAAAATCAATTCAAAATATACTAAAGACTTGAATATAAGACCCGAAAACATAACATTCGTAAAAGGAAACATAGGTGACTTGCTCCAAGATATCGGTTATAGGGGATGTGGTTAGGAACTCAACTCCAATAGTAAGGGAAACAAAAGCAAAAATAAACAAATGGGACTACCTCAAGCTATATATAGTTTCTGCATGGTGAAAAAAACTTGCATCCAAACAGAAAGGGAGAAGATATTTGTACATCATATATCTAACAACTGATTAATAACCAAAATATATAAAACCTTTTTAAACTGAACAATGAAAACTATATAATAGGCTTAAATAATGGTTACAAGATCTAAATAGATTCTTCTCCAAAGAAGACATACAGAGGGCCAAGAGGAGGAGATGTTCATCATCTATTATTAGGGAAATGCAAGTCAAAATGTTAATAAGGTATCACCTCTCACCCATGAGAATGGCTATTATACAAATGACCAGAAACAACAAGTGTTGGAGAAGATGTGGAGAGAAGGAAACCCTTGTTTGCTTCCCTATTGGTGGGAATATAAATTGCTGCAGCCATCAGACAAAGCAGTGTGGATATTCCTCAAAAAATTGAAAATAGAAATTCCTTATTATCCTGTTATTGCACTTCTGGGTATCTACCCAAAGAAGACAAAAACACCAAATTTGTCCCATTTTTACTGAGGCATTGTTTGGTATAGCCAAGAAGTACAGTCATGTGTCCATCAACAGATAATTAGATAAACATGGCACTATGTACACACACACACACACACACACACACACACAAATACTACTCAGCTATTTAAAAACAAAAACCAAGAGATGAAATCCTGTCATTTGCAGCAACAAGGATGGACATAGACGGTACTATGCTTAGTGAAATAAATCAAAGAAAGACAAACACTGAATAATTTCATTCATATGTGAACTCATACTTATGAACTAAATAAGACAAAATAAACTTTACACTATAATGCCATTTAGTGGTTACCAGAAGGTAAGGAAGCAGGGAGGAACAAATTGGATAAAAGGGGTCAATTGTGTGCTGAAGAATATAATTGGATTTTTAGAGGTAAACTTAACTATAGTATACATGCATGTTGAGTTTGGATGATGCACCCACTTACATAATGAGATCATGCAATGCTACTTAAAAAAAAAGGTTAAAAAATGAAGTGATACAGAAGGATAAATAAATGAAGACACCATATATAAAGTTAAAAAAAAACAGGCAAAAAGAATAATGTATAGTAGTTCCCGACCCAACATTTATGGATATATAAAACTATGTACCAAAAATATTTTTAATGTAAGTTAATGGTCAACACCAAATTCATGTCTGTGATCACTTCTTGAATGAGAAGGTGAAATGAGGTCTAGGAAGAAAACCCAGACATTTCATTGGCATTTGTAAAACTTTCTTTCTTAAGCTCTGTGTTTCTTCTCTTGGTCTGTACATTTTTGCATATATGAATATATTTCATAAATTATAAACAAGCACATCATTTGCTGTCTCATCTTATTGACTGTCAAGCTTTGTACAGTTATTGACTTGCCTATCAGTCAACATGAGTTATGAATCTGCTTTCATTATAACTGCAACTGTGTAGTTCATTTCTGGGGCTATTATTTGAAGTTTTAATGACAACTAAATATCATTTTGAAATGAATGTCAAACTATACATGTGTTCAATTTTAGAAAAGTCAATCTATAAAAATATTGTTTTAATATAGGATAGTAGAGCCTCAATAAATGTTTAATTAAATTGAGACAAATTCCCTGTACAATTCCTATCAATTATAAATTTCCTAGTTGCACTTTAAATTATTTGATTTTCCAAAATTAGATATATACAGAACTTTCTACATGAGTGCTTGTTAAGCAAAATGAGGTCACTTGTAAAATTCAGCTACCATCCATAATTTCAATGTTTTAAAAAATATATTAAGACTTTTTTTTCATTTCCTATTTTTGTTTAACACTTCACTAGAGCTTTATGAGTTGCAACTTTGACACTAAAATTTCCATGGCAACAGATTTTTTTTTTTGTCATAAACACAGGCATGATTAAGAAGGCTTTAGTGATAGCAGTTTTCTCATTAGAATAATGATTTAAGAAGCATAGGAATGTTATTATAACAAGGACATTTTGAACTGTAACTCTGGAGACAACACAAAATTTATTGCAAATAAATTATCTTTAATCCTGTTTGATATTTAAGATAACATTCATACATTTTGTATTTCATAATTAATTTATATATTTTGTAATTTACTAGCCTAGCATTGAATAAGTCTAAAACCTCATTCTGTCCAAGTACAAATCACTGTGAACCCCCTTTAAATTGTCTAAAAAGTGAAAATTCAGGAGATTTCTAAGTAACCTGAATATTTCTAAGTAGTTTCACAACTCCTGATTTAATTCTCCCCTACGAGGTTCACAACCACTTAAACCGCTTTTCTCACCATTATAAAAACAACATAGAACTAAGGTAGAGAATTTGCAAAATAGTGAAAGGCTCTAAGCAGAAAAAAAGTGACCCAGAGGTCCCTTGCTGTAAAACAACCAGCGTTAGCATTTAAATATCTTCCCTATAGCAGAAAGACAACAATCTATTTTTCTTTAAGTTATGCATGGTCTTCTATTACTCTTTTTAATTTTATAAAATTTAATAATATTATTATTATTTATGTCTTTTACATTATTGTGTATTCTCCGTAGGTTTCCCATCACCAATCACCTGTGAACCATCACCATAGTCCCTTGTGTTCTTTTCTCCCCCATTTTGAGTCCTTATCCTCCCCCTCTCACCGAATGTCTCTCTTATGTTTGGTTTCCCTATATTCCTGCTAAAAGTGAAACGATTTGATATTTTTCTCTTTCCTTTTGGCTTATTTCTCTGAGCATAATCCCTTCTAGCTTTAGACTGAAAAGTATTAAGATTTGAGGCAACCATCCATAGGTAGACTTTTTCAGAGCTGATTGGATGGGAAAATGCCTGAGTTGGGGAAGTTCAGACCTGGTGGATGAGAAGCAATCAGAAAAATCAGGATGAGACTATATGCAAAGGACTTGCCCAGCCCTCTCCTTCCTAGCAATCAAGTATATGATAATGATTCATAGGAGTTAAAAAAATATCAGCTCTTCACTCTGTTGTTTGGAGGCTGATAATTTCATAAGTTCATACATTAAGATTGACATACATTACAGACACATTAAGTTTTCCCTGACAAACTTACCACATCATTCATGCAGGCATTTGTTCATTGGATAGGTTTTATTCTTCACTCTATGCTTTCTGCTTCTTGGCAGAAATGTTCTTTATCATTCCTTTCATAAAAAATTTTTCCAGGTGCCCACTATATGCCAGAGATAGTGCATACAGGAATGCCACATAGGCAGCTCCTTCCTTCAAAGTCATGGCAAATGAGGCAGGCTTTTTTAAAAAAAGTATCAAGATATGTTGATTTCCAACCTTGTATATATGTTTTAAGATTTTATATTCACTCCTCTACAAGGTATATTTTCACATCATGTCCACCACCAAAGCCCCAATGATCCTCCGCCTTGGTCTACTGGGTCCCTCCCCACTTTCTCACACTACCCCACACCTCATTCTTCCCTTCTGGTAACCTGAGTTAATGCCAGCTTTTTATTTCAGATTCACCAGGCAGCTGCCGACCCCCAGTCTGTCTTTCTGTGTCCCCCTGAGCCTCCACGTGACATACACACTCTTGCCATTCCCACTCTATTTCACACATGATTACGTGCCTGGCCCTACCTTCCCTTGAGGTCAAGAAAGAAGGTAGGTGGACTTCAAGGGAGCAAATGAATTTATTTTACTATTTATTATGGGAGTTTCCATTAAATTGTGATTTGCATTTCTACAACTTGCATCAGACTACAACTGAACGTTTCGCACATTTGTTATCAATGTGTTTTTTTTTTATTTGTATGCCCGTCTTTTTTTGTGTCTTGTTGATTTCTAACATCTTTTAATATCTAGCTATTACTCTATTTTATGAAATTTTTTTTCAGGTTTTCATCTGCCTCTCAATTTCATTTATGGTTCTATATTTCTTATGTTTAAAACTGGTTGTCAAATCTAGACCATTTGGTTAGTGCTATTCAGACTTGCTTAAAAAGGGATTGAAGGTAGCTTACAAAATGTATTCAATAAAAAATAAGTAAAACGATGTAAGAAAAATGAGGCAAAGAAAAATAAAGGTAAGCAAGTAAGATGGCAACTGGAGCTGAATTAATTTCTTTTTAAAAAGATGCTATTAGAACCTTTACACTCTCAAGGTGTCAGGCACAGATTAGGCTGCATGCTTCTGCAGTATGTGTTAACAAGTAAATACAACACATTACAAGATCAACAGCATTGTGAGGGAAAACCAGAGCACCTATTTAACAACAGACGCTCTGGTATTCCTGGTTCTTCAGAAAAAGTTTTTCCTCCAAGTCCTCATAAGAATATTTCTTAAAGGAACTGTGTCTGCCACAGCAGCCTGCAGTAAAATGCAACACATTTCATAGATCATTTTGAGGATAGTACACTATTCTTTCAATTGTTTTATATTTATTTTATTTTTGTAGAACAATATTCATTACTAATAATTTATCTTAAAACAATTTGGGACATGTAACAAGAGAGAAATGCCCAAGCAAGGAATTTTTTTATTTTGATTGGTCTTAAAATGTTTCTTTAATGTAGCAATTTCTTAGAGCAATTTCATTGGTTGAAAGTATTTTTCAAATACATTTGGGGTGGTGTAGGAAAACATACCCAAATGGCTATTTTTCAAAACTTAAAAGACTGATGCTTTGAATTGCTTCAAGTAAGTTGGTTTCTCAATCTTGACACTGCATTTGGAATGAACACAATATGCACCCAGCCCTACAGTGATCCAGGCAACTCCAACTATATAGTTCTGCTTGAGGTGCAAGAAACCAAATTCTAAAGTAGAGGAAACAGATTCTCTGGGATCTGAGTATGCATGGAAATATTATGTGGACATATTTGGGATTTCTGAAGGAGGAAAAATAATCTTGACATAAAAATGAATATTCCTAGATGATTGAAGATTACAGGTTTTACAAGATAATGGATTCACAGGTTTAAAAGAACCATAAAATTTATTCAGTTCTGTTCTCTGCTACCATCTTAAATCCCCTCTATATTCTCTCCATCAAGAAACAAGCAGCGCCCACATAAATAGCATCACAGCACAGTGGCTGAAAGGCAGTGTTTGACATCAGGTCACGTGGGTTAGAATCCTGGCTTCAGACTGACCACCTGCATGAACTTGGGCAAGCTTTCAACTTCTCTGCATTTCAACTTCCTCATCTGTACTGTGGGCATAGATGAAGCACCTAGAATGATGTCTAGCAGATAATAGATGCTGAATATTGTTATCTCTTACTATTTTTTTGCATCTTATATTATCACATACATGTTTCAGGAAAGTTCAGTTCTGCCTGGAAAGACCAGAGTTTTTTCCCCCTTTTCTTAAGTAATAAGAGGATTTCACTTGTAGTCATAGCAGAGTACCTTTTACTGAACTACCATCTGCTAACAAGAATTTTTAACTTTGCCCTGAAAAACAGTGTAACCAATTATAAAACCAGAATTTAAATAACGGTTGAAAGCCCCTGGGGAAAAAATGCAGAAACTGGTGAGGACATGATACTTGAAATGATAGAAATAAACTAGGTGAGATCCACATTTCAACAGCTCTGTCCCTGAGGATACTCCTCTTGTGAAGCAGACAAGCGATAGAGCTTGGTCAGCAGGAGGCTGGCTGGCCAGACTGAGACTCAGAAATCAGAGGGCAGTGTTTTCCCATAGCTGGAATTTTCGAAGAGATAGTACCTAAAATAATAGACAATAGGAGAGCCCCAAATTCTGTGTATAAATTCCTCTCAGTGATTAGTGACTATAAAACCACATAGACATATGGATATAAGAAAGTTGACAGGGCTATATTAATATCAAGGGAAATTTCAAAATATGGATACTGCCTGAGATACAATAGGACACTTCATAATGATTAACCATCAATTCATTAAGAGGATAAAAGTATCAACTCAAT